>CM042159.1:51174679-51259679 GCA_023376005.1 Doryteuthis pealeii | reverse complement strand
TATATAACACATATATACATGTAACATATATAACATATATATACATGTAACATATATAACATATATATACATGTAACATATAACCCATTTTTCAAGATTGTATTTCATTTTAAATTACATATATAGTAATAAGTAATTGATTTTCATATTCAAAATGAAAACCGACGAAACATCCAAGGTGGAAATATCCGCAGGCGAAACGTCCTGCAACCATATTACTTAAATTTTGTCAATGTAGATCTTTTCAAGAGTGGAAAGAAACTAATAGGTTAGTTGTTATACGCAAAAATTTTAAGGCACTTAATACTTAGTTTTAAAGAAAAGTGAGAGAGAGAGAGAGAGAGAGAGAGAGAGCATGGGGGAGAGTCAGCAGTGATTGCTGAGTTCTGAGTTGATAAGGACATTCCAGCCACTTCAAGAATTGTAAAGTCAATCCCAATATATATTTAGTCACTTAACTGTTGTCATTTTCAATTAACTTAATTAACTTGAGGTATTTGAGTTCATCCAAATATTCCAAGGCAGCTCTATATTATTGCGTCCTTTGCTGGACATGATAGCAATTATGTTTTAACGCTCCATTTCACTTGGTTGCAGTAGTGTTAAATTTTACTAGTGGATTACTTTGTTAAATTGTTTGTCACAAAATAAATACTTGTCATTGCCAGTCTCCCACAACAGATACCACAATTTGGTAGACTGTGAATTCATGGGTGTATTTTTTTTTTACCATAGTCTACCGGACAAACGTTAGTGGAATATGAAGTCCAATGAGATTATGAACTTATCAAGTCATATACTGAAATAAATTGAAAATTACTATTCGCTGGTAATTTTGTTGAGTATTTAATGATATTTCTATTTCAGAGTAACAATAAAATTAAAAAACTTAAAACAGTCCACTTTTGCAGTTGTGAGGTCAAAAAAGGTGTATAACTGAATCACTATGCAACGACTTTAAATCTATACAACATCAATTGATGCTGTCATTTAAATTTTTTTTAAACTTATAAATAAATTAACGTAAAGTGTTAATTCGAGTTGAGAAATTAAAAATATATACATTGGATTTTATGTTGTACTAATATCTGTCCGGTAGACCATGGTAAAAACTTACGCCCCTGAATTCACAGTCTACCCCACAAGTTAACAATAAAACAGCAAAGCATCTCTACATAATTATTGTTATGAGACTTGTTTTTGTTTTCCTATTTTTCTTACAAATAAAAAACCCTGTATTGTGCATTATCAACGCCCAATCATTTTCCTTTTAAATAATAAAAAAGGTGATGAGTCAGTTAAAACGATCTGAAATATCTTCCCACCTGTAGAGGTCACTAAACGAGTGTGGGTATGTTACTATGTAATATTAGTCGTCATCTACCCGTAAATGAAATTGGAAGCAAGGAAGAAACACAAAAATAGTAGTGATAGTAGTCTATATGTAGTGAGTTACAACGAACGTCATTTTGTTGTGCTCCTCTAAGGGGAGAGCAGAGATGAGCGAGCAATCATGGTAGGGACTTAAGATTTTAAATAGGAAATAAGGTAGAAAATAAAACGAGCACTGGGCAAGATACATTAAATTAATTTTCATATTATTGTTATTTTAAAAATTTTTAATAATCTGCAAAAAAAAAAAAAAATTAAAGAGAAAAAAAAAGTTCGTTTCTTTTTATTTGAAAAGCAAGTTTTAATAATAATAACAAAATAGGTGGAAGAAGGGACACCACACAACAACATCTATTTTTTCTAGCTAAGATTTCCCATGACACACAATCTTGACCGGAAGAAAACTGTTTTTGAACTCAAGTAGTGGGGAAAGAAAGAAAGAAAAAGATTTAAAAAATAAAATAAAACAACCTTTATGTGGATTGTCATATCTTACAACACTGGTTTTTAGCTGTTGGATTTATTGAATTTTAAAATTATGCCGAAATCGTCTACAGAATCGAGTTCTTCTTACGAAGACGAAATGAAGTAAGTTAACAATGTGATTTTAATTTTAGTTTTAATTTTAATATCTACTATATATTTTCTTTAGTTCATATATTTTTCTTGCATTAAAAATCTATTAATATTCATCTGTTTCCAAATATTAGCTCTATTTTATTTGATAAGGAGTTTCTTTTTTTATTTATTTATATTACTAATGACACTGAAGTTGAAACTTAGGAATTATTTATTTTCAGTTTTTTTTTTAAATATCCCAATTTTAAGCATTTTTGAATATTCAAATTTTAATGTGCTTAAAATCATGCATATTTTAAAAAAGTTTTTGTTGTTTCTTTGGTCTGAGATCGCATTTATTTGATAAACTAAACTTTTTTCTTGGGTCTCGTTTTAAACAATAAGCGAAGAAATACAAATTATGATAATTAAAATATTACTTCAAAGATGCAAAATAAAATTTCTTTTGTTTTCTTCTCGATATGAGAAAAATTGACGGATTAAAGAATTAAACACATGGCCTGACCCCCCACCCAAGAATTGTTGTGAGGGAGAAATTTTTTGTCCCGATTGCGACTATGTTTTTTTCTTTTTACTAATTATTATAAAACGTGCAATTCTTTTACGATCTCAATGTTTTTTTTTAATGGTTTTATGTTTCTTGATGTTAAAACTTTAGAATTAAGCTTATTTAAGTATGATGCATAATTTATAAATAAATACAAGCCAGAAAAAATGCATTTATAATATATGTATTTATAATAATCATGCATCATACTACGAATAAGCTTAATTTTAAAGTGACCACCAATTTTCCCTGTGAAATTAAAAAACCCTATATTTAACACAATGAACTTGCATAAAAATTAATATTATCTTGACATTTTTTGTCCATTCAAAAGAAGAAACATTAAAAAAACAAAAACTCCTGATGATTTTTAAAAAAAAATTTCAGCTTAGGGAAATAATAAAAATTATGAACAAAAACAATGTTTACATTTTCGCACCGTTAAATGCTCGTTACTTTCTTGCGAGATTTTTTTTTTTTAAGTCCAAAAATATTTACGTTTCTTGCCTCAATATTACCTAAACTGATTACGTGGTGTGAATTTGGTGGTACCATATATTTCGATGGTTTTATTTTGAAATCCAGAAACCTGTTTATCAAAAATGTGTTTTCTGTTTTCGGAAGAAGTGTCTATTTGCCTACTACACACACACATACACACGCATAAACATGACATACATATATTATAAATATGATTTAAGTTAAAACTTTTATAATAAACAAAGGCTTGAATTTTGTAATTCATTTAAAATTTCAGCTATCAAAATTTGCTAAATAAGTTGTTCTATTATTTATTCTATCAAATCATTTGTAGATAAATATCGTGTTTTGTTTATTTATTTCGGACAAAGCGTAAAGTCATTTTTTTTCTCTTATATCTAAAAATGTGGACCATAAATATTTGAACCCAAAAACTTGTATGTTTTTATTTTTATTTTTTTAATTTCTATGAATAAAAAATAAATAGATTGATAATTGTTTTTGTTTTTTTACACGTGGTTAATTTTAATTATATTTTAATAAATTCTAATATGTTTAATGTTGCTGTTATTACGTTAGCTGCGTGTGGTGAGCAAAATCAATGTTGATTGTCTTAAAAGGGTAATTTGTATAAATATGAATATTATTGCCTCAGGATATAATATTAATAATCCTTTATTGAATAATAATACATTATTTCCTCTTTACATAATAAATGCTTTTTTTTAAATATAAGATAATGGAGATCAAAGCGCCTTTTTGGTGATTGCTGTATGTAAAAAAAAAAAAAAAAGAAAGAAATGTATCCACATTAAAATAAATAATATTAATTAAATTATTTTATATCTTTTCTATATTTTTAAAAATCGAATTAAATAATTCGTTTATTTTTGCATGATAATATCCTTATAATTCACTAAATCCGTAATTTTTTATGAGTTTTTTAAATTTTTTTACAACTTACATAATTTTATGACATAACAACACTTATTTTGGGTTATGTTATTATTCACACTCACTCCACACGTTTTGAATAAAACTTGAGAAAAAACATGTCCGTATATTTTACTATGGGATTCTTAATAATTTTTAATCTTGTTGGGTAATCAAAACAAAATGTATATTTTTGAACGAAAACATAGATAAAATAAAGATAAAGATAAACCCAGGTGTGTCATAGATGGAGGGGTTCGTGGGGCCCATTGGTATGTGCTTTAGCTCGTTGAGTGACCCTCTAAGATTCAAGTGAGATTTACTTATTGAATGTCAGTAAAAATATAATAGTGAACTATATAATTTAATTAATAAAGAATCAAATAGATTAATCTATTAAAATACTGAACAATTTTAAGTTATCTAATAATCAATTTTAAATCGGACTGTACTGTACAATAAATGTAGTCAAATTTACCTAATTTGCATGTTTCCGTAACGCCCGTCACATTCCAATACAACCGTATACAATATACACACAAACTTCAATTTTTTAAAATAAATTTAATCTCTACATTGTAGGGATTTAAATTCATGAAACAATTTGATGAAAATTTGATTAGATTTGAGAAAAAAAATATTAAATTTGAAAAATTCCTTATAAAAATTTGATTAAATTTAAATTTATTAAACAATTTGAAGTTTGTCTATTATTGTCTGTAACTATGTATTGTTGGCTACAATCAATTTCATACCAAAACCTGGTTTTAACTTTTTTAAATGGACCTTTTTTTTGTACATACCTATCCTTTATTAAGCATTTATTTCTTTATAAAATGTGTAATCTTTTGAAATTCCAAATCTTTGAAAAAAAAAAAAAAAAATCCAGTGTTCGTATACTGCAGAATATGAAAAATAACTCTGTGTGAACTTAAAGAAGGGGTAACCTCTATTTATACAAAATGAAACAGTATATATGATTTAATTAAAGACAACAAATTCTTCACACAGTAAACATAAAATATGTCATGTTTTAATGTCGGTAAAAATAGTGTACATTTATCCACCTATGCATTTGTCTGTCTGTCTGAGCATTTGTGTGTTTGTCCATGCCTGTACCTGTCTGTTTGTCTGTCTGTCTGTCTGTCCGTGCATTTGTCTGTTTGTCTGTGCATTTGTCTGTCTGTGCATTGTCTGTCTGTGTGTCTGTCTGTGCATGAATGTGTCTGTCTGTGCATTTGTCAGTTTGTTTGTATATCTGTCTGTGTATTTGTCTGTCTATGCATGTATCTGCCTATCTGCATTTGTTTGTTTGTCCATGCATGTATCTGCCTGTCTGTCTGTTTGTGTATTTATCTGTCCATGCATTTGTCTATCCCTGTATCTGTCTGCGCATTTGGCTATTTGTGCCTGCATGTACCTGTCTGTCTGTCCGTCCGTGTACCAGTCTGTCTGTTGGTTTGGGAATTGCATAGGCAAGAAACTGTCAGTAACCAAGCATTGTTGACTTCATGTCCAAGCTACCCTAACTTATATACATGATGTTGTCAGGGAGTCTACGTATGCTTTTTTATAGATAGGTGATGAATGTTGGTAAACTTTTGGGGTTGTATTGGAAACCTGGAAAAATATAAGTTAAGGAATAAAAAAAAAAAAGATTTTCCATGCTTCCAATACAACCAAAAAAAGTTTCACACACACACACATACATGTAGATAGAAGGAAAGTGGTCAAGAAATGAACAACTCAAAACAAGTCACAGGATGAAATAATTTCGTCCGAATTCACGCGTACTTCGGACGTGAATTCGGACGAAATTATTTTATCCTGTGACTTGTTTTGAGTTGTTCATTTCTTGACCACTTTCCTTCTATCTACATCATATCGTCGGATCCTAAACCCATCCATCCTACCTTCATGTATATATATATATATATATATATATATTATATATATATATGCATTATTGCAGAAATAAAAGAAATTATCATTGGCGGGCTATTCTGGACAAGCACCTAATTTGATAAGTGGGAAGAATGAGAAAGTTGTTCAATTGTTTTTCCAGTGAAACCTTTTATGAATCTACTTATTCTTGACATTTCTGTTTTTATATTTTGGTGAATAGATAGGATTTTAAGGTGGAGTTATATCGGAAGAATTGTGTATGACTGCTCAACTATGCTTAATGTATTTCTTTCTCTTCTCTCTCTCTCTCCTCTCTCTCTTCTCTCTCTCTCTCTCTTCTCTCTCTCTCTCTCTTCGCCCCTCTCTCTTTCTCTCATTCTCTCTTCCCCTCTCTCTCACTATCTGTCTGTCTCACTCTGTCTGTTTGTCTCACCATCCTAGTAACACACCTCTTGACAACAATATTTACAAAGTTTTGTTTTGAGGTCAATTGGATTTAGGCCATAATTCCTCATCAGGTCTTTTTTTTTTCCCCATACGCGCAGTTCAAGTAAATGAGAATGAAAGAATTTTGGTTGCATCTGAGAAATGCCATGTTCTGCATTTTATCTTGTTTGTTTGTTTACATGTCTTACTGATGAAACATTAGGATTAGGGAAAAAAAATGTTGAGGAGGGGAGGGGGGAGTAGGATGAGTTTGTTGGTTTTTTTTCTTCTTTGTTGCTTTTTATTTCATTTATATCTTAATATAAATGAATTACACCTCCTAAAAAAATGCCACTCATCATCCCACTTCCCACCTCTGACATGTCAGTAAGACACCAATATATATATATATATATATATATGGTGATTGCCGCTTCTTGACAGATAAGGCCATTTCTACAAGTAGTTCAGTTGAGAGCAGTTGTGAGTGCGCAGATGGCCCACGGGTCCAGCTTTTTTTTTTTTTTTAATTATGTACCCTGTCACACATGTGAGACCCTCGACATACAGGCCCTGCCACACAGGTCAGAGTTCAATGTAGGAAATGTTTGCATGGTGTCCGTCATGTCTTGCTTCAGAAAGGAGGGCTCTAGTCAACTTACCTCATACTTCTTATATGTATAATAATAATGAAATTTATTGTGTACAGTACTCGGGTGCACCACAACTCATCAAAGTCTCATGTCAAGTACACAGAATAATGTATTAGTGTCAGGAACATGAAAAGTTTACAGTAGTAATATGCATGTATGTGTGTGCATATGTATGTGGAGAGTGGCATCAGGTATAAACCCCTCTGCTCGAGCAGGATGCAACACAAGGTCAATTTCTTAAGCAGAGTTTGAATTCAGAGTTTTCCTTCTCCTAGACTGGTTACCTAACCATGGTTAAAGAGCCTAGTCTGCCCTGCTATTTCTCCATAGCTGGAGGGAGAATTGGATTCATACCTTTCCCAAGGGTATTAGCGCAATATGAAATGCAAACAGCTTCGACGGGTCCATTTCCTACAACTTTAACCATCTGATCACGTGCATCTATCCATGATATATTAATGGAGGGAGAGTCTCTGTCTCTATTACGGCATTCACCCTGGGTCAGTTGAGCCAGCTCCAACCAACGAATTCTTCTGTGGTGAATTTGTGAAAAGAATAACAAGGGAATATGAAATTCACAAGTGGTTCCCAAACCCCACATGCACATCTCTGTCAGGGTAAGGAGATACCCTTGTTTGCCGCAGATTTTCCACAGATGCAGTGACAAGTACGCCAAAAGTTATTGATTCCTGACAATGACGGAGATGCTCTTTGCATTTAAATTCCTGATGGCATGCCACCCTGTCGGCTGGAGCATTAGAATGCACATCTGCAGAGGGGTAAGACTCCCCCAATGGGGCCACCTGTTGGCTGTTGGTGGCGACCCGTGATGCTTAAGGATAGAACCCAGGTGGATGAGCAATCCATGACTTGCAATATTCCACTTTAGGCTTTTCTTGGGCTAGACGGGCGGTCGGAGAGGCCCCCTCCGATCAATCGGCTGGTCATGTCAAACCCTAGCACCTATATGATTTTCCCAACCCTATTGCCCTTATGGCAAGCCCCAACTCCTTTTTATCATATGGGTGCTAGAAGGTGGTGGCTGAGGGTCTACATGTCCTGGGAATGACGTTAAACTCTATCTGATAGCGAGGTTCCAGTTTTGGAGGTTTGGATAATGTGGAGCACCCCTTCATCACCATTGCTCCGTGGTCCACTTTGACCCGGAGTGGTAGTACCTGTTAGGGTCCCATCTATGGGTTAAATAGAAAAATGTATTTATAAAAAAATTGTATTATCCATTAAGAATTGATTTATTTCAAAACTTTATTAAATGACCCACTGAGGTTGATATGCCGTAAAACCAAACCAAACCAAACCAAACCAAACTGATGGTATGGCTCTAAAACTGCCAAGTTTACACAGCCCTGCCACTAATAATACTTTAGAAATAATGTGCTAGATCGCCATTGAGCAGAGAGCTTCCTCTGCCCTTTTACAGGTCTTGTTTTTAATTCTGCAGGGTGTCTAGCCACTCTCTTCACCAGACAAAATCTGTAGTGCTACCAGTTTTGTCTGACTATGAAATAGGGGGAGTCGACGTGGTATAGTGGTAAATGTGCTGGGCTTCATCATCATAGTAAGCAAGTTTGAATCTGAGTTACACTTATTACATTCACTTTTGGTTTAATACCCCTGGGAAAGGTATGAACCCATTCATCTTCCTATTATGGGTTAAATAGTACCAATACTATTCTTTTACAAGGATGGCTTTGGCATTGAATAACTCCTGAAGGTTGATATGCCATTAAACATTGAAACCAAACCAATGTAAGACATGACATTTATCACACCCTTGGGATATATCAAATCTATTAATAATGGAGATTGGGTGTATTTCTGTCTGTAACCAAAACTGTCACAGCTTAAGTCATAATATTCTCAATGATTACGTAAGTCTATTAATGAGTTTAATTTATAGTCAAAATCGTTAATACATAGAATAAAGAACAATTCTGTGTTATATACACTCAAAATTTGAGTAAGCAATTTGTTTTTAAATTTACACTCGCTTTTTTTTTTTTTAGTATCAAGAAGTTAACTAAAAAGTTTACAAATTGTTTACAAATTGATAAATACCTACGTTTTGTGTAAAAATATTCAAAATATCTTTCAAAAATACATTTTTACACCGGTTTTGTTGCTAGTTTGCATAATTTGCAAATTTATGAGTAAAATATTCAAAATAATTATTTAATTAATAATATATATTGATATATAGTTTGTTTTATTTCAATATATATCTAAAGTTATTTAATGTATATAGTCAATTTTACAGTATCAAGAGGTTAACTAAAAAGTTTACAAATAGATAAATACCTACAATTTTGTGTAAAATTTATGAGTAAAATATTAAAAATAATTATTTAATTAATGATTGATAAATGCATGCAACATTTTATTTGAGGGGGACAGAACCAAATTTCCATTTCAAATTGTGGGGTTTTTTTAAATTTTTTGTTTTTTTTACTTTAATAAATTTGATGATTTTGCTTACTTATGATACAAAAACTCTGATATTGAATTTTTAACTCCTCCACCTCCTCAGGCAATATCTTTCAAAAATAAATTTTTACACCGGTTTTGTTGCTAGTTTGCATGATTTTAAAAAAAAACAGGTTTTAATAATTAAGCTATAAACCTGCTTATCCTCCCCCAGCTATGGGTTAAATAGTACCACTACTGTTCTTCTTTGATTTGAACTACATTTGCAAACTAAGTAAGAAAATTTTAGTTGTTTAAAATGATTGTGAACTACATTAATAGATTTGCTCTATTTACAGGTAAGCATGTCATACTTAGTCGTAATATCAATGCTTTAAGTGTGAAGTGCTTATCTGTATAAAATTGCATTTTTGTATTGTATATGTTTGAATAGCATAATTTGTTAAACTGAATTGAATATTAAATAATCTACCAAGGGGTGACATACCATTAAGTCAACCAAGCAATTTCTAAGAATATAGTTACTTAGTAACAAAGATTAACAAAACTAGCTGATTGTAGGACACATACTCCCCTCTCTCTCTCTCTCTCTCTCTCTCTCTCTCTCTCTCTCTCCTCTCTCTCTCTCTCTCTTTCTCTCTCTCTCTCTCTTCTTTCTCTCTCTCTCCTTTCTCTTCCTTTCCTTTCCTCTTCCTACTCACTCTCTCTCTTCCTTTCTCCTCTCTTTCTTCCTTTCTCTCTCTTCTCTCTTCTCTCCTTCCTTCTCTCTCTCTTCCTTTTCCTTCTCTCTCTTCCTTTCCTTCTCTCTCCTCTCTCCTTCTCTCTCTCCTTCTCTCCTTCTCTCTCTCTCTCTCTCTCTCTCTTCTCTCTCCTCTCTCCTTCTCTCTTCTCTCTCTCTTCTCTCTCTCTCTCTCTCTCTCTCTCTTCTCTTCTTCTCCTTCTCTCTCTCTCTCTCTCTCTCTCTCTCTCTCTCTCTCTCTCTCTCTCTCTCTCTCTCTCTCTCTCTCTCTCTCTCTCTCTCTCTCTCTTCCTTCTCTCTCTCTCTCTTCTCTCTCCTTCTCTCTCTCTCCATTCTTCCTCTCTCTCTCTCTCTCTTCCTTTCTTCTCTCTTCTCTCTTCCTTTCCTCTCTCTCTCTTCCTTTCCTTCCTCTCTCTCTCTCTCTTCTCTCTCTCTCTTCTCTTCCTTCCTCTCTCTCTTCTCTCCTCTCTCTCTCTCTCTCTCTTCTCTTCCTCTCTTCCTTCTCTTCCTCTCTCTCTCTCTCTCTCTCTATCTATCTTCTCTTCCTTCTCTCTCTCTCTCTCTCTCTCTCTCTCTTCTCCTTCTCTCTCTCTCTCTCTCTCCTTTCTCTCTTCTCTCTTCCTTCTCTCTCTCTCTTCTCTCTCTTCTCTCTCTCTCTCTCTCCTCTCCTCCTTCTCTCTCTCTTCTCTCTTCCTTCTCTCTCTCTCTCTCTCCTTCTCTCTCTCTCTCCTCCTTCTCTCTCTTCCTTTCCTTCTCTCTCTCTTCCTCTTCTCTTCTCTCTCTCTCTCTCTCTTCTCTTTCTCTATTCTCTCTCTCTCTCTCTTCTCTTTATTTCTCTCTTTTCCTCCTCTTCTCTCTTCTCTCCTCTCTCTCTCTCTCTCTCTTCCTCTCTCCTCCCTCTCTCTTCCTCTCACATGCTTAGATAATTGATTTTAAAATTATATATACAGAGTATCTACAAAAGAAATATACACTTTCAAAAATTTTTATTGACCTATTAATAGGCCGCCCTGTCGGCTGGGGTGTTAGAATGCACTGACTGCACCTCTGTAGAGGGGTAAGACTCCCTGAATGGGGCCACCTGTTGGCTGTGAGTGGCAACCTGTGATGCTTAAGGATAGAACCCAGGTGGATGAGCAGTTCATGACTTGCAATATTCCACTTTGGCCCTATCTTGGGCTAGGTGGGTGGTCGGGGATGCCCTCTTCAATTAATCAGCTAGTCACGTCAAGCCCTAGCACCTATATGATTTTCCCAACCCTATTGCCCTTATGGCAAGCCCCAACCCCTTTTTATCATATGGGTGCTAGAAGGCGGTGGCTGAGGGTCTTCATTTCCTGGGAATGACGTTAAACTCTATCTAATGGTGAGGTTCCAGTTTTTGTGGTTTGGGGAATGTGGAGCCGCCCCTTCATCACCATTGCTACCTGTTAGGGTCCATCTATGGGTTAAATAGAAAAACATGAATTTATAAAACAAATTTAGTATCCATTAAGAATTAATTCATTTCAAAACTTTGTCGGCATTAAATGACACATTGGGGTTGATATGCTGTTTTTAAAAAAAAAACATATATATGTGTGTTTGTATTATTATTATTATCCACTAGCAAAATAAAAAACACCCTCTGGGCGATGTAAAAATAGATTTTTGAAACATATTGCCTGAGGGTTGGGAGTTAAAAATTCAATGTCAGCAAGTTTATACCCTAAGTAAGTAAAATCATCAAATTCATTAAAGGATTAAAAAATAAAACAATTTGAAATGTAAGCTTTAAATATGTATTAAAATAAAACAAACTATATATAGATATATAATACCAGTCGTGTATTTATTAAAACTTGTTTTAAAAAACAATGAGGACTGTCTAATGTTGCATGTTCAAATTTTGAGTGTATTTATTCTATGATATGACAATTTTGGGTATAGTGAAGTAAGCAGTGACATAGTTTTTGTTACAGACAAAAACCGAAAGCAAATCTCCATTATTAATAGAGATCCATAAATAAATATATGAAACTATAGAAGTGACCAAGTGTTGCTTTTTTACTCCAACACAAACACTCAGCCAATACGGATTAATATTATACATGGTGTAATGGCTAAAGTCGTAGTAAATGAACTCGTCGACACTAGTTCAAATCTTGGACAACATTGTATGCATTTCACATAGTACTAATACCCTTGGGAAAGGTATGAATCCAACTACTCTCCCTCCAGCTATGGGTAAATAGTAGGGCAGACTGGCTTGGTAACCAGTCTAGGAGAAGGAAAACTCTGAACTAAAATCTGTTAAATTACACTTAAGAAATTGACCTTGTCACATCCTGCTTGTGCAGAGGGATTGGTAAAAAAAAAAAAAAAATTCTATTCTTTATTTTTATATATCTATATTTATCTATTATTTTTTTCAATTGTTATTTATTCTTATTCGGAGAAATGTAGACAAACACAGGATGTTACACTGGATGGAAGTTTATTACTGGTGGTAATGTCAATGTTTAAACGTTTCGGTTTATATAAAACCTTTTTCAGGAAAATATGATAAAAAGAAGAGAAAAAGATTTTTGTTGTTCAAAGGGTGATGGATGTTTTTGAAAATTTTTTAAAATTAATTTTAAAAAATCATTCGAAAACATCCATTATCTATTGAACAACAAAAATCTTTTTCTCTTCTTTTTATCATATTGTCCTGAAGAAGGTTTTTTTTTATATTAACCAAAACTTTTAAACGTTGGCATTACTACCAGTAACAAATATCCATCCAGTGTAACATCCTGTGTTTGTTTACATTTCTCCACATTGAGTCTGATTTCCTCATTTTACTCCCTTATATAAATATATATATATATGTATATATATATATGTATATATTATATTAATAAATAGATTTTTTCTTTCTCGCATTTGAAGATCAATAAAAACAAACCCAACACCCCATACAGAGGCTTGCAGACTTTTATTTTTAGTAATAATTTGTTTTTCTTTAAACCAACGAAGCCCTGATGAAGGTCTATCGAAACAGACCGAAACACTGCAGCATAGGCGAAATAAACATTATTCGTTTATAAACCTGTGTTCTTTCAATTTTTTTACAATATTACATACTGTCGGATTCACTTCCATTTTTTCTTCAAACACACACACACACACACACACACATATATATTATTCACAAGCACATGATTCAGCTATAGGTGAACATTTACTATCTACAAATGCTTGTAGGGCTGACTATACTGATGAGTGTTTTTCTGTCTTGCACAGGGCTAGATCTAAGCAGCACCTACACATTCTCGAAGCTGTTTACATCTTATTCCTTCGTTCCACCCTGTGCAGACAAAGAGCTAGATGCTCCGTTTACTTGTTGGGAGATATCTCCAATCCTGGTGTGACTTGAGGGGTTTATATACATTTCCCCCCACCCCTTTTTTTCTCGTCCCCCTCTGGCTCACCTCCATTCTTTTAAAAAATATTTATCTTATACAATCTGACTTTTAATTGTTGCCGGTGATTATACTTGAAAAAGAACCGGACGAAAAAACCTTCGTATTTTCATACCCCCCCCCCCTATTTTATTTTCGTAATAAAACATTGTTTTATTCTAGCATCCCTCATCTTGTATGATCTCCCAACATACATATGATTCCTTTATTTTTTGTATTTTATCATTTTTTCTACTAAAAATTTATTTATATATATTATATATATATATATATATATATATATATATATATATATATATATATTTCGCTGGTTTAAGGAAAAATAAATTATTACTAAAAATAAAGTTTTGCAAGCCTCTGTTAGGTGTGTTGGGCTTATTTTTATTGATCTTCAAATATATATATATATATATATATATATATATATATTATTTACTTACATTTTATTGTTACTTATTCTTTTTTTTTTTTCTTTCTGTTTGACAGAGATAGAATGTCCAGGAAACATTCCCGCACATCGACCATTCCAATGGTCAACAAGGACGCAGTGGAAATTCTTGAAGAATTCCTGAAAAAGCATCAAGAGAGCCTGAAAGATGTGACGCCAATGCACTCACTGTACCAAAAAGTTTCAGAGCTGGAAATAAACGAGGAAAAACAAAGTTTTCAACGCAGCCAGAGTTACCGTGCAGCTTCGCATGAATCCCTGCTCAGCAATGACGGTGAGGTCTTCCAGCAAACAGTGTTAGAGGAGGCCCTCACCCGCGCGGCACCACTTGCCAGCGATGAAGACTCTGATTCCCACGTAGATTCTCCGGTGTCGGCGCCAGAGGCCACTTACTACAAGAGAAAATCTAGCGCAGATTCCTCTAGCTCTGACAGTTCCGATTGGGCACGGGACAAGCGTCATAAAAAGAGTTTCTTCAAGCGAGCGAGGGAGAGGTTGAGAATCACGCTCAAGATTCAGAAGAAGAATAAAAAAGAACGCGAAGAGAAGGAGAAGAAAACGAAAAAGAAAAAGCGAAAAAAAGGGAAGAAAGGCAAAGACGGTAAAGTGTTGAGCGAAGTGACCACAGTGACCAAGACTCATATCCGCCAGTCGTTTACGATATCCGATATTCCGTCCCAACAGTCTGAGATTACGCTGCGACAGGGCGACGTGTGGGAGTCGAAGGACATTCAAGACAAGTCGGGCATTTTCAAACGTGTGAAAACTCACTTGAAAATTAAAGAAAGTACGGATTCTAATGCCACGAATGGAATTACCAGTTCTTTTAAAAAGTTGAAATCACTTCACAGAAACGGGAGGAAGACGCTGTCTCTAGGACGAAAAGGTAAGTTTTTTTTTTTTATGCTCAGTGTTTAAATATTATTTTGTTAACAAAATTGTTTGAGATTTATTAATGTTTATTAAATATTATTAACTTTCAATAAGTCCAATGAGATGTGAAAGTGTAAATTTACTGTTATATATATATATATATATATATATATATATATATATAATCACTTACTACGGTGTCACAGTATTGCAGGTTAGCCACTATGCCATAGTGATTCCTCTGTATGCATGTATATATATATATATATATATATATATATGCGTGTGTACATATATGTATATGTACATACGTGTGTACATATATGTATATGTACGTGTGTGTATGCATATATGTATATGTACGTGTGTGTATGCACATATGTATATACATATATGTATGTATATTTTTAAATGTATGCATATATAGGTATTTATATACATATCTGTATGTATATTTATGCATATATATGTATATAAATGTGTGTATATACATATATTTCATATATACATGTGTATATACATATATTTCATATATACATGTGTATATACATAAATGTGTGTATATGTATACATTTCATATATACATGTGTATATACATAAATGTGTGTATGTATGTAAATATACATACATTTTTGTATATGCATATAGATGTGTATTTTACTGAGGACTGTGCTTATACTATTGATCTACTTATAAAATCCACAATTTTATTAAATCTTTTAGCCAAACATGATTAGATTTATTAAACTTTATTAAACTTAAACTATTGAAAATAGAATTTTAAAATTATGAATGCTGGCCCATTAGGACAAGATTTTACTTATTGTTAGTTATAACCATTAGCCTGTGAAAAACTCTAAATATATACCTGCCTGACTTACGTACTGATCATACCCTGATAATTGGTACCTGTTCTACCATTTGATGCGTAGTATTAGATAAATTTTCTGGATTAATTATATAGAGTGGCTACTAAAGAAATAGTTTCAAAAAGTTATTTATTTATTTAGAGAGAGAGAGACTAGACAAAATGTGACCCAATGGGTCACCCATTCAGCTCTGGGTAGATAATTGAGAATAGGGAAAAGGGAGTTGGCAAAGTGAATAGAATTTTTTTAAATAAATACGGACGGACGAATCTTAAAATCATTTTGTAAGCTTTCTAAGAAAGTAAATGTTTGACCTCATTTAAGTTATGAGTAGCTGGTTGTGAAATTTAACATAGAAATATATTTAAAATTCTCCCAGCTCTCTCTCTCTCTCTCTCTCTTTCTCCTCCCAGAGAAACTAACATTATATATAAACTAACATTATATTATACATAGCAGGGAAGAAAGAGATACACACAGTAAAGTAAGAGATGGGTTGGTTTTTGACTTAATTGCAAATTATGACTAATTAGAACCAATTAAAACAGAATTTTTTACAAACATAATTCAATCCTAAAAGTAAGGAATAATTTAGTATAATTTTCGTGTCATTAAACTAAACAGTAAAAAAGCCTTTAGTAAGCAAAAGTTGATTAACTCAGCTTTAGTATAATAATAGATAGATTTTCTTTAAATCTTGCCATTTATACTGTGTTATGATTAACATTTAGATGTGAAAATTTTTTACACTTGTAATAGGCTGATTAATTCAGTCAGTAGATCATTCACCTAGGAATCGGAAAACTCTAGGTTCGATACCGTCCTTCACCAACTCAGTATATGAGTAGCGCAATTTGGGTAATTTTGAGTAAAGCATCTGGGAACTGATGGTAGGTGTTGTGCTCTACCTCATTTAAAACAAACTTCCCGGTCTAACGCTAACGAAAAGGGTATAGACTCCCTTGTTGTCCAGCTGATACTGACAATAGGTCACTCAGCCTACTTACTTATATATATATATATATATATATATATATATAATATTTGGAGGCGCGTGGTCTATTGGTTAGAGTTGTAGGAAATGAACTCATGATCGTGAGTTCAATTCCTGGATGAAGCTGTTGGCATTTCACATTGCACTAATACCCTTCGGAAAGGTATGAATCCAATTCTCCCTCCAGCTATGGGTAAATAGCAGAGCAGACTGGACTCTTTAACCATGGCTAGGTAACCAGTCTAGGAGAAGGAAAACTCTGAATTCAAGCCTGTCAAACTCCGCTTAAGAAATTGACCTTGTGTCGCATCCTGCTTGTGCGGAGGGGTTGGTAAATATATATATATATATATATATATATGGTGTTTGTGTAAAAGGTGACTTACCGGTGAAAATGGTCACAATGGTTAATTGATGCAAGATTCTCAATGATAAGGCAGCGATATAACAAATATAAAATGCTCAATACGTTGGTAGAGCAAATTTATTATGATAATGGTACACAGTATTAACCTACTCGAGTTTCACCATAAGGATCTTCAGGGTTAAATCCACTGGATTAATCAAGATGTTGATTAATTGCAGTTGATTGCACGTGTCTATTTTTATTGCAAACAAATACACACGTGCAATCAACTGCAATTAATATCTTGATTAATCTAGTGGATCTAACCCTGAAGATCCTTATGGTGAAACTCGAGTAGGTTATTACCGTGTACCATTATCATAATATATATATATATATATATACACTATGGTGTACTATACTTCAGCTCTGCTCATGGTGCAACTGGGAGTCATAACTGGAGGCCTATTTTAAATATTCCTTAATCCAGTGAGAGCAGGGCATTTTAGTTTCACTTTCACTTAGCTACTCCAGTGTTATTGGTTTAAGAAATTTAAAGAAATTGTTACTTACATTTGGAATATCATTTATCATTTGAATAAAGGGTTTGGGGAGACCTGTAAATATTAGGAATGTTTCTATTTCAACATTATGTAGTTCCTATCTTTTACCAGAAATCTTAATTTCCTCTTTGTTTTGTTTAATATTTGTCAGTGTCCACAACAATATTATATTTATCTAACTTTCAACCCATCTTATTATCCTCAGGTATCGGTCAAATTGTTATTGTAAGTATTTTCAAAAATAGTTAACCCAGTTTTCAAATGGCCTCCAGTTCTGGCTCTCAGTTGCACCATGAGCCAGCCTGGAGTATAGTACACCATGATACATACCCGTTTTGTTTAATATTTGTCAGTGTCCACAACAATATTATATTTATCTAACTTTCAACCCATCTTATTATCCTCAGGTATCGGTCAAATTGTTATTGTAAGTATTTTCAAAAATAGTTAACCCAGTTTTCAAATGGCCTCCAGTTCTGGCTCTCAGTTGCACCATGAGCCAGCCTGGAGTATAGTACACCATGATACATACCCGTACAGATACACTCGCACCTAAATATATGCATCAAGGATGGAAGAGCCTATAGTATCACAGTCAGCTATTATCAATTTTTGACACCCCTCAATTTGACACACAGCCTGTTTTCACTTCTCACTAAAATATCCTCTGACCCTAATTTCAATTATTTCAAATATCTGGGCCAGCTTTTTATAGTCCAGTTTAAAAGCATGATCAGGGTAACCTGAAACCAAACAATATAGAGTTTTATGCTTAGATAAGACATAGTTGAAATATGGTAAATAGTAAAATAATGACTTTAAAAAAATATGTTTTTCATTGATTTTTATATCGCTAAGAAATGAGTAAAAAAAGTATGAAAAAAACTTGATAACTTAATTAATTTGATAACTAATATCAATAGTGATATTAACTAGAGAAAGGAAAAGGCTTTATAAACATTTGATAATTAATATCAAATAGTGATATTAACTAGAGAAAGGCTTTATAAACATTTGATAATTAATATCAATAGTGATATTAACTAGAGAAAGGCTTTATAAACATTTGATAATTAATATCAAATAGTGATATTAACTAGAGAAAGGCTTTATAAACATTGATAATTAATATCAAATAGTGATATTAACTAGAGAAAGGCTTTATAAACATTTGATAATTAATATCAAATAGTGATATTAACTAGAGAAAGGCTTTATAAACATTTGATAATTAATATCAAATAGTGATATTGACTAGAGAAAGGCTTTATACATATTTTATAATTAATATTAAATAGTGACAGTAACTAGAGAAAGGTTTTATAAATACTTGATAATTAATATTGAATAATAACAGTAACTAGAGAAAGGCTTTATACACATTTGATAATTACCGTATTTTTCAGACTATAAGGCACACTTAAAATCCTTATATTTGCTAAAAAATCGGCAGTGTGCCCTATAATCCGGTGTGCCTTATGTATGAATCCTGGTTGTGCTTAGGCCTTGTGACCTCGAACAGCAGTGAGACTGACTCAGAGGATGAAGAAAGGGATTCAGGTTTGGTTGATGCCGCCATCGTCCAACTGTTAAACTCCGACACCGAAGATGAAGAATTTGTAGAAGAGGGATGATTGAAAAAGTGAGGGTTACAAGTGAACAATATTGATAGTTATTTTTAGTGACTTGAATAAATCTGACCTATCCAACTGCTTTGTTCTGCTTTATGTGCCTTATACTCCGGTGTGCCTTATATATGAAAATAGATCCGTTCACTGATACTGCGTCTTATAATCCGGTGCGCCTTATAGTCCAAAAAATATGGTAATTTTAAATTGTGACAGTAACTAGAGAAAGGCTTTATAAACAAAGATATCATATGAAACTAGAAGTAAGATTACTATTATACTATTGTATGAAGGAGACTCAGAAATGTTCTGCAATTGTTTTTTGTTTTTTTTTTTCAATGTATGTTATTACACAAAAGCAGGGGATTAACAAGTACGTAATTTTTCTATATAGTCTCTTTCTTTTTGATGCACTTGATCCAGCAATCCACAAGCTTGCATATTCCCTCCAAGAAGAAGGTTTTTGGTTGGTCATGCTACCATTTATGCACCTCATCTTTCACATCTTCATTTGTGCGTCATGCTTGTCTGGCCACTTTTAAACTTCTCTATCCACACATACACACTTCTACATGGTAATGCATTATTCCCATATTATGCCAGAAGCCTCTCCTGACACTCCTTCCAACCAGAGAAGTCGGGTCACTTCCTTGGTGCATACTGCTAGTGGAGCGGAGATGTTTTACACTGTAAAAACAAGAACCAAAATTGCTTGATCATGTGACCACAACATGGCCTAGCACTTGTTAAATTACTAGTGCTAGGCCATACGTAAAAATAGTAAAATTAATAGTGCTGTAGTGCACTGTCCCCATATTGTGTTAAAAGCCTCCAATGAAATTCAGCACCTGACACTCCTTCCAACCAGAGAAATCAGGTCATATACTTGGTGCATACTGCTAGTGAAGCAGCCATGTTTATACTTTAAAACAAAATGGCGTAATCAGGCTCAAACTTTGATCATGTGATCACAACAGTGCAAACTATAAGCATGCATGCACAGAATGCAATGTGACAATAATAAAGATATATTATGGTGAAAGTGCGGATAATTTTTGACTCTCCTTCATATAATCAATGTTTTATTTTTTTCTTAACAACCTGTTGAGTCCAGAGCCCCATTCCTATAAGAATTTATGAAAAAATGGCTAAAAATGGCCTTTTCATTTAAAGTTACCTGTTATTTCACTTAAATCAAAGACTTCTAAATATGTTTAATATTATATTGAAACAAAGGCTATCATTTGGGGTAGATTAGGAAAATGAATGACTTCCAGCCGGGTGGAATGAGGCAGTATAGGATGTTAAGAGTTAATAACGGATGTTAATATTACTACATCAAATCCGGTAAATTCATCACCAAAAATTAATTGTCAGTCAATTTACCATATGATGAATTTACTAATTAATTTACCAGGAAGAATTTAACTTTAATCATACTACAGGTATTAGTATTGCAGAAAGAATATGAGTGAGGAAAAAAAAAACAGTTGACAATGCATCATCTAAAAATAGTTATTTACCATTTTATTTGTTTATTTTATATATATATATATATATATATTTACCAACTCCTCCGCATAAGCAGAATACGACACAAGGTCAATTTCTTAAGAGGAGTTCAACAGGTTTGAATTCAGAGTTTTCCTTCTCCTAGACTGCTTACCTAGCCATGGTTAAAGAACCCAGTCTGTCCTGCTATTTACCCGTAGCTGGAGGGAGAGTAGGATTCATACCTTTCCCAAGGGTATTAGCACTAAGTGAAATGCAATTACCACGTCCAGGATTTGAACTCGGGCGACGAGTCCATTTCCCATGACTTTAACCATTACACCGTGCTTCCTTTTTTTTTTATATATAGTAGTTGAAAAGATTAGGTATTAATATTTTTTAATCATAAAATGTTTGCTATGTGTTATATATACTAGTACAAAATAAAAAATGCCTCCAGGCAATGTAAAAATAGATTTTTGAAACATATTGCCTGAGGGGTGGAAGTAAAAAATTCAATGTCAGCGAGTTTGTACCCGAAGTAAATAAAATCATCAAATTCATTAAAGGATTAAAAATAAAATAATTTCAAATGTAAACTTTAAATATGTATTAAAATAAAAAAAACTATATATAGATATATAATACCAGTCATGTATTTATTAAAACTTGTTTTAAAAAACAATGAAGACTGTCTAATGTTGCATGTTCAAATTTTGAGTGTATTTATTCTATGTTATGACTATTTTGGGTAATGTGATGTAATTTTTGTTACAGACAAAAACCGGAAGTGAATCTCCATTATTAATAGATGTATATGTAGAAAATAAAAAAAGCACAGTATTCCAAATTGATAAATTTTATGACGTTATAACATTTCGTTTTTTTAATAAACTTTTGTCAGGACTTTAACAGTAGAAATAACCACCCAATTTCCACTGCTTACAAAACATCCATCAATGCTCAGACAACAATCTACCTTAAAGTCCTGATGAAGGTTTATCAAAAAGCTGAAACATTATAATGTTGACTTCATCATCAAGAATCAATTCATCTATTTATATATATATATATATATATATATATATATACAGGGGTTGGAAAAAATAATAGAAACATTATTTTTCCATTATTTTTTCCAACCCCCGTATATATGATTTTGTTTTTTTAAATTTTACCTTGAAATTTTATTCACAGGTGTGTGTGTTTGTTTAATGTTATGTTGACAAAAGCTTTTCTATTGAATTGTTTTGTAAATGGCATTGTTATGGGCAAAGTGTGAAATGTAGGCATTCTATAAAATGCCTACTTTTTTGTTGTTGGCAAAGTATGAAATAAGATTTTAAAAGAATTCTTCACATTTGGTTGGAGCAATTATAGATTGTCCCAAACGTCATTTAGGTATCTAAAAATAAAATAAAATTTCGACCAAGTAACCAATAAGCACCCCAGTTGGGAGCTGTTTTGAAAGAAACACCTTTTGCTTTTCACCGTAAACTCCCAGTTGTTTGTTTACAAACAACAGAAAAAAAATTTTTTTGCATTAGAATTTCAATTTAAAAGTTTGTTCATGTATATTTACAACCCAAAGGCACGTTTTTATATTAAAATAGTTTTCGATTTTAATTTTTTTAAATCAGTAAACAAATAACGGGGACTTTATGGTGAAAAGCAAAAGGTATTCCTTTCAAAACAGCTCCTAACTGGGGTGCTTATTGGTTACTTGGTCCAAAAAATCTTTAATTTAATTTATATTTTGTAGCTGTAATAAGACAAACAAGGTAATTGCTTTACTAAAGCTTTATTCAATATAATTTAGTTGTGGTCAAAATAAGGTAAATATTCTTTTATATTAATAGTGAACTGACCCATTTCTGGTCCTAGCTCCCACAATGCATCTGTCTCTGGGGGCAACTGTCCCCTACAGATCAAGTGGAGCAACTCTGTATATTTTTTTGTTAAGTCTGATCCTGACAAATATATGTTTTAAAGTGATAAGAACACCCCTCACTGACACAATAGACTAGTCTGAAAAGATTATAAATAGTGTATATATCTAAGTAAAAAAAATAGTCATCGGGTGGCCTAATGTCGGTATCAGCCAGACAGCGAGGGAATCTATCTCCTTTTCACTAGCACTAGACTGAGGAGATTGTTTTTGTGTCTGAGGTGGAGTGCCACAATACCATCAGCTCCTCACTTTACCACACAGATCCCTGTGGTACTCATATGCTGAGTTGGCGAGGGCCAGTATCGAACCAGGAACCTTGTGATTCCTAGTCAAGTGCTCTACCGACTGAGCTAAACCGGCCAGATAACTTCTAATATTGTCTCCTGTATTTATTCATTATTTTACTGTCAAAATACGATATAATAATATCTACAAATAATTTGATTTTATACCTTGCCTTATAGTTTTAAGCATTCTGTACAATGTCTTGGTTTTACACTTTGTCTAGTAACAGCTTATTCAAGCTTTATATACCATATATACCTGAGTATCATCTATTTTGGTAACTTTTGGAGCTTAAAATTTTAGGTGTACCAGTTGGCCTAGGTTTAGCCTTGCCACCTGTTTAAAAATATTAAGTTTTATGTTTAAAACTTTGTTTAAAAACATAAAGTTTATATGCTGCATATGGTGCAACCCCTTCATACTTTATCCTAACTAAAATTTAAGTCTTCAAAAGTTGCATGATACACAAGTATATATGGTAATGGCTTTTATTGAATTCTGTGGCCTTTTTGTCCTTGTAAAATCACTGCAAATGTTTTTAAAAGCAGCTAATAGATTTTGTTATTGTCATTGTCAAAAACATCTCCAAAACCCAAATTCTTCCCCACCCTATTGCCCTTATGGCAAGCCCCAACCCCTTTTTATCATATGGGTGCTAGAAGGCGGTGACTGCGGGTCTACATGTCCTGGGAATGACGTTAAACTCTATCTGATGGTGAGGTTCCAGTTTTGGAGGTTTGGGGAATGTGGAGCACCCCTTCATCACCATTGCTCCCTGGTCCACTCTGACCCGGAGTGGTAGTACCTGTTAGGGTCCCATCTATGGGTTAAATAGAAAAATGTATTTATAAAAAAATGTATTATCCATTAAGAATTGATTTATTTCAAAACTTTATCGGCATTAAATGACCCACTGAGGTTGATATGCCGTAAAACAAAA
The DNA here is from genome assembly GCA_023376005.1 of Doryteuthis pealeii. Lineage (NCBI taxonomy): Eukaryota > Metazoa > Mollusca > Cephalopoda > Myopsida > Loliginidae > Doryteuthis > Doryteuthis pealeii. The sequence continues at coordinate 51,235,746 of CM042159.1, read as the reverse complement.
CAAACCAAACAAAACCCAAATTCTTACATAATTGTATCCCAAACATAATTTTACACACACACACACACACACACACATACATCTCAGTCAGTAGAGCATCCGTCTAGGAACCACAAGGTTCTTGGTTCGATACCAGCCCTTGCCAAATCCACACATGAATAGCACAGGGATCTGTACAGTAAGGAGCTGATAGTAAGTGTGGCGCTCCACATCAAACACAAAAACAATCTCCTTGGTCTAGCGCTAATGAAAAAGAGATACACTCTCACGCTGTCTGTTGATACAAACATTAGACCATCCCAACAACTTTTACTTATTTATATATATATATATATATATATATATATATATATATATATAAAGGTAAAATATCCAATCAACTGGTAAGTTGGGGATGATTCTAGATTTGAGATTTATATCTTCCATATATCCACAATGCATGCAGATGCACACCTATAGAATTACACAAGGATTATTTCAAATCCCCAAGAGAGCTCAATGTAATTTTAATTGTGTCAATATGTCAAAGCTAATAGCACATAGCTTTCAGGATGTCGACCTAAAAATGCTGAATTCAGTTCGGGGTTGCTATCAAATTGATATAATGCACAAGAACCCATAATCGACAATAAAGATAGTGCATCACTGACGACCATCCTGTATGCATTCAAAAAATGTATCTTGCGACTAAGATAATTAATAAATTAATTATATAAGAGCAATATTTACACTTTCAATAATAAATAATTTCTTATTGAAATTGCTTTACTTAACTTACTCGGGTTTGAGCCTTTTTTTGTTCATCGGCAATAACAAAATTAATTTTTATGCACTTGAAAGTTTGGCCAGAGAACTCAAAAGTTGGTTTCTGTAAAATGTGGTTAAAAAAAAAAAGATTGTTAAAATAAATGAATGTGGTTTTTGCATGTGCCTTGCATATTGTTTTTTTTTTCCCTGCACTAAAAATGTCACATTGTTTCTCACTATTTACCTTTTATCATTCATAAATTTCTTCAAACTCTTATCTTCATCTTTATTCATATTTTCACAGAAAAAGAAACTAAGAAATTTTAAATTTACACAAAAAGTCAATGGGGTTTAGAAAACAAAACAAAAAGTTTTACTCCAAATCAAACCTTCATAATTATTACACAATAAGCAAGAACTAGTGATGTTTTGCTCCAAATCAAACCTTCATAATTATTACACAATAAGCAAGAACTAGTGATTTTTACTCCAAATCAAACCTTCATAATTATTACACAATAAGCAAGAACTAGTGATGTTTTACTCCAAATCAAACCTTCATAATTATTACACAATAAGCAAGAACTAGTGATGTTTAATGTGTATATATATTTACTTTGTCATTAATTGTTTTATTTTTGTAGTTTCCTCTGGACATACTTACACAACAACTACCCTTTAGATAGATTAAAACTGTTATCCTCATCTTCATTCATCTTTTCACAGAAAAGAAACAAAGAAATTTAATAATAATATAAAGAACCAATAGGGCGTAGAAAAGAAAACAAAGTTTTACTCTAGAAAAATTTACACAAATATCTCTTCACAAATTTATATACTGTATTATATACTAGAAGCTGCTACCCAACGTCACCTAGGTAGAGGGGGGAAACCTGGTGTATTGATTTGTTTACTTTTGAGATTTACAAATGCTGGACATTTGTAAGTAGAATTTCAATGCTATTACTATGTATATTTTGATTTTTAAATATTTTCTAATATAAATCAAATCTTCATAATTTTTGCACAAAAAACAAGAACTGGTTATAAATAATGTGTATAAATATATTTGGACATACATACATACACACCAACTGCCCTTTATATATATATATATTAATATTTATATATGGTAGGAGAGTAAAACTGTCAAAAAAGGTTGTCTGGCTAAGGTTAAAGAGCCCAGTTTGCCCTACTATTTACCCATAGCTTGTGGGAGAATAGTTGGATGCATACCTTTCCCAAAGGTATTAGCGCTATGTGAAATGCAAATAGCCTCATCCAGGATTTGAACTCCTCTTGCTGTCCATTTGCTATGACGGTAACCACTACATCACACACCTCCACAGTTTAGCTTAAGATCATAATTCAATTAATATTCAATGATTGAAGTTTTCTTTATCAAAAAAGCAAGAAAAGTATCAAAATTGAATCATGGACTGTATAGAATCAACTAGTGTTCAGTCGACAGACAAAAGCTGGGAAGCTGTAATTAAATACAGACCCAGTACTAACTACCATTACAATCATTTGTTGGGTATATATTGATCAAAGTAACCACACCAAACTTGCTCAAGGTGTATAATGGAATATCCCAGCCTGCTATATAAAGCTCCCACTAACTCACTCTGGTATTCTCAGAACAGACTCAGCCTACAATATCTCTGAATACTGATACGTGTATTCAACTAAATCCTACAGACTGTATGGTTTTTGGTCCAAGACTCTATTTCCCTCTGTTCACAAATAAACACGCTCATCTTACAGTCTATTATGTCAGTCTATTTTTACTCATACCAGGAGGATTACTTGCAGACAATAAATGTATCAGCTTATCAATTGATATCTTATCTGTGTTACTCAGATGTCCAATCTCACAGTCTGATATGCTAAATTCCCTTTGGAATTGTGTATTGATATCTTCAGAACAGCTTTACATTGGTGTTCTTCATTTTTTAGTATGATGTCATCAATCAATCAATAGTAATAATAATAAATGATGTTTTGTCATACAGAATGATTCAATTATTTATCAAAATGTCTGAGTTCAGATCATCTTTTCAAAACAAATGGATGAATAAATGTATTATGTTTACTCTTAATGAAAGCTTTCTTTAAAAGTATGTATTTACCAACCACTTGGATTGAGCAGGATGTGGCACAAGGTCAGTTTTTTTTAAGTGGAGTATGAGCAGAATCTGAAAAAAAAAAAAAAATTAGTGAAATAGATCACTAATTATGACTGAGCCTATTCTAGTAGTGACCACCCCAAGCAGAGTTTAACAGGTTTGAATTCAGAGTTTTCCTTCTCCTAGACTGGTTGCGTAACCAAGGATAAAGAGCCCAGTCTGCCCTACTATTTACCTGTAGCTGGAGGGAGAGTAGTTGGATTAATACCTTTCCCAAAGGTATTAGCGCTATGTGAACCGGAGCTTTGTCCAGGGTTTGAACTCTGGTCGACGAGTCCATTTCCTACGACTCATTTCTAATGTCTAACTACGCGCCTCCGACTAACATAAGGTCAGTTTTATTAGGTGGAGTTTAACAGGTTTGAATTCAGAGTTTTTCTTCTCCTAGACTGGTTGCCTAACTATGGTTAAAGAGCCCAGTTCACCCTACTATTTTACCCATAGCTGGAGGGATAATAGTTGGATGCATTACCTTTTCCAAGAGTATTATCACTATGTGAAATGCAAACAGCTTCGTCTAGGATTTGAACTCCTATCGCCAAGTCCATTTTCTTTGACAATAACCATTACAGTACACACCTATCTTTAATAGTAGTGGATATATTTATCAATCATGAGAAGAGGTTATCTGTCCCTTATAGAAAGCCACTTGCTTTGATGTATGTACATACCCAACCCCTCCACCATATACAAGATGTGATAGTATTGACAGTTTTACAGCAAATCAAACTCAGCATAGGATTGCTTTTAATACGTTTGAGAATAAAACAATAATATTAGAAATCAATAACACCAAGTAATTATTTATTAAACGCAGTTTTATTAAAACTGATATGCAAATTATCCACACCATATACTATGTAAACATTTATTTTTAAATGATATATAATACATATTGCAGGATTTTAAACACATAAATAATATGGGCTGTTTTGAGGCAAAACTATCTAAGCTAAACCTTAATAGACATTGTTAATAAATAAGATGCTAATTAAGTTTAAATAATGATTATTTAATAACCATTACGAATATAACATAAATAACTAAGGGAATTGTGACACCAGTGGTGACTTAGTTTCAATTACAGACAGACAGACACACTATCTCCATTGTATACTATGTAAACATTTATTTCTTAATGATATATGAATCACATCACAGGATTTTAAACACATTAATAATATGGCCTGTTTTAAGCAAATCTATCTTAGCTAGACCTTAATAGAGACATTGTTGATAAATATGAAACTAATTAAGATTAGATAATGATTATTCAATGACTATTGAGAATATAATGTAAATAACTAAGGGAATTGTGGTGTTAGTGGTGACATAGTTCTGGTTACAGACAAACACACACACAAGCTCTATTATAATAAGATGAATGGCAGTATCTTCCTAAATTGTTTTTCTTTCTTAAAATCTTTTGTCTGGCCGTCCTCACAAAACTGCTTTAATGATTGTATTTGGCAATTAAGATTAAAACGATAAAATATGAATGGCAGAAATTCTGATTTGTTTATTAAAATGAATAGCTGTATCATCCTAAGGGTTTTTCTTTGTTAAAATCTATTGTCTGGCAGTTACTCGCAAAACTGCTTTGGTGACTCGTATTTGGCAAAAGCCTGTAAACCAGAAGCTCTTCTCTCTTTCATCCCGCAGACAGAGACATTGACGCTGCTAAAAAGCAGATCTACAGGCGTTCATATTCAGATTCGAACGAGAGGTGCATCCATGTGACTAAGGAGGAGTCAAAGGAGGACGAGAAGAGCCTGACGACTAAAGTGTTTAATGAGGTTATATCAATGCAAGGCGGAGCAGGAGGATCCGAGCCGATTTGCTGCCAGATGGAGAGCAAAAACGAGCAGGAACATCTTCACCTGGATATCAATCCTGTCTTCACGAGTGAACTGCCCAGTACGGGATCTTTTGAATTCGAGTCGGAACACCATGAGATAGTGACCACGATTCAAACTCCTGATGGGCAAACTCACCGCGACAGAGTCATTGAACATCATGAGCATTTAAGTGATCAGGTGGAAACTGTGCGAGTTGATGAGGCTGGTAAGTAAAAGGGTTAACTCATCGTGATCTCAGAATTAACCTTTTACAGTTTGATTTTTTAAATTTATTTTCAAATAATTAAATATATAACATCCAATATAAATATAACATCTAGTACAAAGAAAACCTTATTATACACAAAGGATGGGAACTAATATCTTCATCTTGGTTGTTTTAGTTACGTTTCAGCCATTATCCATCATTTTTAATAATTTTATTATTATTTTCTGTTATCCATTTTCAAGAGATAATTAGGAGCATGTGTATTAGGGTAGGTTGATTTTTCACTTTTTTTTAAATATCAAATTATCCATCTATGCAAAAGTTGTGTTAGTATACTGAATACTAATACCAACAAATTAGATCTTTTACTTGCACCATTGTTTGAGGAAATGGCATCAAAGATCATCAACTAAAATGCACTAAAAAAGCCTTTAGAAAACAAGGATTTTTAGTGCATTTTAGTAGACGATCTTTGATGCTATTTCCTCAAACAATGGTGCAAGTAAAAGATCTAATTTTTGGTATCAGTATTCAGTATACTATTACTAACACACAACTTTTGCATAGATGGATAATTTGATATTTTAAAAAGGTGAAAAGTCAACCTACCCTAATGTGCATGGAAATCTTCATGGGTCGTTATCTCAGAATTCAATTATTTTGGGGGTTAAGAAATTAATTTTACTTTTTTTATTCCATGTTTTCTTTTAAATTATTTTTTATTGTGGGCAATGAAAATATATTGCACATTGATTGGATGGTTGTTTGGTTTTTACATCATGCTAACTCTTGTTGGGTTATTTTATGCTGAAGTCGGTTTTGTTTTTATTCTTATTTATATTTTTTGCAAGCAATCAGCAATGCTGATAACTTGTTGATTTAGTGCATCCTGGGACACTCCTACTAGCTTTGAATGAGTCCCCCGGGAAAATTTATGGATCATAACTAAAGTTTCTTAATAGATTGTGGGATTTTTTTTATTTATGATCAGGAAAAACAACTAAAGCCATCTAACTCCTGCCTTGTTACTTATCCTGTGTAATTCATTTCTAAGAAAATATTGAGATGTATTTACAGTTAGCTTGAAAAGGTGAGGGAAGGAAAAAGAATAACACTGGGATGCATGGATACTATTTTACTGTGTCCTTTTAGATTTTTGTGCATCAGGGATGCAAGATGCGTCCTTATCAGCATCTCTGAGCAATTATATGGTTTCAAGAAACTATTTTGACATAATGACAATGTTATTTCACCTTTGGGAATTGTAATGAAACAAAGACAATATAATATAACTGTATAAGCTTTAATCAGCTTAATACAGCTCAGTAAATAACGGATTTATAATGTCCGCCGTTTGTCACAAACCAAAGAGTTCCGATCAAGGGAAGGTAACCCCACTACTCAAAGGGAGGTAATCATGCAATAATGTTTATTAATATGCTTATATTTACTATTATATAGTGAAAGAAACATGCTCAGCATCACCATCACTCCATTACTATTCATTATTATTATAGTTTGCTTTTGACAAGGTAATATCAACATAACTAGGTAATCTGAACATTAGCTACATAAATGAGAGTAGCCTCCCCTTGTTTATTTCACTTCGAGGAAGCCATATGTTTTGGTCAGCCATTGTGATTTCACTGTAAATCTACACTGAAAATACAAATTTGTTCGAATCAATACAACTTCATGTTTTAACATGAAAATATCATAAAATGTGTTCTTAATAACAATTAAGTTCATTTCAAATAATGCGTAAGAACACATTTTATGATATTTCCATGTTAAAAAATGCAGTTGTATGGATTCGAACGATTCGTATTTTCAGTGTAGATTCACGGTGAATTGAAAATGGCCAACCAAAACAGACAGCTTCCTCAAAGTGAAACATACAAGGGGAGGTTACTTTCATTTATGTAGCTAATGTTCAGATTGCCCTATAAGTGGGATTGAATACAGGAAAATTATTATTTACTCAGCTTTGCTTAAGTCTGGCATACAGGCTTTAGGTTGCTTACACTACCTACTGTTTCCAAATTGTCACCCATCCAAGTACTGAACGTATTCATTGCTGCTTAACTTTTGTGGTGCAAATAAAGGGTAATCTTTACTTTTTTGAAATAATTACTACAAACAGGAAAACGTAAATAAAAAATAAAATCTAATATGTATCAATACATGAAGTATTTTTGTGTTAAAACATGCAGTTGTATTGATTTGAACAAATATTTTCAGTGTAGATTTACGGTGAAATGAAAATGGCCGACCAAGACAAATGGCTTCCTCTCATTTATGTAGCTAATGTTCAGATGAACTTCAATCAAATAACAAATACAGCAAAAAATAATTTTGATTGATATTTTTTTTTTTTTAAGCTCATTGCAAATTGATGTTTAAATCTTCTTGCTTGCATTTCATGTTTTGCATTGTTACCTCCCCTTTATTGTTACCTCCCCTTATTGTTGTTTTTTTCTATTTCTCCCCCCACTTGCTCACTTTGTTGTTGTTGTCTTCCTTCCAACCCCAACTCACTTTTCTTTTTGCAGGACTCACTTTAACCCTTTATCTACCACCGCCATCTGCAATAGCCATTAGGGTAGGTCGATTTTTCACTTTTTTAAAATATCAAAAATTGTCCATCTATGTGAAAGTTGTGTGTTAGTATACTGAATACTGATACCAAAAATTAGGTCTTTTACTTGTACCATTGTTTGAGGAAATAGCATCAAAGATCATCTGTTAAAGCTTAATTAATGAGGTAAAGAGCATGGAGCGGGGGCACATTTTCAATTTGAATTCTATTTATAATATTTGATTTGTTTTATTTTAATAAGGTAAAATAACATTTCTGATTTAAATATTGAAAACGGTAAATTTTCTAACCAATTTTTAGCCTCAGTTTTGCAAAAATGAGAATTTTTAGTGCATTTTAGTAGACGATCTGTGATGCTATTTCCTCAAACAAAAATGGAAAAAGTGGAAATAAAATATCTAATTTTTGGTATCAGTAGTCAGTATACTAACACAACTTTCACATAGATGGACAATTTGATATTTTAAAAAGTGAAAAATCGACCTACCCTAATTGCCATGTCCCAAATACCATCATCGTCACTCTCAAACATATATGAAATATGTGCATTTTGATCTGCCTCAGTTTTTTCGGATCGTATCCTCATCAAATTCTTCAAAATCACTTGAACTATTGTCATGAAACATCCCAAAAAGTGATCGTTACAACCGTCAGAAATTCTGAAGAGAACTTTTCAAAATCCGTATAAAAAATTGGATTTTGCTTCCAATATTTGTACAGCACTAAATAGCAAAGTTGGCCGCCATTAGGCGCTTACAATGTCCCGGATGTAATCAAACGATCATTCAGTAATTCCAACTTCATGGGCGTTCGGTCTAAACTATTCTTTAAGAGCTGATGATCTCCGGTGTTTTTGGACGTTCTGGCATTTTGATTGTCAGGCAGTTTGGGGCATTCTGGTAGATAAACGGTTAAATACAATTATTCTTGTCGGCTTCTGCTCAATGTTAAGTCACATTTATAAAAACAATTGAAATTATTGGCAAAAGCTTATTATTGCTAAGCATAATTAATGTTATTAATAATAAGAATAATTATTAATATAATATATATGATAATTAAGCTTATATTATTAAAGTATTGTTACTGGTATTTTACTATTAAGAAAATATATGAAATCTCTGTAATTAACACTTAATAAACCTGGAATTATCTCCCTTGAAATTAAACTTCTCTGGAGAGTAAGTTTAATTATTGTTATTTATAATAACAATAATTAGGCTTATATTATTAAGATGTTGTCAGTGGTATATTACTATTAAGAAAATATACAAGGTGCGTCAAAAAAGTATTGAGATTTTTTTGTATTTTTGACACATTTTTTTCTGAAAAAAACAAAAACATTCCATTCATTAATTTTTTTTTCAGAATACAAGGTGTATCAAAAAAGTACCAAGTTTAAAGCTGTATTTACTAAGAAAGAAATGAAGAATGAATGGAACTTTTTTTTTAGAATACAAGGTGTGCCAAAAAGTTTTTAAAAATGTCTATACTTTTTTGACACACCTTGTATGAACTCTGTAATTAACACTTAAAAGACTTCGAATTATCTCCCTTGAATTTAAAAAAATTCTCTGGAGAGTAAGCTTAATTATTGTTATTATTAATAACAATAATTAAGATTATATTATTAAAGTATTGTCACTGGTATATTACTATTGCTGATAGAGAATAGTGCAAACAAGTTAAGAGTATTTTGTTTGTTCTTATTTTCTTAAGAAAATATGGCTATTCTGTATTAATACTTGATAGACTTTGAATTACCTCCCTTGAATTTGAATTTCTCTGAAAAGTAAGCTTAATTATTATTTTTAATTATAACAATAAGTAAGTTTATATTATTAAAATATTGGTATATTACCATTAAGAAAATATATGAACTCTGTAATTAATACTTCATAGAATTGGAAATATCCCCCTTAAATTACAAATTTTCTGTAGAGTAAGCTTAATTATGATTATTATTAAAACAATAATTAAGCTTATATTATTAAGATATTTTCATATTTTAGTATATTAAAAACATAGAGCAATAATAATAATAGTATTAGTAATAGTAGTAGAGGAAAAGTGTAATGGGTCTACCAAGGTTTCAACCCAAATGATGTAATTCTTTAAACAATAAATAGAGTTTAACTAAGGAATTACATCAACTTAGTTAAGGTAGGATCCTGATGAAATCATTTGGATTGAATCCATTTAATTCTAATTATATAAAAGTGGCAATTGGATACTATATATATATATATATATATATATATATATATATATATATATAGTATCCAATTGACGCTTTTATATAATTAGAATTAAATTTTAACTGCTTTTACTAGCTATTATTTATAATTAGAATTAAATTGATAACAATATAGGAATGAGAATTAAGAAATGAATACACATGTGTGACAATACATTGTTTTTTCTCAATTTTCGCATGCAGGCTGCACACAAAGATTGAGAGAAAAATAACATAGCGTTCAACCGTTATTATCCAAAAAATATCTTTAATTTAACTAAAGAATTACATCGACTTCGTGAGTGTAAGGTAGGATCCTGAAGAAATCATTTCAATTTGATTGAAACCCTGGTAGACCCTTTATTTTTCCTCAAATGATGATATTATTAGTATTATATATATATATATAGATTATAAACAAAAAGTAAGTTACAAAAACACACAACCTATCAAATATCAGACATATTCTGCCAAAATATAGTAATTCAATGCCTAAAGAAGATCTGAAACACGTGTCGCATATGTAAGTTAAAAATAAAAAATAAAAAAATCCTTTTTGCAAACCTTCTTTTTTATAGAATATCTAATTTTCTCCCGTTGGACCCATAACAACACTTATATATATATATATATATATATATATATATATATATAATTTTGTTTTTTAAGAGTATGAATTTAAAATCTTTTCATACTTTTTGTTGTTGTCGTGTTTTTTTTAAATAATGACAAAGGATTGGAACTTGTGAATTTCTGTATGCAACTTGCATATCACAGACAATCATGTATTTCTATCATTTGAATGTTTAATATAATTTTTAACTGTTGTGAATTTCAGCAAGTGAAGATGAAGATATGGTTGATGGTGCTGTTGGTGGAGCCGTTGATGATGATGATGATCAAGACACAAAAAGGGAAATGTATAAAAGAGTGGCGAGTAAACTTGCCATCATGGCTGACGAATATCTTCAATCGGATTCTGAAGGCGCCTGCTCCGCCAATGAACTTCAAGTGCCAGAAAATTGTAAGTAGTTAAGCTTTGGTTATCTATTGTTTTTATTTTATGTTGACATTTCATGTTTACTATTATAGCACTTCTGACATGCTCGTTTGCTAGAAACCACAAGGTTCCTAGTTTGATACTGGTCCTCGCCGACTCAGCGTATGAGTAGCACAGGGATCTGTGCGATAAAGTAAGGAGCTGATGGTAGGTGTGGCGCTCCACCTCTGACGCTAAGATAATCTCCTTAGTCTAGCGCTAGTGAAAAGGGGATAGACTCTCTCGCTGATTGGTTGATACCGACATTAGGCTGCCCCAACAACTTTACTTACTTAGTATAGCATAGTAAGCTAGTCTTGCTGTCACTTGTTCCCAGACAAAAGCTAAGCTTATTTTATACTAGAAGTGGCTACCCAGCGTCGCCTGGATAGAAGAGGGGAAAGGTTGTCTTGCAGATCCATTATTGTTGAATTGTGAGTTGAATCCTCACAGGATGCCCCATTAAAATCTGTATGTAAAAAGACATTGCATTGATCCAGACGCTCTGAAAAGAAAAAAAAAATAATGTCCCCTAGTTTAAAATACTAGATACTAATGCAACAAAATTCCATGCTGTTATCATTTAAATTTTATTTTTTGATTATTTTCACGAATATAAATCAAATCTTCATTATTTTTGTTAAAAAAGCAAGATCTGATGATAGTGATTGTGTATATATATTTACTTTGTCATTAATTGTTTTATTTTCATAGTTTCCTCCAGACATACATACACACAAACTGCCCTTTATATATGTATAGATTTACATTTCATGTTTATTAGTATAACCTAGCAAGCTGGTTTTGCTGTCACTTGCTCCAAGACAAAACTCTAAAACTGTTATCTATACTTTTTATATATTGAACTATTTTACAATAGTTCTTAAGTAAACCTATCAAACATTGTAATAATTAAATCATCATACTGTGGTACATCCTCAGGTCCTGCTAGTTACAGAAGGGGAAAATAAGTATTTCATCTCCTGCTGATTTTCTGAGTTTGCCACCTTACAAAAATAGGAACGGACATGAATTCCACCATCGTATCTTTGAGGTGTATTACAGATTTACAAACATACTTGGTTCAAAGTTAACTGACCTGAAAAAATGTAAGTTTTAATAATGAAATTTATTGTGTACAGTGCTCAGGTGCACCACAACTCATCAAAGTCTTATGTCAAGTACACAGAATAATGTATTAGTGTCAGGAACATGAACAGTTTATAGTAGTAATATGCATGTATGTGTGCGCATGTGTGCTTATGTGGGTGGAGAGGGGCATCAGGTATAGTGTCGGCGGACTACAGGAAGCATGGAGGCTTTGAAAGATTCAGTGTTTTGGCAGCCTACAACAGACGTGGGCAGCTTATTCCATGCCTCCGCAATTCTGAGCATGAAGAAATGTTTCCGAAAGTCATGTGAGCAGTGCTGACTTTGTAGGCATGCCCACGTGTGTTAGAAAGATGGAGATCAAAAAGGTGCTCAAGGTTGCTGTTGTTAAGATGATTAATGACCTTATGAGCGTTTACCAGGTCAGTTGCCAGACTCCGAAGTTTCAACGAATCCATTCCCAGAGCAGTGAGACGTTCAGAGTATGGTAGATGCCTGATGGAGGGTATTCGTTTGGTTGCACGTCTCTGTACAGTTTCTAGGGGGTTAATATTCTGAGCAAGATAGGGGTTCCAGACTGGTGATGCAAATTCCAAGTGTGGCCGCACCATAGCTTTGTAGAGCTTTAAATAGATAGCCGGTGAGCGGCTGACAAAGGTCTTGCTGAATGACACCAGGGCACCCTCGGCCTTTTTCACAATGTGTTTCGTCCAACGTAAATCACTGCTGACAGTAATACCCAGATCACGTTCACAAGAAGATTCCTTAATATTAGTGTTTCAAATAAAATAACTGGTGCATTATATTGTTTATTGATTAATATATCAACACTGAAAATTTCATTAAATTCGTTTAATTCCTTGACTTTTAGTATTTTTTCTTTCGGCGGGGTGACATACAATGGTGTGGAATTCATATCCGTTAAGTAGGATTGAACCCTATAATTTTCTGGGTAGGTCGGTCTTGAAAGTGAGAGATAGAATATAAAAAAAATCTATAAAATCACATTATATTTATTTTTTAAGATTTATTTATATACCAAGTCGTTTGATAGTTGTCACTAATTTCAGATGTGTAGAACTTCAGATTAAAGTATTTTTTAAAAAATTATTGCAAAGTATTTTTTTAAATGTTTAAAAGCATTAAAATTTATTTACGGTCTCATTGTATCAAGGGACATAACTCAATTCCTTGAAAAAGGACAATTGAGTAATCTGTCCTTGAATTTTTTGTCTATTTTGACGTCAAAATGACTATAAACTTTTTCTTTTATGTAATTTTAAATAAAAATTATTCATTTGCTTTCATTTCAGCGGAACTTACTCCTCTAGAAAAGGAAATAGTCGAACATCTTTTGTCAATTCGTGGAAATGTAAGTTTTTTTTATTCCTTTTTAAAAAAGAATATTTTTAATTTTAAACAAAAAATTATTAAAGAGCATGTCACGTTCCTAATCAAGTGGAACTGATTTTTAGAAAGAAATAGAAATATTTTAAATTTCAAACAAAAAATCTCAAATGGTCATGTATCACGTTCATGATCAATTTTTAACGTATTTTAGCAAGAAAGAGAAATATTTATTCCTTATAGATATTAAATTATTGTGGCGAGAGAAATCACGCATGTGGTAGCTCAAAGCGAGCACGACCATGTCTGCCGTGCAAAATGAGAATAGGGGGGAGTGTGGTGGGCGATTAGGGAGATTGAACTCGCATCCTCCTGATCATGAGTTGTGGCTTGACGTCGGACTACCTCGTTGGCGTGCATGCAAATTACTACACTGCGTGATTGACCCAGATGTGGGATTTTAGTGAGGGCAGTGAATGATTATTTAAGACCTGTATTACCACACTGAGACAGTTGCATTCTGATCTTGCTGACAAGGGAAAAGAGGAGAGTGAGCTTTGGCGAAGGACTGCTAGAAAAGATTGTTACAGGCAACAAGGACTTGGTCAGGGGACTTTAGCAGCTAGGAGAATGTCTTTTTCGGTGGAGAGATCTGGCTGTCCGACCTGACGAATTTTCTGTTCACTTATTATAATTATATAAATAATGAATATAAATGTGTACTCAATGACATATAATTCATTTTCTTTTTACTTATAAATATATTATGTCCAAAGAGGTGATGCTGCTTTGAAGTTAAATTAATTCTTTGAGAATTCACTACAATTAAAATCAAATCCTGTAAGAAATGGAGTACAAATGCAGAATAGCATGTAAGAGATAATATCATTAGAATCACATTTTACATATAAATAGCATTAGATTATCAAAACTCCTAAAGTAGCCTAACACTAATCCAACCTTAAAACTAAACCTTACCCTTACCCTAATCCTAAAGTCTCAAAGGTTTCAGGTATTTCCATGAAATGTAATGCTTTTTATACATAATCTAATGATAATATCTCTTGCACACTATTCTATATTAGTACCTAACCCTAGCATCCCAAAGGGTTCAGGTATTTCCTTGAAATGTAATACTTTTAATATGTAATCTAAATATGTTATCTTTTGTGTTCTATTCTGCATTAGTACCCTTTTAAAATTAAATTAATTCTTTAAGAATTCATTACAATTAAAATCAAATACTGTCAGAAATAATGTAATTATTTATGTATAGATCCTTGGAGCGCTATCAATGTAATATCTGTAACTATGGGAATAATCACTACGACATTTCCCCAACCCACAAAATGGCACCACCACAGTGAAATCAATAACTGACTTTACACACTACTACAAGAAACAAATAAGACACCTCTATAACACATTGGCATAAATCCTACCATAAATTTTCTCCTGCTATAGTTCAATTATAACCAATTCTGTCAACTTAGTCCTTCCCCTCCTAAGTCTGTGCCCCTCCATGTAGTCACCACGGCCCCTCACCACTTCTTGAATGTCTTCACACATCCTGGAACCAACGCCAGGCCAACACTGGTTATTCCCCCTTCTTCATATACAACCAGCAATCCTCCCATTTTTTGCAAGTTATCCATTATCAGCCAGTGATGCTGATAGTTTTTGATTTAGTGTGCATGGGACACACATATTTGCTTTGAATGAGTCCCCAGGAAAATATATGACTCCCAACTAAAGCCGCCTAACTCCTACCTTGTAACCTATCCTGTGTAATTCATTTCTAAGAAACTATTGAAATGTATTTACTGTTAGTTTGAAATGGTGAGGGAAGAAAACAGAAAAACATTGGGATGCATGGATATGATTTTACTGCGTCCTTTTAGATTTTTGTGTGTCAGGGACGCAGGATGCATACCTATCAGCATCTCTGATCACCACACAACATTTCACCTCATGTCCTGATGAAGGTTACATAAACTGAAACGTTATAACATTAACTTCACCATCAATAATAAACTCATCTTTTGGAATACTTTGTGTTTTTTCTATTTTTCTACATATCTGTAATTATGCAAATCTCACGGTTAATTTAACAATACTACACTGATCCAAGACTAAGGATCAAGAATTTGATTTTAGACAGAGTGCACAGATACTACACTCTAATCATAGAATAATTATTGAATATTTTTCTTTTCCAGACTCCATTTCCCTCAGCGGCAGCTATGGAAATTCTGAAACAGTTGACGTACAATAATTTTAAACAGATTGTTGAAGAATATACAAAAAACAAACATGGAGTTCAGGAGCTTGCGGCACTCTTCATGTTTTCAAAATGTGCCATTAACATTGTTGGTGCCGGTCGAGCCTTAGCAAGTCAAGTCAAGGATCTTACTTTGCAATATTTTGAGGATAAATTTGCTGCATACATTGTAGAGAAAGGAGGATGGGTAAGTTGGGGTTTTTTTTGTTTTTTTTGTTTTTTTTTTTTGTTTTTATTATCTTGAAAACTGAATTTTTTATCATTTTAAAAAAACATGTTGAACACAATCCTGGCTTGACTCAGGAGATCATAATGTTATGTTTAAAAGGAAATGTCATTCTTTGTCACACCTAACACACACACACACACACACACACATATATATATATATATATATATATATATATATATACACACTAACAGTGTTATGTTTAAAAGGACATGTCATTTCTTTTTCTTTCATCCAACTCTCTCTCTCTCTCTTATTCAATTCCCTCTTTCTCTTTCATTCTACTCTCTCTTTTTTATCTAACTCTCACACTTTTTCTTTTTCTTTCATCCAGCTTTCTCTCTCTTTCTTTATTATCCTTTCTTTTTCTCTTTTATCTAACTCTCTCTCTCTCTCTCTCTATCCAACTCTCTCTCCCCTTCTCTCTCGCTCATTCACTCAAAATTTCTCTTTCATCCAACACTGTCTCTTTCTTCTTTTTATCCTTTCTCCTTCTATTTTATCCTACTCTCTCTTTTATCTAACTCTCTTTCTCTTTCATCCTATTCTCTCTCTCTCTCTCTCTCTCTCTCTCTCTCTCTCTCTCTCTCTCTCTCTCTCTCTCTCTCTCTCTCTCTCTCTATTCAACTGTTTTTAGTTTTTATCCTACTCTCTCTACCTCTTCTATCCAACTCTTTCTCCCCTTCTCTCTCTCATCCAAAATTTCTCTTTCGCATTTATCCTTTTTTTTTCTCTCTCTCTCTCTCCATCTCTGTTTGTCTGTCTCTATTGTATACCTTTTTACCCTCACTTTTATTACCTTTATTGTCTTCATTCCACTCTCTTTCTTTGCTATTCTCTCTTCCTCCATCCTTTATACACTTTTTCATTTTTTCTTCCTTCCTTCCTTCTTTCTTTTTTCTTTTTCTTTTTTCTTTTTCTTTTCTTTCTTTTTTTCTTTCTTTTCTTTCTTTCTTTTTTTTTCTTTCTTTCTTTTTCTTTTCTTTCTTTCTTTCTTCTTTCTTTCTTTTTTTCTTCTTTTTTCTTTCTTTCTTTTTCTTTCTTTTTTTCTTTCTTTCTTTCTTTTTTCTTTTTCTTTTTTTCTTTTTTTTCTTTTTTCTTTCTTTTTTTCTTTCTTTCTTTTTTCTTTTTCTTTCTTTTTTCTTTCTTTCTTTTTCTTTTTCTTTTTCTTTTTTCTTTTTCTTTTCTTTTTTCTTTTTCTTTTTCTTTCTTTTTCTTTTTCTTTTTTTTCTTTTTCTTTTCTTTTTCTTTCTTCACATTTTTATTAACCCTTTTCTTTTCATTTTCTTTTCCAGGATTCTGTTTTGGAGGACACTGATGAGGATACTGAGAGTAAGGATGCAGAACAAAAATAACAAATAAAAAAAAAAAAGACAGAAAAGAAAATGATAAAAGGAAAAAAAAACCTTGGTTCTCTTAATTGAACACGTTCACAGTCCGGTTCCTTTGCCATCGTTTCTGGTTCGTTGAAGGGCCGACTGTTGGCTGAATAGCTGTTACCAGCAACAGTGCCACAAAATGCTGTCATGTCTGACCTGTGTTCAATCAGGCTCTTAGATGATGATGATGTCTGTGCGTCCAATGATGTTCCTCCAACTTTTCTAGCCTTTTACCCACAACTGTCTTTCTAATGATCTCCTCTGTGGAAGATTGGGGGGGTAAAAAAAAAAAAAAATTTTTTAAAACAAACAAACAAAAAAAACAAAAAACAAGCAATCCAACTGTGTGTTTTGGCAGTGTAGATAATTTTACGTAATTCAGGCTGTTATACACATCTCCTTTGTGTATTGAATGTACAATCAAAAGAAGGTTACATTTTTTTTTTGTCCATTTTTATTTTATTTTTCTATTATTATTTCTACTATTCTCATCATTAAAAAAGAATTGTATCCAAGAAACTGATGAAAAAAAAAAAAAAAAAAATCTAAGCTTTTTAAACACATCCTATCCCCTAGAGCCCTGCATCTCCTATGACTAATTCCTCTCATCTTGATCTCCTGGGTCTGGAGAATGGAGTACCCCTTCATTGCCATTATTGACTCAGTACATGATAACACTTAGAACCTTGCATCTCCCAGATTGGAGAATGGAGTACCCCATCATTGCCATTATTGACCCAGAGTCATTGTAGTACCTATTAACCCTTAGAACACTGACCATGTCCTCTTTCCTGGCTCTAGGGAGTGTGGAGTACCGCTTCATTGCCATTACTGCCCCACCCCGGAGTGGTAGTACCTGTTCATCCTTAGAAACTTGCATCTCCCAGATTGTAAGTCCTTTCACCTTGGTCCCCTGGGTCTGGAGAATGGAGTATCCCTTCGTTACTATTATTGGCCCAGAGTCATCATAATACCTGTTAACTTTTAGAATACTGAACCTCCCATAACTAAGTCCCCTCAACTTGGTCTCTTGGGTCTGGAGAATGGAGTACCCCTTCATTACTATTATTGACCCAGAGTTATTGTAATACCTGTTAACCCTTAGAATATTGAACCTCCCATGACTAAGTCCCCTCACCTTGGTCACCTAGATCTGGGGAGTGTGGAGTACTGCTACATTGCCATTACTGACCATCTCAGAGTGGTAATACCTGTTAACCCTTAGTACCTTGCATCTCCCAGATTGTAAGTCTTCTCATCTTGGTCACCTGGATCTGGGGAAAGAAGTACCCCTTCATTGCCATTTTTGACCCAGTGTCATCATAGTACCTGTCAACCCTTAGAATACTGAACCTCCCATGACCTAGTCCTCTCACCTTGGTCCCCTGGGTCTGGAGAATGGAGTATCTTCATTACTATTATTGACCCAGTTGAGTTATCATAATACCTGTTAACCCTTAGAATACTGAACCTCCCATGATCGTAAGTCATCTCACCTTGGTCTCCTAGGTCTGGAGAATGGAGTACCCCTTCATTGCCATATATGTATATACTTATACACACCCATATGTTTATTTAAAAAGAGTAGAATATGATCTCTAATTATTTCTCAGTAATTACATAAGAGATAAAAGTACACAATTTTATTCCTATTGCTGGAATTTAAAAATGCAGTGTTACCAATTTATCTATATTCAGAATATATTTCTCTACTATCATTAACATTGGTTGTTCATAAATAACTACGAAATTTAGATCTGGATTTTCAGATACTTGCAAGATTTGAAACTACATCAATTTTAATCAATGATTCTGTTAATTTTATATGGAAGAAATTTGGGAGTTGCTATTGATCGATATATAACATATATACACAGGGTATTTTTAAATTGTCAAATTTTATAAATTAAATTATTTATTTATTTGAATGTCTAAAATGAAACTTTTATATTTAAATATATTGTATATACTCAAGTATCATCTGATACTATCCAGGAGTATTTGTTGAGTTTTGCAGCTGGGAATTGTAGGCCTAGGCCTAACCTTGATCAACAATTTACATGACCGTCTCTGCCTGCCACCATCAATTGTCTTGAATGGAAATCTGTAAAAAAAAAACAACTTTTCTGTAAAAATAAAGAACAAAAAACAAATGATGAGAATAATAGAATATAAAACTCTTTTTATTATTTTTTTTTTTGTTGATTTTTTTTTTTTTCCAATGTTTGTTGACATTTGCAGGGAGGGGCCTGATTTTTTTTTTTTTTTTTTTTTTTTAGATTTTAACTCTGGTTTGAAAATTAGCATTCAGTTCATTTATAGAAATGAGCATTTTTTTTTTTCTGACTTTTGGAGACCTGGAAGATAGGCCAATGGTTTGAGGATCAGGCTAGATCCTACAGGCTAAGAGTTCAACCTCCAATTGCTTAATTAGTAAATTTTAATATATATATATATATATATATATATATATATATATTAATTAGTAGTATTTGGATTATTCAGACTATTGTCCTCATCTTTATTGTTATCTGTACAACGTTTCAGCTGATATTCCCTCCAGCTTTCTCGAACACGGGAACCTTCTTTTCAAAAATATTGTAACAGATTACAATAACAGATGAGGACAATAGTGCGAATAATCCAAATAATACTAATTATCAAGCCTCATCTAAAAAAATTCAGAGAAAATATATATATATATATATATATATATATATATATATATATATATATTATTAATATAGAACCTTTTTTTTTTTTTTTTTTTTTTTTCTGATATTTTTTAACATTTGGCAAGTAGTGGAGGGGGTTCTCTTAAGAATTTAACTCTGGTTTGAAAATTAGTATTCAGTCCTGTAATCCACTTATAGAAACGAGCCTCACCTGCCAATCACAAGAAGAGTTCACACTTTAGACCTTGTGGGTTTCGAATTCAATACTTTACCACTGAGTGCCTTGACTGCTCTCATTTCAAACTTCTGTCTTCCAGGATGTCTTTCAAATATTCTGCTTGCTGGCAATTTTCTTTCTTTTTTTTTTTTTTTTTTCCTGACTTTTTACTTTTGGAGACCTGGAAGATAGGCCAGTGGTTAGAGGATTGGGCTAGATCCTAAAGGCTAAGAGTTCTGACTGATTAATTAGTAAATTTTAATTACTAGGATGAGTGATCGGTCTGAACGAATTTGTTTTCCAGATGTTTTTTTGCAGAGAATGCTTCATCCCAAAGTTGCAATAGATTTTTAAGCTGTTTCTTGGTATCCTTTCCACAAAACGTTGACCTTTGTCCTCTGTTTAACTTACCATCTGATTATCTTTAAATGGGAAAAAGAAAAAAAAATGAGAAAATATTTGCTCCCATTAAAAAAATTTTTTTTTTAAAGATGTGAAGAAAAAATCCCATATTAAAAAAATCAATTTTCAAATGTTAATTTTTTTTTTCTCAATTTTTAAAAAAGTTTTTAAAAGATTAAAAATTTTTTTTACAAAGATTGCTTATAAACTTCTTTCATTAAAAAAAAGGAAGAAGAAAAAAAGTTAAGTTCAACTTCCAAGAGTTCAAATATCTTGTCATCCATTCATAAATTTGACATTTTTAGCATTTCTTTTTTATCATACTTTCTCTCTCTCTCTCTCATCTTTCTCTCTCATCTTTCTCTCTTTCTTTCTCTCATCTTTCTCTCTTTCTCTCACCTTTCTCTCTTTCTTTCTCTTTCTCTCACCTTTCTCTCTTTCTTTCTCTTTCACTCATCTTTCTCTTTCACTCATCTTCTCTCTCTCTCTCTCATCTTTCTCTCTCATCTTTTCTTTCTCTTCTCTCTCATCTCTCTCTCTCTCTCTCTCTCTCTCTCTCTCTCTCTCTCTCTCTCTCTCTCTCCTCTCTCTCTTCTTCATCTTTCTCTCTCTCTCTCTCTCTCATCTCTCTCTCTCTCTCTCTCTCTCTCTCTCTCTCTCTCTCTCTCTCTCTCTCTCACTCTTTTTCTTTTTTATCCAACTTTCACTCTTTCAATCCTCTCTTGCACAAAGAGGTCTGTAACCCTTTCAAGCCTAGAGGTGAGAGAAATAATAAAAAAACAAAACAAAATACATACAACTACTCAACAATCAGAAACCATATCAAAATATAGACATGAAAATAAATATTTATTGATAAATCTTATCAAGCCAACTAAAAAAAGGATCAATACTGTAAACAAAAAAGCAGCAAACCACATGGCCCACCAATAAAAATAAATTTAAAAAAAAACAAGTAAACAGTAAAATGAAAACAGACCACCAATAAAATTTCTAAACCACACCCATCTCTCCTCAAAATCATAAACAACATGAAATTTGGGTTCAGCTTACAATGTAACTTCTATATTAAAGTGGATCCTTACTTTCTGTTCGTTTTAGGAAAGTGAAATTACAAAATTAGAATTCTTTTACCTTTGGGAAATGTATGAACCCTCTCATCCTCACAGCTAGGGGTTAAATAGTACCACTACTGTTCTTTTACAAGGATGGCTTTGGCATTAAATAACCCATGCAGGTTGATATGCCATTAAACAAAGAGATCAAACCTAAAAATTCTTTACTTTCAGTGCTAATTATTTGTATCATATATAATATATATATATATATATATATATATATATATATATATATATTTATATTTAATTTTGAGTATTTCTAAGGCAGATTTTTTCAACCTTTTTCATCTCACGGCACAGTGAGCTGGGCAATAAATTGATTGAGATATATAAACATATAATTATTTTATCATTTAAATTTTAAATTTTAAAAGAAAAGGAATAGTGAAAATGAGCTACAAGTGTAGCATAATTAAAACAAAGAATATTTAATTAAAACAAAACATATTAAAGTAATAGATATTTATTTTTCCAATGTTATCACATTTATTTAATAAAATTGGGTTCCCATTGTAACAGACGTCGATAAAGTTGATGTTTCTATTTAGGAAGGAGTAAAGGATTCTAATAAGCTTCTCATAGTTATCTCCCTTACATCAAGAATTTGGATTTTAAAGAAATATAAAAAAAATACTGTTCAGCAAAAAAAATGACTCCCACAAATTTCGAACTGAATAGCAGTTTTGAGACTAAAGCCATTGATTTAGATATATTTAAAGTTTTTTAACAGAATATGGCATAAATAACCTCTTCAGTTCTCAAATAAACTGAAAGGTTGATGGATTGATTTTAATGGCATATCAACTTGCCAAGGGTTATTTTATGCCTAGAGGTTAGAGAACTGTCTACATTGTACATTTATACTTACATTTTTTATATAGAATAAAAATATAAGAGGATGATCAACCATCCTCAACACTCATGGAAGCTTCACAATACACTAGTGTGCCGCAGCACACCGGTTGAAAAACTCTGCTCTAAGGTCTTAATGTGGCTATTTTAAAAAATGAAAAAAATAATTTAAAATATTTATAATATAAACTCCATCCCTAAAGATAATTGTGTTAATAATAATGAATGATAATAATAATAATGAAATTTATTGAGTACAGTGCTCAGGTGCACCATAAATCAAAGGCTCATGTATAGTGCATAGAATAATGTACTAATATCAGGAACATGAATAGTACCCAGTAATGCTATACATGTATGTGTGCATGTACATACATATGTGTATGGAAGGGGGATATCAGGTATAGTTTTGTTGAATCACAAGAAGCATGAAGGGTTTTGAAAGATACAGTGTTTCGGTAGCCTACGATGGATGCATGTAGTTTATTCCATGCCTCAGCAACTCTGAGTGTAAAAAAATGTTTCCAAAAATCCTGTTTAATAAGAAGAAAGAGGGGTTAAATCAAACTTAATGGACCTAAATTTCACCATCATATGTCACCCTGCCAAAAGAAAAAAAAATACCAAAACTCAAGGAATTAACCGAATTTAATGAAATTTTCAGTGTTGATATATTAATGAATAAAAGATATAATGCACCAGTTATTTTATTTAAAAACTTTTAGATTTTTTTCTGGTCAGTTAACTTTGAACCACATATCTTTGAGGTGCAACACAGATTCTCAAAGATATGTGGTTCAAAGTTAACTGACCTGAGAAAATGTAAAAGTTTTTGAATAAAATAACTGGTGCATATCTTTTATTCATTAATATATCAGCACTGAAAATTTCATTAAATTTGGTTAATTCCCTGATTTTCTTTTTTTTTTTTTTTTTTTTCTTTTTTTTTTTTCTTCAGTGGGGTGACATACGATGGTGTAATTTAGGTCCGTTAAGTTCAATTTAACTAAAAGGGGAATAATGACAGCAATTGAATTCATTAAAAGTTTTGATTTTGGATAATGGACAGAAAAGTAAGGATTCACTTTACTAATAAGTTTGTTGTATACCGAAACATAGAATGTTTTGGTATACTAGTACATCCAACTAAAGGTTCATGCTAACCATAAAGTACTTCACCCCGGAGTCCTAAAAATTGAGGTTGTAAGTAGACGGTTCTCATAATGACCTATTGACTACTCTAAACAGTATTTACTAGTGAAGGGGTTCCCAACCAGGGGTGCAAGCATCCGTTCAAATTTAGATTAATTTTTTTTCTTTTGTAATTAATATTATTTATATTTTCATAAGCCAGAAACAGCAACAAAAGAATCATTGAATTAAAATACATTAACAAACTTTTTGAAGTCGGCCTTATTTTTTATTATTTTGTACATATTTTAAGCAAGTAACTATTTTTTTGTAAAGTTTACTCAAATATTAATTGTGTCAGGAATTTGAGTTCCCTATTAAATTTGAGTCAAGTTTTAGCAATTAATTCAAATATTAATGTCTGATTTTTGTTTACATATTATATTAGATTTAGAGAGTGAAATATATATGATCTTTTGATGAAACTGTAGTATGGATTCCAATTCTATATTTTTGAACAAAAATATGAATTGTAGGGGTGCAAGGTCAGAACAAAACTCTTTTAAGGGTGCGGGAATAGAAATAGGTTGGGAACCACTGATCTAGTGCAAATAAAATACTACCAAGCAAGCAATTTGAAAAAACTTTTCACAAAAATAAAACCATCCAGGATTTTACATTTCCTAAAAGAAGTGGGAATGTACTCAGAAATATGAGTAATTGAACAATAGTTCAAATATATATATATATATATAGTGACATAGTGTTAACCATACACTGTGGTGTATATATATATATATATATATATATATATATATATATATAATTAATAATAGGAATAGACCAATTATGCTAATTTTGTTTGCACTTGTGATGTATTTTGGGAATAAAATGAATTTTGCACCAAACCCTGGCAGTTAGAATTATCCTGATGATCCGTTAGGAGAAACCTAGGTAGATATTCTCTGACTCATTAGGCTTACTCTATTATTTATTAACTCTACTTTTTGTATTGAGCACTTTAGTATATTTAACATAGGCAACTCTTACATTATTTTTTCTTTTGGCCATTTTTATAGTACCCTCTGATTTTTTTTTTTCAGATGGTGCATATGATTTGGTCTTTTCTTTTTTTATATTTTTTTCTCCAGGCAAAAGTTTGTATTGTGTCATTACAAACTATAAAGCTGGGAGTTTTTTTTATAATGTCAGAGTTTAGAAATAAAAAAATATATATATATATATATATATGTGAATACATACATGTGTGTTCTACCAAACTACTGCTAAAAATCTATTTCAAATCTTTGTCAGCCTTAATTGACCCACTGAGGTTAATATACCATAAAACAAAACAAAGTCTAAACAGTAGTACAAACTAGTGATAGACCAGTTCATTTGCTCTTTAAGAAAAGGTAAAATAGGCTAGTCCACAACACAGTTACATGATATGTGTAGTTTTTATGATATCAAGTTGTCTGCTTTTTTGTATTATTACAATTATTGTATTGGCGGCATGTGATGACTGCCCCAAAGATATATATATATATATATATATATATATTAGACCATTTTATTATCATTTTACTCATGCAAGTTTTCATACCAGTACTAACTGGTGGCCTTCACTAAAGTCTTCAGTGACAAGCAAATCTCTTCAGTTCTCCAGGACTCTCCTCAGTATTCAAGCTGATCTCAAAAGTGCTGTGGTCTGGACATTCTAATTCCTTTTCCCAGATCTCCAGTTTCCACCACCCCCACCCCACCCCTTTTTCCAGGCTCTTTGGAATTGTTCCAAAGGCTCCAACTATAACTGGTATCACTGTCACATTAATGTTCCATCCCATTTTCAGTTGTCTGGCAAGGTCCAGGTATTTATTGAGTTTTTTTTTTTCTAGTTTCTTTTGTTTTCATTCAGTAGTCTGCTGGAACTGCAAAGTCCGCTAGCTGTCAAGTTCCTGTTAATTAAAATAAGGTCTGTTCTTCTGGCAGAGATTAGGTGATCTGTTTTTTTTTGTTTTTTGTTTGCTTTTTTTATCTCCAAATCTCAGAGAACTTTGTGTTGTTAATATTATTATTATTATTATCATTATTATTAAGGAGAATAAAAAAAAACATCAAATAGTCTGTGATTTCAATATCATGATTTACTAATTATATTTTTTTAATAAAAGATGTGTCATCTGTTTGTTAGCAGAATAGGCACCATGTCGTTGTCGTTGTATTAACTTCATGTAATCTTCATTAACAATTGTATTTCGATTATTTACTCAATTAAAAAAAAAAAAAAGAAGTTATTTTCAATATTGATAAAGATTTCTATTTGTTATTTCACTTCAATGATCAATTGAAGAATTGTCCATTAATAAACTTCAGTTTATAACCATTAACTTTAGATATTTCTCTGTGGAAAAAAAAATGTATTTTCAATCAATACTAACATCAGCCTGAGGTATAAGTGATATAAACTGTTGTTGTGGGACCTGCGACTACCACAGGACCTAAAAAAATTTTTTTTTTTTTCATTCTTTGTGTGTGCGTGCGTGTGTGTGTGCGCATGTTGGTATGTTTTATTATGTTGATAAGTATATCCATGCAGTCCAAAATAATAACCATTAACTTTAGATATTTCTCTATGAAATAAAATCTATTTTTAATAAATCTCAATATAAGTTAATAGTACAAAATAAAAAAACGCAACCTCCGGGCGATGTAATAATAGATTTTTGAAACATATTGCCTGAGGGGTGAGAGTAAAAAATTCAATGTCAGCGAGTTTGTACCCTAAGTAAGTAAAATCATCAAATTCATTAAAGGATTAAAAAATAAAACAATTTGAAATGTAAACTTTAAATATGTATTAAAATAAAACAAACTATATATAGATATATAATACCAGTCATGTATTTATTAAAACTTATTTTAAAAAACAATGAGGACTGTCTAATGTTGCATGTTCAAATTTTTTGAGTGTATTTATTCTATGTTATGACTATTTTGCGTAATGTGACATAAGCAGTGATGTAGTTTTTGTTACAGACAAAAACCGGAAGCGAATCTCCATTATTAATAGATGTGTAATGGTATAATTTATCAAGTCAACAAGAATAGCCATGCAGTCCAAAATAATGAAGCCCTAGTACCTATATGATTTTCCCAACCCTATTGCCCTTATGGCAAGCCCCAACCCCTTTTTATCATATGGGTGCTAGAAGGCGGTGGCTGCGGGTCTACATGTCCTGGGAATGACGTTAAACTCTATCTGATGGTGAAGTTCCAGTTCTGGAGGTTTGGGGAATGTGGAGCACCCCTTCATCACCATTGCTCCCTGGTCCACTCTGACCCGGAGTGGTAGTACCTGTTAGGGTCCCATCTATGGGTTAAATAGAAAAATGTATTTATAAAAAAATTGTATTATCCATTAAGAATTGATTTATTTCACAACTTTATCGGCATTAAATGACCCACTGAGGATGATATGCCGTAAAACAAAACAAACCAAACCAAACCAAAATAATGCCCATTAACTTTAGATATTTCTCTGAAATAAAATTCATTTTCAATAAATCCCAACATCAGCCTGAGTTAATAAACTGTTGTTGTGGACCCATGACTGCAACAAGAACTAAATTTTTTTTTTTCATTTGTGTGATAAGTATAGCCATCCAGTCCAGTTAAAAACTTTACGATCTCTGCTGAACTTTAAATCTCCATCAAATTCAACAGAATTAGACTACAGTTGACTTTAACAAACACAGATGGAAACTTTTCAACTCTATAAAAAAACTCTCTGAAGATGGATTTTACTCCGAAAATATTAAGAGAAAAAAAAAGAAAAAAAAGAAAATTTAAATAAATGTTTTTCAACATAAATTTGCATTATTTTGCCTTCAAAAAAAAAAATATATATATCCTAAAAACTTTTACATTTTTTCAGGTCAGTTAACTTTATACCACGTATTTTTAAGAATCTGTGTTACACCACTTTGATGAATGTGTTCTCTAGCTATGCCAATGACTTAGCACTGAAGACAAATCATCATCATCATCATCATGTCACAGAATTAACACAGATATCCATGACAATCTATTGCCAACCTTTTCTATCATTCATTGTCCCTGGGAGGTCCTCTGCACAGCATCTAGTATCCGCACAGAGCTGGACAATGTAGGTCCTTGCTGGGCGGCCCACACTAGCATTTCCATGTGTTGGCTTCCACAGGAGAACATCCCTTATGAGTTCATCCTTGCTTCTCCAACAGTGTCCAGCATGTCTTGCCGATCTTACTCAGATGGTTTGTGAGATTGGGGGCAGGTGGCTGTACAGCTGCTTCCTTGTCAGGTGTTGTTTCCACGATTTGTTCAAGATCACACACAGCATTCTTATGCAGCTCCCATCTAGAATAGAATAAACCGATGACAAATAAAACTAATTCTGATTTAAAAGAAAAATAATGGAATCTTCCACGGTGTAGTTTTTATTTTCTAAGCCATTTTGTTGATTTTAGTTTAGAAGTTTAAATTAACTCCACCCTTATATCCGTGTCGTGTGTCCAAGGCCGAAGGGAACATTGACCAAAACGTAGTGTCTATGACAATAAAGATGAGGACAATTGTCCAAAATATCCAAATAACACAGATGATCAAACCTCATCTCAAAAATTCAGATAGGAAGTATTTGTTTTTTTGTTTTTGTGTGTGTGTGTGTGTGTGTGTGTGAATATATTTTATTATACATTCATATAGCCATTCTGTCCAAAATAATGGCATATACAATGAAAGCTTTGATTATTTTTTCAAAGTATATGTGCAAACAATCACTTGACAATAGACAGTATTGTTTGCAGTGATAGGGAAACCCTCAAATCAAATTCTGCCTCGAGTCTCATAAAATCTAATCATAAAGGACTGGCAATGATTGATTCAGTATATATATATTTGCTAGTAAAAAATGTCCATTGTAGAAATCCGGTTTTGAGTGCACGGATTTTTCTTTTGTTGGTGGGAAAACCAAATTTAACCAAAGAGAGGAAAAGTACAATCAGCATCAACTTGAAGCAATTTGAAATAATAATAAAATTGATGATCAGTGTGTTAAACTTAAATTTATAAAATTGAACATTTTGTGTGGATAAGGCAGAATGTACAGAATTGGCCAGAATGGATGACTCATGATTTTTTTTCTGTATTTTTCCATCACTCAGTGTTCATTTATTTCGCATGTGATAGACTCCTTTTGATTGGTCAAAATCGATGATACATTGCATCTATCATATTTTCATCATATATATATATATATATATATATATATATATAGTATTGGCCAGAATGGAATCAAACCTGGAACCTTGCAATTCCTAGATGAATGCTCTACCATCTGAGATAAACCAGCTTTATATGCACACACATATATATATATACAGTATTGGCCATAATAGATGACTCACATGATTTTATCCTGTACTTTTCCATCATGAAATGTTCATTCCTTTCACACGTGATACTTATTTTGATTGGTCAAAATGGATGACACATTTTCCCGATCAAAGAGTATTCATTTTTATTGCACGTTCTCATTCAGGTGTGATTTAACTGTGATTAGAAGTGTGGTTTAGCTGTGAATTATAGTGATACAAAGTGTGGTAATAGTGATTATTGCTTTCTTAAAAGAATTGCATCAGAGATGCATGCGCAGATCAAAATTCTCAGTGAAGAAGGATACAGCACTTGCCAAATTGCTGCCAAATTGCAATTTAATAGCCAACAGTTGTAAATAATTTTAAAAGTTCTAAAAATTATGTCTATCACATGTAAAATGAATGAACACTGCGTGATGGAAAAGTGCCAGAAAAATCCCGAGTCATCCATTCTGTCCAATAGTGTTGTTTGAAATTATATAATTCTATTTGCTTTTTAGTTTGTTAAAACAAGTTTTATTCTATGAATTCTTTAAATTAATATCCTTATATTTTCTTTTCCCACAACATTTTGGCCAGTGTGTACTTTGACCTTCCTTTTTTTATTTTTCACGACTGGTTTTTGACATCTCAACCACTGATCTCATCTGATGATTGGATTACCATGAAACTTTAAGTTATGAGTGTGAAACCATAATATTACCATGGATTATAAATCTGCTCTGCTTTATTAGCATTGAGCACCTTTCCATGCAAATACTTTTCTCATTTTTTCATTCACTATTCATTATATATATTTTTATATATATATATATATATATATATATATATATATATATGACTTGGGCTGGTGGCCTAGGGGTAGAGTCTCAGCTCTGTGGTTGCTGGTTCAATCTCTGTCGGGGAGAGATCATGGTATACACTACTGATGAGACTTAATATAAATGTTCAAACAGCCGGATTCTTCAAGATTCTCTGTTTCTCTCTTGAAGAATATGGTTTAAAAGAATCACGTCTTAAAACTGTCACAATTATCATTTTGCTCTGATGAAGATTTTTTGATGAAATTGAAATATTGGCAATATTAGCAATGCAAAAGTTGTAAAAAATAAATTCAATTAAACAACATCTGTGTTTTTTCGTATAAATTTTATCTATACACACACACACACATATATATATAACAAATACTTTTTACAATATCACATTTTTTTAAGGGGACCCCCCCACACACACACACACACTTTTTAGCATAAATGTCCAGTACTGAAACTTTGACCCCCCCCCCTCCTAAAGACAGACATGACTACTAAGTCAACTCAAAGATAAAGTAAACTCAAAGGTTTTTAAAGAAGTCCAGATTTGGAGGAATGACCAAGAGACTTGTAAGAAGTAATTAATAGGGTAGGTCGATTTTTCACTTTTTTGAAAATATCAAATTGTCCATCTATACAAATGTTGTGTGCTAGTATACTGAATACTGATACCAAAAATTAGATCTTTTACTTGCACCATTGTTTGAGAAAACAGCATCAAAGATCATCTACTAAAATGCATTAAAAATCCTCGTTTTCGCAATATTTAGCCTTTAGAAAACTCACTTTTCATTAGTAACAGATTTGCGAGATTAGCTTGCTAACCATTATTCCATCACGACGTATCTTTGTCAAAATTATCCCCAAGAATTGACAATTAGTGCCAAGAAAGACAAGTACATTCCTCTCACTAAATGTCATTACTCAGTAGGGTAGGTCGATTTTTTACTTTTTAAAAATATCAAATTGTCTATGTGAAAGTTGTGTGTTAGTATACTAAATACTGATACCAAAAATTAGATCTTTTACTTGTACCATTGTTTGAGGAAATAGCATCAAAGATCATCTGTTATAGCTTAATTAATGAGGTAAAAAGCAGCATATCAGAGGTAAATTTTGTAACCAATTTCTAGGCTAAATTTTGCAAAAATGAGGATTTTTAGTGCATTTAAGTAGACGATCTTTGATGCTATCTCCAGCATTTAGAATATGCTTCCTTTCTCCCGTGTGAACAAATTCGTAGGACTGAGGCACATCATGGACGGATTATGAATGAATGAATAAATGAATGAATAAATTAATTTATGAATGAATAAATTAATTTATGAATGAATGAATTTATGAATGAAAGAATGAATAGTACCACTGCTATTGATCTTTCAATCTAAAAGTGACCAATGAGAATCGATTACGTCAAGTCCGGCTCATTCGAGATGAGATAAAAAGTAGTACAACCAAGCGCTCATCTTTTCCTTCCAGATCTACCACATAGAATAACAGTGCGCAACCAATGCCGTTCAGTTCAAGATAAAACAGGTAAGAATTTACTACATCATCTGAAATAGAGCATTATAGTCTATTATTGTCTCAATTTCGCGATTTTTTACTTCTTTTCTTTTATTGCACTTACTTTATTCCTTGTTTCTTCTTCTTCTTCTTATTATTATTATTACTATTATAATATTATATTATTATTATTATTATTATTATTATTTACTCCTTTTGAGTTTTCACATCAGTGTTAGCTGATGGTCTTTCACTGGAATCTGAGTGACAGCAAGTCTCCTCAGGTCTCCAGGACTCTTCTGAGTATTCTGGCAGATTGCAGCAGTGCAGTGTTCTGAATGGTTTCAATCCTTCCTCTGATATCCAAACTATCCAAGCCCTTTTCTAATCCTTTTGGGACTGTTCCAAGTGCACCAACTACAATTGGTATCACTTTCACTTTCCATAACTTTTTCAGTTCTCTGGCAAGGTCCAGATATTTGTCTATTTTTTCATTTTCCTTTAACTTCACCCTGTGATCTGCTGGCACTGCAAAATCCGTCAGTTGACAAGTTCTTTCTTTTTTGTTTATCAGCACTAGGTCTGGCCTTCTTGCTGGGATAAGGTGATCCGTTTTTATCTCAAAGTCCCAGAGAATTTTGTGTGTTTCGTTCTCAAGAACAGATTCTGGTTTATGCATATACCATTTTGTTGTGTGGTCAAAATTTAATTTTTTGCATAATTCCCAGTGGATCACCTTCCCAACCCAGTTGTGTCTAGTTTTGTATTCTCGTTGTGCTAGTTTGATCATTATTATTATTATCATTATTATTATTATTATCATCATTATTATTATCATCATTATTATTATCATCATTATTATTATCATTTGGCACGGAACGTTAATATACAAATCCAAGAAATCAATCTAAAAAAAAAAAAAGTCGTAATAATTCATAGACGGTAGAAATTCTATGATCAGCAAATGCAATAATTTTGAGTGAAATCTTAAACCCTGTATGCTCTGGGGAAAACTAAATCTTTCTTTTCTTTTTTTTTATTCCTTTTGTTTTGTTTTTTCTTCCCTTCTCCATATTTTTTTCTCGTAGCACTTCAATGCTCACAGGTCTCCGTAGTTGAGTTCCATGGATCTTATCTTTTAATCCATACCCATCTCAAAGCTTTTTCAGCAAATTCTGAAATCGCCTCGATGGTCTTTCTGTTACATAATTATTAGATACCTAATATTTATGTGCAATAGTGTAGAAAACAAGATGGCGTTTTAAATGCAGCTGATGGCCTTGAAGATTGAGTGACAAGCTTGACCTCAGTCCTAACCCTATCTTCCGGGGATAGCCGTGAGAACCGGTAGAGAGGACCCTCTCTTCTGGTTTAGATAGTAAGTAAGTTTCAGTCAGTTAGAGACTAGCAGCCGAGCTCGACGGAAGGGTAAGTCGCGTTACACGCGCTCCCGTCTTAATCTGCGCAGATGTCTGGCTGGGGATTTAAAAATAAAGTAAGATCAAAGCAAATCGGAGTCTTGTGTTATTACCTCTAAAAACTAACAATGACACAGGGCTTCTGATAGAGAAATTCCTAATAGAAGACCAGACCCGAAGTCCCCAGACGCTAGACCAAGACAAGACATTAGAAGAGACCTAGAAGAACTTAAGATGTCAGAAGAACAGAAGAAGAATAGAAGTAAAGAAGTAAGTAAAGAAGAAAGGGTATACAACATTTCTCTTCCCCCCTCCCATCATTCCAAGTCTTATTTTGCGTAAAGATCTTCTTGCGAAACCCCAACAGCCAACCTCAATAGGATAACCAGGTAAGTCATGGTAAGTATCAAAATTACAATTTGTTTGGTGACAGTTGACCAGATAACTAAATCCGGGTGCAGGGAAATTTTTTTGCGATCTGGTCCGGAAATTTCAACTGTTTCCCGAGGCCTACTCTTAACTGCTAGTCTCGGATGGAAGAGAGCATGCAATTATTCTAGGGACCAACAATTCAAGAGTTAAAGACATATTCGACTGTACCAAAGTCCCTCCTCCTCGATAGACCCCCCCCCCGAAAAAAAATCAGGGAGAAAAACGATTTTAATGAAATTTTCAATGTTGATATATTAATAAATGAATTTTATAATGCACCAGTTATTTTATTTAAAAACTTTCACATTTTTCAAGGTCAGTTAATGTTGACCCCCCCCCCCATTTTGGGGGGCAACATAAATAATGGATATCTAGCACTGAGTTCAATTTTTGTATAAATAAAAAGAGAAAAGACTGAAGATATTAACAGAATGAAAAGCATTTTTAATTGAACTGATCTTAAAGAAGATAATAAAAATCGAAAAATTGAATTTAAAGAAAAATTTTAAATTTTTTTTTCAGATTTTTTTAATTACTCTGATGTTCATTTAACAATTTTTTCTTTTTCTTTCTTTTTTTTTTTTTTTTGATTACCTGAAAAACAATTCTATAGCTTTTTTTTTTTCTGCTTTGTAAGATTTAAAGTGATATTTACTTGCAGATTAAACTCCGACAAGGGTTGATAGGCAAAACATTTAATATGGTACAGCACATGGATAAACAGGGTACATAATACATAGGTGTACATAAACATATATACAAAAGTAGAGATAATGACGCATTCATGAATGGTAAAAAGATAAACATAAAAGCCACAGACATGAGACTAGGAATAGTCCTTGCTGTGTGAATCACTTACAGTAATGTAAGGGGGGGGCCAAAGCCCCAACAAGAGCGGGGTAGACCAGAGTCTAACCCATAGTGGTGCCTCGTGGGTCGAGCAACCGGAAAAGAGAAAGAGACGTTCAAACCAGCCGCTTAAATATAAACGGCCCCTAGCGGGAACCCTCAAACTATTTGGGCAGACAACTCTCCAGACAAATACGAAAGTAACACCACAGCTTAAAAGGGCGGAGGAGGTTTAAGTGTAAACTTTTATCTAAATTAATATTCTTTAATAAATGGCAAATTCAGATGTTAAATATTTATTTTTTCTACTAATCTAAAAAGTAAAGTAAAGTCGTCGGGGCAGCCTAAAGTCGGCATCAGCCAGTCAGCGAGGGAGTCTATCCCCTTTTCAATAGCGCTAGACCAAGGAGATTGTTTTGGTGTCTGAGGTGGAGCGCCACACCTACCATCAGATCCCTGTGCTACTCATACGCTGAATTGGCGAGGACCGGTATCAAACTAGGAACCTTGTGGTTTCTAGCCGAACGCTCTACTGACTGAGCTAACCCAGCCCTAAATTACTCTACTAATCTAAAAAAATATAAATTTTAGTACTAGAAATTCAACTTTTTAAAAAATCCATATGAATTTTATTTATTATATAAAAATAGTGATAGACTAAAAAGAAATAAAGAAGGATCTGTGGTGATTAATAAA
The DNA here is from genome assembly GCA_023376005.1 of Doryteuthis pealeii. NCBI lineage: Eukaryota > Metazoa > Mollusca > Cephalopoda > Myopsida > Loliginidae > Doryteuthis > Doryteuthis pealeii. Next base: position 51,200,995 of record CM042159.1, on the reverse strand, counting down.
AATAAAATTAATCCAAATAAAAATAAATAAAAAGACAAAAATAAAAAACAAACAAAAAATACTATCTCCTAGAAAGCCTAAGACCGGAAGTGCCCTCAGAAAATTCCCGAATTCTTTGCACCAAAAATGTTTCTCTGTACATGCCCAGAGTCTCTTCCAGTCTCAGGCATTCTGGGAGATTTTTTTGTGTGTCTTTCTGTTTTTTATTTGGTTTAATTTAATTTTTTTTATTAATCACCACGAATCCATTAGCAATATTTATATTAATATCTTTTAAATTTTGTCTTTTTTCCTTAAGTCAGGATTCATGTTAGATATGTTCAATTTCACGCACCTGTTGATAAGGTGGATCACAAGAAATTCTACTAAAAATCAACTAAAATAAACACTCCGATTTAAAAAAAACCCTTCGCTATATGAAGTAATAAAACAACTTTTATTGTAAATAAATGTTTACTAAATTGAAAAGGTTAATTTTTTTTTTCGTTAGTTTTTGTTTCGCGCATTGATTCCCCGTACAAATTTCTTGCTAAGTTTTTTATTATTTTATTATTTATTTATTGTATGAAAATGAATTTTACATTTTTGGAAAGATAATTCAATGACGGAACATATGTAAGAAAAAAAGAAAAGGAAAATCGATACTCTGGCGTTTTGGTATTAGGACGTTTTAACATTTGAAACTTAAGTCTCGTAAATAAGAAAAGTATTAATCTTTTCTTTTTTTTTTTTTCTAAATCGTTAGTTTATTTTCTAAAGAATGTTATATTAAAAGTTCCAGTTGTCTACTTTTTAATTTTTTTTAAGGATTTTTAAAAATTTATGAAATGTAAAATAAATACTCCCGTTCATTGTATTGCAAAATCGTATTTATTTAATTAAAGAAAAGATTGTATTAAAAATATGTAGTTAAAAATAATGAGATAACATTTAACGGTCTTTATAAAAAAAATATTGAAAATGTTTGAATTAAAAATTGTCATTTTTTTAATGGAAGTATGGAGGGGACATAATATTCTATTCTTGTTTGGAGATCTGCTGCTGCTGTTGTGAATAAGTTCAAATCCATGAAACTACTAACAACATAAAGGCACAATGGCCAAATTAATGTTTTGTAAATTAATATTTCATTCTCCTTGTAGAGGGTTATGAGATGTGTTCAATAATATTAGGAATGACGAATAAAAATATGACACAGTTTAAGTAGAAAACACGGAGAAATGATAAAACAAATGCATATAATTATAAAATAACAAATAAATTTATTCAGAGAATAAATTTGCAATAACATGTGAAATGTTCAAAAGGAATAGTGTAGATATGATATGTGTAATGTAAAATGTAAAAGTTCTTGTGTTAAGTTTGGAAAATTTCGTTTAGATGTGGGTAGAAATGAGAATCAAGTTTGTATACACGACCTGCTGAAACGGATTCCTGATGTCGAATGCGGTGGTACGAGTGAATGGTAATAGTAGTAATTGTGTTGAATTGGTCGTATTCTATCTGGCAGCGAGACGGGATTCGTGTGTTTGTGGTCGTCGGATGTGTCCGGTTTGAACGTGAGATGAAGTCTGTCTAATTGTTGATTTCATTTTCGTCTTTTATGATACTTGATCGGATCAAAAAGTAATTAACTTTCTAGCGGACGTAGTAGAAAGCAATACTAACCTAGCCAATCGATTCTGATTTTTGTGTAAACATTTGTTTTAATCACTTTTCCTTAAATTTAGGAAAAGGATTGTGTTGGTGTGTTTGTTTTAATTTCTTTCCCTTAAGTTTGGGAAAAGAAATGTGTACGTGTATTTATTTAAAAATATAGAATTGTATTCTATAAAAAAAAACTCAGATTGAAAAATATTGAAAATATTTTATCAATATGTGATGTAAGTTTCGAGTGAGTAGGCTAATGTACTCGTCTACCCGATTTTGTAGTGATGTTTGAGCGGATGTGTGTTGGTGTGAATGTTTTTGTGTTCGATTTCGTATTTGAATGCGGTTGTAAGTGTTCCGTCGTATTGTTCTTTGTGGATAAATCCAAATACGCCGGTTTTAATCTGCCTATCGAAACTGTATCTTCTTTGCCGTTTTTGATAATGGTAAAGTGTTTCTGTCGTCTGCTAATCACTTGAAAAGGTCCAGAGTAATTAGGGCAAAGGGGTCGTTTTACCATATCATTTCATAAGAAGACATATTCACAGTTATGAAGATCTTTTGGTGTGTAACTGTTACTTTCTTGAGTTCTCGTGTGTGTAAAGACTAGATCACTCATCCTTTGTTTAAATTTTTGTGCGAAAGATGTGGTTGGTTGAAGGTGGCTGTTTTCCTCGCAAAACTGTCCCGACAATGTCAGCGGTGTCCCGAAAACCATTTCGGATGATGTGCATCCCAAATCTTCCTTTATTACGTTTCGGATTGATAATAAGGTTAATGGAAGGTTTTCGAGCCATGTTCCGGAACCATTATTGGCTGTTAATGCAGCTTTGAGTTGCCTGTGAAAACGTTCAACCAAACCATTTGCACAAGGATGATATGCTGTTGTCGATATGTGCTTAACTCCCAATAATTTCGTGAACTCATCGAAAAGCGTTGACTGAAATTGGCTGCCTCTGTCCGTAGTAATTATCGAAGGACGACCAAATATTGCGATACAGTGACGTAATATATTTTTGGAGACTGTCTCAGCAGAGGTATCCTTCAAAGGTATAGCAGCAGGCCATCGTCTGAAACGGTCGATTATCGTAAGTAGATATCGATAACCGTTCGTTTCTGGCAACGGTGCGATTATATCTATATGTAGATTCATGAACCTCCCGTCTGGTTTGATGAATTGTCCAGGAGGGGATTTTGTGTGTCTGGTGATTTTGCTTTTCTGGCAGTTCAAACAGGTTTGAGTCCAGTTCTTTATATCTGTGCGCATTTTAGGCCACACAAAACGATTGCTAATCAATTTGGCAGTAGCGCGTCGTCCAGGATGTGACAGGCTGTAGAAATGTGTAAACGCTGTTTTTCTTAACGAAGGTGGTATGTAAGGCCTTGAATAGCCTGTCCCTACGTCGCAAAGCAGTGTTTTCGTTCAGAAAGGTACTGGATGCTCTTTCAGTATCAAGGAAGTGTCCTCTTTTACTCGATCCAGTGTTTTATCTTTTTGTTGTTCCTTGGCGATGAGGTCGAAATCAATGGTTTCTGAATCTATAGATTGTATTGTGGAGCGTGAGAGTGTATCTGCTACAATGCTGTCTGAACCCTTTATATATTGAATATCCGAGGTGAATTGAGATATATAGTCAAGATGACGAGCATCTCTGGGTGTATATTTATCTGTATTTACGTGCAAAGCGTAAGTGAGAGGTTTGTGATCCGTGAAAACAGTGAAGTTTCGTCCCTCGAGGAGATGTCGAAAAAGGCCTTATGGATAGGTAAATTGCAAGTAACTCCCTTGAGAAAGCGCTGTATTTTTGTTGTGCACTGTTCAGTTTGAAAGAAAAGAAAGAAATTGTTTTTTTTAGAACCATTCTGTTTCTGGTGTAGCACTGATCCTATTGAATCTCCAGATGCGTCGGTCGTCAATAAGAGAGTTGAGTTATCTTCTTCAATGATGTAAGATAAGTTTAGTAAACTCGGATAAAGCTTTCTTTGAATTGTGAAATGCTGTTAATGCCTCACCTTCCAAGTTTATTTTCGCATTCTTATTTTTTGTTGTTTCTGTAACAAATTTGAGAGTGGCGTCAAAAGTCTGGAATAAATCTACGGTAATAATTGATCATACCGAGGTATCTCCGAAGTTGTCGCAGTGATGCTGGTTGTGGAAATTGTTGTATTGCTGTAACCTTTTCTGGGACAGGCGTGATCCCGTGTTCGTCAATTTTGTGACCAAAAAAACTCAATGTGGGCACAGCAAATACACATTTGTTCGCATTTATTTTTAATCCGAAATGTGCCAGTCTCTCGAAAACTTGTTTTACGTGCTCTTGGTGTTCTTTACTATCACGACTAGCAATAGGGACATCGTCTATGTAGGCAAAAACAAAAGGAAGTCCTCTCAATACTTCGTCGATCAGTCTTTGAAAACTTTGGGTAGCATTGCGTAACCCAAATGACATTCTGGTGAATTCATACAGTCCAAAATGGGTAGTAACTGCCGTTTTTGAATGTCTTCCTCTGCTACTGGTATCTGGTAGTAAGCTTTAACCAAATCCAGTTTTGTGAAAACAGTAGTTCCCTGCAGCCCTGTGACGAAATCATGCAAGTGTGGGATTGGATATCTGTCCGGAACTGTTTTGGCGTTGAGATTCCGGAAATCCCCACAAGGTCGCCATGCATCTGTGTCTGATTTCGGAACCATGTGCAGCGGAGAGGAGTAAGGGCTACTTGAAGGACGTATGATGCCCAGTTGCAACATATTCTGAAATTCATTTTTCGCTATCTTATATTTATCTGGGCGCAATCTGCGAGGTGATGCGTGTGTAGGGGGCCCAGTTGTCGTGATATAATGTTTAGCGGTGTGACGGATTTCATCTGTTTGTTTAAAAGGGGTGATAATAGTGGGGAATTTTTCTATCAACCACTGATATCCATTTGCTGTTGGTGTGGCAGAACTAATTCCTGTGGACATGTGGTGTGAGCTGATTCCAGTAATTGTTACATTTGTGTTGTCATCAATTAGAGAGTGTTTAGCCATATTGACTGACAAGTTGAAATGTGACAGAAAATCTGCCCCAAGAATGGGTGTTTTTACGTCAGCTTGGGTAAAGATCCATAGAAATGGACGTCGCAATCCCAAGTTCAGTGTCAGTGGTACCTCCGCATATGTTTTTATTTCTGAGCCATTTGCAGCTTGTAGTTTGTATGTGGACGGTATGTGTTTTTGTTTGGGTTTCGGAGAGATAACACTGACTTGTGCGCCTGTGTCGACTAAAAATAAATATCCGAAATTTTTATCGCGGATGAAAAATAGACGACATTTTTGTTCGATTCCAGCAGTCAAATTCGTCTCTATTTGCTGCTGGGTAATTCGTTTCCCTGATTCGGTTCTGTGGTGCTGTTTCTTGAAAATCTGCACGGTTCTGTGCATTTTCTTGCCTTTTGTCCAAATTGATAATGATACCAACAGGTATCCTGAGTAAATCTCTCTCTGGAGAATGATCTCGGTCTACCGCGGCTTAAACTTCGCTGTGAGTAGAATCGATTTCTTTCAAACGGTCGAGAACGCCGAAAATGCTGGCCGTATGCCAAACTCTGGAGTTGCAAAGTGAGATCTTCAAGTTGTTTTTCCAGTCGAGAAAATTTTTCAGGTGTATTTGTCTCATACCCCACTTGGATGGACTGAGCACAAGGCCTCGTTTTAATGTGGGCCCACCCACAAGCCGAAGCTCATGGGTGGGAAAGAACAAAAATTGCGTCGATCCCTCGGCATTCCCTCTCAAGGGGGGGGGCTCAGGCGCTGGGCAATAAACCCAGCCCTGCCCCCTAGGGGACAGGTATTGCCTCCTGGGATCGACGCTATTATTTGTACTTTACCGGTCCAGTGGCCGAAACACACTGGACCCCTGAAGGTCAGGCAAGTAAATTTTTCAGGTGGTTCTATAGGCGGCGGTGTGTCATTTTGTGCATATGTGGCATAAACATTTTCCCCCTGGTTACTATCATGGATTTTATCAGCAATTTCTGCTATTTTTTCTAATTCCATGTCTTCGGGGAGTGATGCCAGTGTGGAGTTACTTTCGTATTTGCCTGGAGAGTTGTCTGCCCGTTTGGTTTGCTGGTTCCCGCTGTTATATTTAAGCGGCTGGTTTGAACGTCTCTTTCTCTTTTCCTGTTCCTCGACCTACGAGACACATGGGTTAGACACGGTCTACCCCTCTTGTTGGGGCTTTGGCCCCCTTACATTACTGTTAGTGATTCCCACAGCATGGACTATTCCTAGTCTCATGTCTGTGGCTTTTATGTTTATCTTTTTACCATTCATGAATGTGTCATTATCTCTACTTTTGTATGTATGTTTATGTGCACCTCTATGTATTATGTACCCTGTTAATTCTTGTGCTGTATATAAAATGTTTTGTCTATCAACCCTTGTCGGAGTTCTATCGGCAAGTATTATCAGTTTTAATCTTACACCAGTATTTGGGTTGTATGGGTGAGTAGTTTGTCTTCCCATAGATTTTTTAATACTGTGTCAGACATGTCCTTTCCTCCTACTAAAGATCGCATTTTTCTTAGAAGCTGCGAAGGCTTCATATGTCCTAGTTGCAGATCCGTAAAAAGGTCCCGTAATTTTTTAATTTTTTTTTAATTTATCACTGAGCCTCAATATTGACTTCTTCAGGGTATCATAGGGTCGCTCCTCTGGTTTGTTGTTCAATATCTCCATGACGTCAGTTGCGACCTCTATTGGAAGTTTTTCGGCAGTGTACGCAAAACGCGTGTTCTGCGAGACAATGCCTCGGGCGCTGAAAATTGCATTTAACTGCGCAAACCAAGTTTGTACATTTGTCGGAGAGTACGACGGTAAATTCACCGTCAATTTAGCTTCAATAGGGTCTGTGTGATTTTTAGAATCCATTCTTTTATATATATATATATATTCCTCCGTTTAACGAACTGTATCAAATTAAACGTCGTCGGTCACCATTTTGTAGAGGCCTTGTTGTAGAGGTTCGCAAAGAATATTAAAAGACGAATAAAAATGACACAGTTTAGGTAGAGAATACGGAGAAATGATAAAACAAATGCATATAATTATAAAATAACAAATAAATTTATTCAGAGAATAAATTTGCAATAACATGTGAAATGTTCAAAAGGAATAGTGTAGATATGATATGTGTAATGTAAAATGTAAAAGTTCGTGTGTTAAGTTTGGAAAAGTTCGTTTAGATGTGGACAGAAATGAGAATCAAACTTTGTATATACGACCTGCTGAAACGGATTCTTGATGTAGAACGAAGTGGTAAGAATAATGGTAGTAGTAGGAGCGTCATAATTGTGTTGACTTGGCCGTGTTCTATCTGGCTGCGAGATGGGATTTGTGTATTTGTTGGTTGTCGTCGCGTGTGTCCTATCTGATAGCGAGAATGAAGTCTGTATAATTGTTGATTTCTTCTCCGTCTTTTATGATACCTAGTCGGATAAAAAAGTAATTAACTTTTTGGCGCGTACGTAGTAGTAAGCAATGCTAACCTAGCCAATCGATTCTGATTTATATGTAAACATTAGTTTTAATCACTTTTCCTTAAGTTTAGGAAAAGGATTGTGTTGTGTGTTTGTTTTAATTTCTTTTCCTTAAGTTTGGGAAAAGAAATGTGTACGTGTATTTATTTTAAAATATAGAATTGTATTCTATAATGTCATTGTTTTTTGCATGTCTATCAATCGAACAATATTCTGAAAAATCAAAATTAGACAATGAAAAATTTTAACCATTTTTTTTTAATCATTTGGATATTTCAGACTGTTGTCCTCATCTTTATTGTTATATACACAATATTTCAGCCGATGTGCCCTCGTGTCAAACTCAGGAACCTTCTTTTCAAACTTGGGAGCCTTCATGTTGTAATCGGGAGCCTTCACAGAACTTTGAACCAAATCCTTTATTCAGCCCACTGGGGTAGACTGGACCATATGACCTTTAGGCACCCCTTCCGCGATCTCGACTCACAAGGACACTTTTCTTATTTACACCGTCAAAATCTGGTTGTTTGTTAGGGGTTAGGGGTTAGTGGTTAGTTTCATAATTTTAAAAAACTCTAAAAATCGTCTGTTAACCAAGAATCGTCTGTCCCCAAGAATTGAGATCGCAAAAGGGGTGCCTAAAGGTCATATGGTCTGGTAAACTTCTTATTCCTTTAACCATAACCGGGTAGAAGTGTTAAGTATTCTATGTTATTATTGTTGTACCGGCCGTTCCTACAGTGGAGAATAGACACCGGTTCTCACTATAAATAGTGAGACACCGAGTGTAAAGGTAGTACTGTTCCCGTTAACGACAAGCTAGTCGTACATGTACCATGATTGTAAATACACTTGTCTTATTTTACCCTATCTCGACTTGACTTCTTTTTACTGTTGGGACTAACATCACAACAATTATAACCCTTGGTCAGGATTAAACCTATAACCTACAGATAATTGTCGCTTAGAACTGTATAAACTCAACCCTTATATCTGTTACACCATATGTCCAATATAAAAATACAAACTATCAAACCTCATCTAAAAAATTCAGACAAATAGTGTCAAATCAGTATGGACCCAATATAATCCTTTTGTTTTTTTATTGACACAAATGTTGATGAAACTTCAATGATTTAGACACACTTGAAGTGGTTATTTTTCTCAGACATTAGAAAAAAACTAATCACTAATTAAGATATCAAATCAAGGGAAAGAAGTTTGCTATTGTTTTGATATTTCTGAGGATTTTCTATTTAGAAAATTATGAATTTTGCTACAACTTTGACAAAAATAATCAAAGAAAATAATCACTTCCTATGTGTGTTTAAGCCATTGAAGTTTCATTAAAATTTATAGCAATGATAAAAAATGTTTCAGTTTATTTAACTGTTTTGTTTTGTGAAGTTTCATTAAAATTTATAGCAATGATAAAAAATGTTTCAGTTTATTTAACTGTTTTGTTTTGTGAAGTTTCATTAAAATTTATAGCAATGATAAAAAATGTTTCAGTTTATTTAACTGTTTTGTTTTGTGAAGTTTCATTAAAATTTATAGCAATGATAAAAAATGTTTCAGTTTATTTAACTGTTTTGTTTTGTGAAGTTTCATTAAAATTTTAGCAATGATAAAAATATTTCAGTTTATTTAACTGTTTTGTTTTGTGAAGTTTCATTAAAATTTATAGCAATGATAAAAAATATTTCAGTTTATTTAACTGTTTTGTTGTCCAGTACTGTATGAGTAGGGGTGGGTAAATGAATACTTTTTCCCTAAAAATTGAATAAGACAGGTGTTTTCTATGGCCAATTTTGGTGCTGATCATGATTCTGATGAGATCCTTGACCTAGGATGTCATTTTAGGTTGGTTCCATGGGGATTTTTGAAATGGCGTCTGGAAATCCTTGTTTTTGTTAAAGAAAAGAACAATATATGGCTTAATAATGGTGTAATAGGTCTAATCATAGGTTTTCTTAGTCACAGAATATGAAAATGCATTCATTTTATTGATTTAACCAGCTCTAATTTCTTTATCATGTAAAAAAATGAAAATTATAATAAAATTAGTGACGTTTTTGCCTAGAGATATCACCAATTACACATGAAGTTTACAATAGTTAATTTCCACACATAAGAATGTCCCATATAAGTTAGTCACTTCATTCACAAATTTGCCCTGATTTGGTTATCAAATTTACCAAACTGGGATTCACATCCTAAGTTTGTGAGAGATGCATACTGTAGTGCCTCTCTGTCAGCATTATCATCTTGCTAGAAGCATTCTACCTCCAAAAGTCGCTTCTTAACAATATCAATTATTTTCTCCATTACTGCAGCTTCCAGCTTTTCAATCCCATTTGGTTCACCCTCTTATTTTACATCCTTTAATTCCTTGAGAACAATCAATTAGGGTTCAAAGAAAATCTTCCCCTCTCCAGTCCAGTTTCTGTCAAGTGGCACATCACTGGTGGCTATTTCATCAATCCCCCAGAAAGTGCATCAGAGGGAATATGAGGATGCCTCCTATTGTCCTGTAGAATTCTGGGCACAGGACAAACCACTCATTTTGAATGTATTTAGAAATGGCAAGCACTAACTTGTTGCTGTTGATATCAACTATGTCATCAAAGAAAACTTGTATGTGCTCCTGATGTGTCACAAACAACTTTGCCAATTTTGCAATATGTCCGAATCTATTTGATACAAAACTTTTGAATCCCTCATGTTGAACATTGTTTCTTTCCATCTACTGTCTATAGATGTATAATGAAAGTGTGCTGCATGACTTTGGGAAAGTAATTTAGCAATAGCAATAAGTCCAATAAATAGAATTTCCAGGGGGAATTGAAGGCTTTTTCAACAGAGTGTTCAATAACAATTTTTGAATCCCAAACTTCTGCTCAGTGTCTTTATAGATTTTGTCTATGGGATAGTTTACACACAATATGAGAACAACATTTTAGTTGCATATCATGATCTTAAGAATATAAATCAAATCTTTATTATTTTTGCTCAAAAAACGAGATCTGGTGATCATGAAGGTGCATATATATTTACTTTGCTGTTAATTGTTTTATTTTTGTAGTTTCCTCCGGACATACATACATACTCACAACTGCCCTTTATATATTTATAGATTAGATAAAAAACTGAAACATTTTTTAATAATGACGTGTATTTATTTTTGTGTATTTATGCTAATTTAGACCGTGAATGTGGAGTTAATATGAGTTAGTATCAGGAAATACATGGACACAACTTAGAATTTCAATAATATTGCTTTACATCTACATATAAAGAAAATACACATAATATTTTCTGTTGCAAATAATTGTGCTGTCTGCGGTAAAATAACAATTCATATAAATATAAATGAATATAAGTCCATTTAACTGAGTCCTTGGTAATTAGTTATGGCAAGTTATCATACTTACAACAGCCTTTTTTTTTATCTGCTGAATTATTGGGAGCAACAAGTTGATAATCAACTCCATGAGTTGCTGGTTCAAAAAGAGAAAGGTTCCTATCTTCGATTTCTGGCGCTGAAAATTGTGGGCCAGTGATGGGTTGGTTTGAAAAGTGGTATGTCGACTAAGGGAGACAACCCACCTACCTTAGATATATTTTTTATGTATTTTATGACATAAATGACATTTCTGAGTGATGTAAAGTGGAATGTAATGATGTTCTCTGAACTAAAATTTAGTCCAGAAAAATTGTGTGAAGGCAAATTTGATGTGTAAAACAGGTATTACTTTAATTATCCTTATTTACAAACAATTATACATCTTCAAATTATAATCGAGATTCAGTGTCTGTTTGTCTGTAACAAAAACAATGTTACTGCTTACATCACAATACTCTCAGGAATTGTGTAAGTTTATCAATGAGTATTTGATTTATAGTCAAAATCATTAATAAATCTTGTTTATTAATGATGCTTCTATGAAAATCTGATTTAGATTTGCCTCAAAACAGCCTATGTTATTAGTGCATTTAAAGTCTTGCAATGTGTATTATATATCACTAAAAAATAAAGGTTTACATAATATATGGTGTGGTTAATTTGCATACTGGTTTTAAAAAACCCAGGTTTGATAAATAATTACTTGGCGTTATTGATTTCTAATGTTATACTAACACAATAGCTGATTTGGGGAACAATTTGACAATCCCTCCCTCCCAATCCAAATGAGGAGGGAGAAAAGCGTTAAAAACAATATTTCATCACGTGGATTTCTAATGACATTAGTTGTATACATGGTTGGTTAGTTCATTGGATTTTATGGTATGTCAACCCTTGTTGGGTTATTTTATGCTGAAGACATTTTGTTTTATTCATTCTTGATGGGTATCCAAATTTTTTTTAAACACAATTTTTTTAAAACACATTTCATCAAATTCATTTTTTTCTATTTAAATCATAGAGATAGTACCACTGTGGGGCAGAGTGGATCTGGGAGTAATGGCGATGAAGGGGTACACTACATTCAAGTCCACTTTGACCCACAGTGGTAGTACTTGTTAGGGTCCCATCTATGGTTTAAATAGCAAAGAATGAGTTTTAAAAACATTATCCCCAAGAAAGACAGCTGACTTATCTCTTGATTGGAGGATTACTACAGATTTGGATTAACCAGGATTCTTTCACCTGCAAGATTTATAGTATTATTTGGATTATTCTGACTATTGTCCTCATCTTCTTTGTTATCTGTACAACCTTTCAGTCAATGTGCCCTCCGGCCTTCTTCAGGTATTTCTTGTTGGACTTGGGAGCCTTCTAGAACTCGGAACCTTCTTGTCGGACTCGGGAATTAAATTGGACACATAGCATAGCGGATAAAGGCGTGGATTAAGACAGTTCTAAGTGATAGTTATCTCGAGGCTGCAGGTTCAATTCTGGTCAAGGGCGACAGTAACATAGAATAATAAGTAACACAGCTTAACACCTGTACCCCAGCTATGGTTAGCAGAAGGAGAACAAGATACCCCTGTGGATTGAATAAAGGGTTGGGTTCAAAGTTCTGTGATGGCTCCTGATTACGACAAGAAGCTTCCTGAGTTCGACAAGAAATACCTGAAGAAGGCTGGAGGGCTCCCGATTATGACAAGAAGGTTCCCAAGTTTGAAAAGAAGGTTCCTAAGTTCAAGAAGGTTCCAGAGTCTGACAACAAATACCTAAAGAAGGTCATAGGGCACATCAGCCAAAACGTTGTACAGATAACAATGAAGATGAGGATAATAGTCCGAATAATCAAAATAATACTAATTATCAAGCCTCATCTCAAAAATTCAGAGAAATAACAGGGTTCTTCTTTCAATAAAAACATAACCTCCTCAATGACTTTATGGTGGGGGAGTAGATGGAAGTTATAAATATTAGGGTAATTTACTCATCACACCATAAGGTCACATTGTTGCATACCTCTTTACTTATTTACTTCTATTCTTCTTCTGACGTCTTTTCTATCTTACGTCTTCTTCCAACATCTCTTCTAGCGTCTGGACTTCTCTTGGTGGTCAGTCGCACTTAACTCATTTCTTCTTCTAGATCAGTCTTGTTACCAAGACATTCACCAACTACAAAACCGTGTTATTTTCTTAAGCTTTTATTTACTTAACTAAACATTTGACTAACATATCGCGCGTATGAAGTGAGTTCCAGTTAAGGCAGGACATCTTCTCTGCCCAACATCCAAACTGAAACTGAGGACCCAACCAGGTCCCACGTGACTTCACGTATTTCGCGGGCTTTCTGTAATTTTCCATGGAAAGTCCCACCCGTGATATGAAAAGGGCCATCCCTTTAGAAATACAGGGGGATTGACAATAATCTTATGCAACCGCATAGATTATGTAACAACATGTATTAAGGCAGAAAAACAAAGAACTCATAAATTTAACAAATAAAATGTGTATTGAAACAAAAGATTACAATAATCAAGAATACTGATCAATGTCCTGCAGAAAATGCTTTTTTTAAATGTTCATGTAATAAAATAATAAGAATTGTTGAGTTGACTCCAACTGAGAAAGAAAGGGTAATGTTCAAAATCAAATCAAGCAGTCAAGTTACTGAGAGAGAGAGAGAGAGAGAGAGAGAGAGAGAGAGAGAAAGATATAGTTTATAATACCTTCAGTAGGGAAATATTTCTTAAAACGAGAAGCGTGGAGTATTCAGGCAAGTTAGTTCTTTCTCTGCTGTTCTTCGAAAAACCTTCGTTTATATAGGATTCAGATAGGCTCCAAAAAGGGTCTGTTTGATAAACTTCTTTTTAGGCGCGAACGCATCTGATTGGTTGAAAATTATCATTTTTAATATTTCTATTTTTCTCTCTAGCTGCGCCGATCCTTATGCACAAAACGTTTATTTTTGTCATTTTATTTTTGCTTTCAGAGCATTAACTTCTGGCTCACCACAACTTCATGAATTCTGACAACAACTTCCTTATGCACACTGATTATAGGAAATTTTATCGTCCTCATATGTATGTTATATACTCATATATACCCTTCTAAATTACTCGGGTATATAATAGTGGAAAGAGTTCTTGGGTATGTAATAGAGACAGAAAGATAGATAGATTAAGGATAATAGTTCTTACTTTCTAACTCTGTTTCTGGTTCTTCATCTAGTGGTTCTAACTTGTTGTCCATTTTCTCTGTTGATCCATGGGCTTCTTCTGGGGTGGGGTGATTTTCTTTGTTAATTATTCTTACAGGGCTGGGCTGGTCATTGTCTTAACATTCAATGAACAAGACTTGGTTGTACTTGATCAAGCTTTTATTTTCAACCCTGTCCATTTGATTCTGCTGTGGATGAGATGGACCCAGGGAGCTGACAATTGCGTCTGCACTCTTTAAAAATCGGGTCAATTTTGCTTAACTAAATTTATTCTCACGTGTCTGTAATGGTGGATTTTTAAGTGGTCAAAAAGTTATTAACCGTCACAGTGTCAGGTAATTTTCCATGGACCCTGTGATTTTTAACAAACTTTATTTAAAATTCTAACTACTGGTATGCTCACAATTTATGACTGCTCATAAATTGTAACATTAGTCGTAAAAAAGGAAAAACAAGGCAAACAGATAAATTCAAATAACATTTATATATTGTGCAGATGAATTGCTAAAATATATTCTTTTAGCAGTCAATATTCTTACAAGGTAACAAGTTTAATTTTACATTTTACTGGTTTGAATTCAGTTTTCCTTCTCCTAGACTGGTTGCTTAACCAAGGTAAAAGAGCCCTGTCTGCCCTACTATTTGCCCATAGCTGGAGGGAGAATAGTTGGATTCATACCTTTCCCATGGGTATTAGTGCTATGTGAACTGTAGCTTCGTCCAGGATTTGAACGTCAGGGTTGACGAGTCCATTTCCTACAACTAACCATTACACCACATGCCTCCCTAAGTACACCACGCCCCCCAAAAAAAACAAATATTTTAATTATTTTGATCATAGCTTGGTTTGATTTCTTTATTTAATGGCATATCAACCTTCATGGGTTATTTAATGCCAAAGCCATATATGTACAAGAAAAGGATTTGTACTATTTAGCCCATAGCTTGATCATTAGGGGGTTATTTTGATCCTGTATGCATAAAATTGATTTTGTAATCTAGCAATAATAAAAAAAATAACTAGTGTTGATAAGGCAATTTTAATACAGTTTATTAGACTACCATTAAATTAAAAATTCTACTTAGGTCTGTATTATGGACCTTGCCATAGTATATGATATTAAAAAAAAATATTAAAATACTGTGCACTTTAACAATAACCCTTCAGTAGTACATATTTTATTAGATGCAAGGAATTTTTATTTAAAAAGAAATTCCTACTTAACCTTTTTAACTTCACACAAGTGTTTCATTGGAGTTATAAAATCACACATGAGCTTTTCCTAAGAAAAAAAACAGAAAATATTTAATTTCTGTATTATCTCCCCATTGATATAGAACTCTCCATTTAGTGAAGTTATTAAGCCTTACTTCAAAATGGCGGAATCTTCCTCTACCAAAGGTGTCGAGGACGCCTTTTCTAATTTTTACACAGAAGTAAGTCTCTTTAAATTTTACCTGGCTATTGTCGGATGCATTCTTTTATTGTTTGTTTGTTTTTTACAACCGGTACGATCAGAGGTGTAACTTCTTCGCTTCGCCGAAGAACCCAAGAAGTTGAATAAAACTGGCTATCACTGAAGGCAGTTTAGTGCTTTTTTTTTGCCTCTCAAAATTCTCAGATTTAACTGCCGCCTTCTCTCTCCGATTATCGGAATTTTTGGATATTTCAGCTGACTACTTTTTTGGAATGCATCTATTTTATACGATTATTTATCTTAGTTGCATTTATTTATGCTATTCGAAACGATGCACGTGTTTAAAGCATTTTTTTAAATAATTTTTTTTTTTGCACTTCTTAAACCACTGCAACCATAACGGTGAAAATGGTAATAATTTTCTCTGATACTAAGTTATTTTTCGGCTTCTCTCTCTGACTTCGGCTTATAAACTAAACTGTTTACATGCGGTTATTAGATATCTTAATATAATTCTTCCCCCTGAATATATGATCTAAATCGATTAAATGTATGTAAGTTGTATGTGCCCTTTAATAATAAACTTCCTGACGATTAGGTCCTTTTTATTTTTCAATTTTGTACACAACCTACAATGAATGTTTGGGTTTGATTTAAGTAACTAGGAAAACTTTGAGGATAATTATATTTTTTTTGTATAAATAAAAAAGAAAGGTTTTTTAAATTTTTTATTATGGTTATATTTATAATTTAGTTGTTTTTGTTTTGTTTTTAAAATATTTGTTTTCGATCGGTATATATTGATCTTCAGTGGCTGAGACAGTATTGACCAAAAAGTCCCTCCTTTTTTTTTTTTTTTTACTTAAGGGTTCACAATAATAATAATAATGATAATCCGAATTTATAGAGATGTATTAATCCTGTAACAAAATAATTCTATCTTTTATTGATAGTATTTTTCACTCTTATCTTTTTACACTGACCATTTAAATGAAAATAAATAAAAATAAAGTGCAGATTTAAGATATTTCATTTAAATTAAAAAAATTTTTTTCTTTTTTGTTAAATACTTCTCAACTTAGTTGATATGGTGTTTTTAAAAATTTTTTAAAACCTTTTTCTTTTTTCTTTTTTTTTCTTTTTTTTTACCTTGCTTTTGATCAGAATTGTGACTACCTGTCAAATTTTTAAGACCCAAGTTTTTTTCTGTTAATTTTTTTTTTAACGTTTCCCCTGTTTTTAGTGTTTGGTTTAAATATTCCAAGCTTTGTATAAATATTAATTTTTTTTAAAATGACAAATCTTTTAGATCTTCTCTGGTTAACTTTTCTTAAAGTTTACTTAAAACATTTTTGTAAATAAACTGAAGTTAAATCTCATTTCACCTGTCATCAGCAGACGATACATTTAGGAGGAAGTTTAAATCATCAAACAGCTTTCTAACAAAAATTGTTTTGTTTATGCAAGTAAAAAGTAATTTAACTAGAAACCAATAATATATCTTGTAAATAGATTGATTTATTTACTTAAGGCTGGCTACTTTAATTGACGCGAATTTACTACTGTGTAGGTAATAGTAGTCGTAGTAAAGTAGAGGACATATCAATCAAAATAACCAATTCTTATTAATTAAAAAATCATCTGATTTTAAAATGAGATTTAACCTTGCAATGGAGTGTCTTTGAAACTTTATTTAAAACTTGTGAAGATCTTCAATCGACTTTTTAAAAATAGATTCGTCGGTTCATTGGATTCGTATTTTGATTTTTTTTTTCGTTGTATTCTTTTTTCTTTCCTTTTATTTTGTTTAGCTTTTATTTCTTTATTTTTTACTTCTTTTTTCTAATGTTAGAATATAAAGAACTTTTAACACAAGCAACATGACAATACGCCAATTGAATATGAAAAAAAAAAAATCTTGATTATTTTTTTGTATGGCTCATTGCCAATATCTAGGATCAAATATAATATAAATGGCTTTTACATTCAGTTCATTATAGGTATATTTATATTTATTAGTTTATTTAGTTCAGTGCAATGATTTTTTCCCACTGGTTGGTGTTGGGTCGGGTTGTAAGATTAAATTGAAATGTCGGTGTTTGTACATTATAGCCTCCAACCTCAATTCAAATTAAAAAGTACTTTAAGGACATTTTTTTTTATCTACAATCCAGCTAATCTTTTATCCTAGTCTTTCTGTAATGGTTATTTACTTATTTATTTAAAACTTATTTAAAGGCGGAAGATCCTAAATCGACTTCGTTTTTTTTTTCTAGTTAAATAGATTCGTTGGTTCATTGGATTTATATTTAGTTTATCTATTTATTTTTCATTGCATTCTTTTTTGTGGTACTAATGCAGAATAGCGCACAAGAGATAATATCATTAGATTACGTATAAAAAGCATTGCATTTCACGGAAATACCCGAAACATTTGAGACGTTAGGTGAGGGTTAAGGTTAGGGTTAGGCTACTTCGGGAGTTTCCGTAATGTAATGCTATTTATACGTACAATGCGATTCTAATGATATTATTTCTTGCGCACCATTCTGCATTTGTATCCCTTTTTTTAAAGTTATGTTTTCTAATTTTCAGGTTTAAAACATTAATAACTTTAAAAGGAAATGCGACAATAGTTCAATCGAATAGAAAAAGAATATCTTTATTATTTTCTTGTCTGGTTCATTGCCAAAATCCCGGATCAAAAATAATATAAATGGCTTTTATATTCAGTTCATAGGCAGTGATGCTGATAGCCTTTTTAATTTAGTGCGTCCTAGGGCGCATGTCTTAGATTTGAATGAGTCCCTGGGAAATTCGACTGTCCCAACTAAAGTTTCTTAATAAATTATAGTTTTTATTTATGAACAACTAAAGCCATCTAAGCCCTACCTTCTACCCCATACAATGTAATTCGTTAAAAAAACAAAAAACAATGGGATGCATGAATATGATTTTTCTGCGTCCTTTTAGATTTTTCTGCGTGACGCAGGACGCGTACCTATCAGCATCTGTGAAAGGTAAAAAAAAAAAAATGTTATTACTTTTAGTTACTTTTTTTTTTCTCTCACTGCTTGGTGTTGTGTCGGATTGTATGATTAGATTAAAATGCCGGTGTTTGTACATTATAGCCTACATCCCCATTCAAATTTAAATTTATCTAAAATAAAAAAAAATTTTAAAAAATACATACTCGAATGTAATAAAATACTGAATTTTTTTTATCTAGATAAGACTAATTTGCTTCATTTTTATTGAACCAGTTAAAATAAAATTCACAAATCAGCTATCGGCCATAATTTGATATAATGACACCTGTTTAGTGGTTGAAGAAGGAAATACTAAAGAAATAAGGTCAATGACCGAATTGTAGCTAGTTGAAGAGGTAATTTTTTAACTCAACTGTTCAGTAAAAAAAAAAAAGAAGAAAAACAAACCAAATGAATGACAATTAGTCTTATATGGATTGTGGATGGGTACAGTGATACAGTTCAACCTAGCAATTGCTAATTATTCTGTTCACCTTGTATCTTCGCTTAGTTTACCTTTTCCACTAACCTTAATACTCGTGTTTCTATTTATTATTTCTCTGATACTTGAGTTACAACACAAAGTTAAGTAATTTTTGTGATGCCATGAATTCTTCAATTATTGTAAAATTTAATTTTATTTGATTAAAGTTAATGTAAATTTCAGGGGTAAGGGTGGGGGAAATATACTAGCACTGTAAAAAAGGGGGCGGGATTCTTGGAGATTTCACAAAAATTAATGACAAAAAAAAAAATGGGACCACAACTGTATCATTGTACTACTCATACTTTTCACTGGTTATAGTGTAAATTAAAACTTTAAATCACTTTGGCCCTTACTTAGACTAGAGGAGCAGTCAGATATGCCCCCTCTGATCAAATGGCTGGTTACATCAATCCCTAGCACCTCTATGATTGTCCAGACCCTATTGCCCTTATGGCAAATCCCCAATTCTTTTTATTATATATGTGTTAGAAGGCAGTGGCTGAGGGTTTTAATATCCTGGGTATGACATTAAACTCTGATGGTGAAGTTCCAATTCTGGAGTTCTGGGGAATGTAGAGTACCACTTCATCACCATTACTCCCAGGTCTACTCTGACCTGGAGTGGTAGTACTTGTTAGGGTCCCATCTATGGGTTAAATAGAAAAAAATTGAATATCCATGAAGAATGAATAATACAAAATGTCTTTGGCATAAAATAACCCAACAAGGGTTGACATGCCATAAAATCCAACGAACAACAAAACTTTAAATTGATCTGCAAGTTTAGGAATCTTCTACAATCAAAGTGTTGTATAGTACCTAAATAATGACAATAGAATCATCTGTTTTCCTATAAGTAATGTCTGACAAAATCTTGGAAGAAAGAAACTGAAATCTCATGGAACTTGTTAATTCAACCCAGTTAGTAATTACTCTGTTCACCTTGTATTTTTTCTTAGTAAACCTTTTCCCCTATCCTTAATAGTCGTGTTTCTTCCTATTATTTCTCTGTTACCTGACAGATCTACATTTGCCCTGTTGACTGGGGCAGAAGAATACACCGACTGCACCACTGCAAAGGGGTAAAATCCCTTCTATGGGACCACCTGTTGGCCATGGGTGGTGACACATGATGCTTAAAGATGGAATACCAGTTACTGAGCTGTCCATGACATGCAACACTCCACTTTGGCCCTTACTTAGGCTAGAGGGGTAATCAGAGAGGTCCTCTCCAATCAATCGACTGGTCATGTAAAACCCTAGCACTTATATGATTGTCCCCAGCCTATTGTCTTTATGGCAAACCCCAACCCTTTTTTGGAAGGAGGTGACTGAGGGTATTAATGTCCTGGGTATGACATTAAACTGCATCTAATGGTGAAGTTCCAATTCTGGAGCTCTGGGGTGTGTGTTGAATACCCCTTCATTGCTATTACTCCCAGGTCCACTCTGACCCGGAGTGGTAGTACCAATTAGGGTCTCATCTATGGGTTAAATAGAAGAATATGAGTTAACAAAAATGTGTTTTAAAAAATTGAGTTTTAAAAAAATTTTCAATACCCAACAAGAATGAATAAAACAAAATGTCTTTGGCATAAAATAACCCAACAAGGGTTGACATGCTGTAAAATCCAACCAACCAACCAACCAGATCTGCACATGTAGTCATGTATAGAGTTTCTTGGGGATTGGTGTTCAAAGGTTTTCCTCAGCTACATTGTTGCAACAGGTTTGAATTCAGTTTTCCTTCTTCTAGACTGGTTGCCATACCAAGGTTAAAGAGCCTAGTCTGCCCTGCTGTTTGTTCATAGCTGGATGTAGAATAGTCGGATGCATAGCTTTCCCAAGGATATTAAAACTATGGGAAATGCAAACAGCCTCATCCAGGATTTGAACTCAGGACGTTGAGTCTTTTTCCTATGACGATAACCATTACACTACGAACACCGTGTGCAAACAAATGACTTCTATTAAATAGAAATAATTACTTGGAACCATATAATTATTAAACTAATACTCTTGGGAAAGGTATGAACACCTTCATCCCCCAGCTATGGGTTAAATAGTACCACCATTGTTCTACAATAATGGTTTTGGCATTAAATAACCCATGAAGGTTGATATGCCATTAAACAAAGAAACCAAACCAGAAATAACCACCTGAGTGAGTTTTTATTGAAAAAAAGAAATCAAAATCAAGATTAGAAATATTATCGTGATTATTTATGTACTAGCAGGACCTGTGGATATACCACAGTATGATAATTTAATCATTACGACATTTGATATGTTTACATAAGAGCTATTGCAACTAGTTCAATATGTAAAAGTAAAGTCGTCAAGGTGGCCTCAAGTCGGTATCAGCCAGATAGCAAGGGTGTCTATCCCCTTTTCACTAGTGCTAAACCAAGGAGATTGTTTATTAGCATGATGAGGCGGAGCACCATACCTACCATCAGCTCCTCACTTTATCGCACAGATCCCAGTGCTACTCATACGCTGAGTTGGCGAGGGCCGGTATCGGACCAGGAACCTTGTGGTTCCTAGTCGGATGCTCTACCGACTGAGCTAAACTGGAAAAATATAATAATCTTGATTTAACTCTTTCGTTTCATCTTTTCAGTATGTTCAATTGAAACAGATTAGCGTTATCGCTTCCACTCGCTCACCCCCTCTCTCTATCTTTACCCTACTCTCTTTCTTTTTTTCTTTTTCTCCCTTTCCTTCTTTATAATAAAAATGGAATGATCCATTATTTAACTGAGGTGATTACACTCATAAGAAATAGGAATTCGGTGGATAAGCAACACCAGATAATAAGGATTTACATATTTGCATTTCATCTTGGATGATTTCCTTTTTAACCAGAAGGTGCTGCAAGATGATAACGGTCGTACAATTAAGGAACACAAGTATTAATATATAGATAGGATGCTCTATTTTTCCAGAATTTTCAGACAAAAAGTTAGGGGTATTTATTATACATAACTATCTTTCTTATTATAATGGAGATTGTGTATGTGTCTGTCTGTAACTGAAACTATATCACGACTCAAGTCAGAATTCCCTTTGTTATTTATGTCACATTTTCCATGATTTTATTTTTATTTAAACTTCAGTTATTAATAGATTGTTTACATAATTAATACTGTTGGCCTCATCTACATATTGATAACATGCAATTGTATTTATATATACAACAAAATAGCCGTTTTCAGTATGAACGGGAAGGCTAATTTGCATATTGATATTAAAGATTTGATTTTAATAAATATGTGCTTGGTATTATTGATTTCTAATAGTTTGGTTTTATCTTAATGAAAAAAAATCTCGGAGATAAATCTTTAAAGAAATCCATTAACAAGAAGAAATAACTGTAATTATTTGCTTCCTAATTTAACTAAGTAGTTAAATTTTGAAAATTTAGCAATGAAAGATGGGAGTGGTGGAAGAGTAAGTTTCAATTGTTCTATTTTTTTTTATTATACCCCGCCTCTATTTCAGATCTTTTTATCTACATTCTTATTTAGTTTCATTAACCTATCTAATTTAATATATTTTATTACATTAAAACTTAGATACTTGCACCTGAAGGGTGCATATATTTGCTAGTATAATTACCTTTTTTTTTTTCTGTCCACATACCTCACCATATTTGGGTTGGGATATATATATATATATATATATATATATATAAATAGTCCAAACTAATGTTTATGAAATATCCACTGGAATGTGTATTTGTTTATAATTTTGTTTCTCCTAATGTCAGCTTATTTTTGCCACACGCTTGTTGCATTTTTATGTAAACATATCTGTGTATTTGCTCTAAATGCTGTGTAAATTTTGTTTTAAGACAATGTAAACTATATAGATTCTTATTTTTAGTCTTTACAAACCAATAAAAAGTTAAAGAAATTCTAAATTTAGGTCAAGTTTATCTGCTACAAAGTCAGTGTGTATTATCCTTAAGATTTCCCCCACCCCAGAATTTTGTTCTCCAAAGTTTGAGTGCAGGTTACATGCAAATAATTATGCTAGTTAAAGGTCTCTAATGAAAAATGTGAATGTCAGTGAGTTACATATTTTTCAACTTAACTCCTAGAGGCCATAGCCCAATATATCTTGCCATTTTGGAATCGGGCTGACTCTGTCAGCAAATTAAAAATATTCTGGGGCGAATCTGGATCCCCAATCCTGAAATTTTGGATTTCAAAATTTTAATCACTGTGATTGTTTTCAGCAACATTTAAAAAAAAAAATTTTTTACGTAATTTTTTGCGACAATTTTATTTTTTTTTACTATGACAATTTTTATAACTTGTAAGCTCAGTCGGTTGAGTGTTGGACAAGGAACCACAAGGTTTCGGGTTCAATACCAGCCCTCGCCAACTCAGCGTATGAGTAGCACAGGGATTTGTGCAGTAAAGTTAGGAGCTGGTGGTAGGTGTGGTGCTCCACCTCAGATGCCAAAAACAATCTCCTTGGTCTAGCGCTAGTGAAAAGGGGATAGACTCCCTTGCTATCTCGCTATACTGACTTGAGGCCACCCCATCGACTTCACTTATAGTTACTTTCAACTGTGTTACATACAACTGTGATCAAGTTACTTGTATTAGATAGGAATACTTGATATCATATAACTATGTGATAACAAATAATTCTTATTCATCATCATCATCATCATCATGTCACGCAATTAGCACGGATATCCATGACAATCTCTCGACAACCTTCTCTATCATTCATTGTCCCTAGGAGGTCCTCTGCACAGCATCTAGTATCTGCGCAGAGCTGGTCAATGTAGGTCCTTGCTGGGTGGCCCACATTAGCATGTCTATGTGTTGGCTTCCACAGGAGAACGTCACTTATGAGTTCATCCTTGCTTCTCCAGCAGTGTCCTGCATGTCTTGTCCGTCTCACTTGGATGGTTTGTGAGATAGGGGGAAGGTGTCCGTACAGCTGCTTCCTTGTGGGGCGCTGTTTCCACGATTTGTTCAAGATCACACGCAGCATTCTTGTGGAACTCCAATCTAGTTTATTCTCCAGGTGTCTTGTTAGGGTCCAAGTGGTGCAGCCATACAGCAGCACTGATACAACCACAGCTTGAAAGAATTGTTGTTTTAACTTGTCAGTGAGATCGGATTTCCATACACAGGTGTTCGCAGGGGCTGCTTCTAGGATTTTTTCAGTATAGCATTCCTTGTATCTAACCTTTTTTTTTTTTGTTTTGTCAAAGTGGTGCAACCATAAACTTGTACTGATATGGCTGCAGTTTGGAAGAATTGCTTCTCTGGCAATGTCAAATTCTGGCATTAAATAATCCATAAGGAGTTGATATGCCATTAAACAAATAAACCAAACCTTGATTTTAAAAATTAAACTTTTATTTATCAACATAGTGAGTATGAAGAGTGTAATAAATTGTTTGTATTAATTTTATGGTTTGGATGTTAGAAATAACCAACCTCCTCCTCACCGTGGCAGGGCCATGTAAACTCGGTGGTGTCAAAGCCATGCTGTTCGTTACTTAAGTTCTTGGTAGGGTTATCCAAGGTGGACAGGTCTTGCGCCCATTGTTATTAGGGCCACAACCCGGCCAAAGAGGCTCTGGTGAAAATCAAATGGGTGTCTCTATCATCGTTAGGAATCAACAGCTTTTGGCATACTTGTCAGTATGTCTGTGGAAAATCTGCAGCAAACAAGGGTATCTCCTTCCCCTGACCGGGATATGCATGTGGGGTTTGGGGACCGCTTGTGAATTTCCAATTCCCTTGTTACTCTTTCCATGAATTCACTACAGTCGAATTTGTTGGACAGAGCAGGCTTAACTGGCCCAGGGAGAATCCTGTCACAGAGAAAAAGTATTCGTCTAATTTCTCTGTTTTGATACAAAAACTTCATGGTAGGATTTCATCAATATTCTGTTGTTTATTCAACAATTCCATAAAAAGAAGAATCCTGATTAAAATAATCTTTGTTTACTAATACATAATCATGAATATTAACTATAAGGATTTTGTTATCCATGATTAATCTTCTACTAGTCAAATCTGAGATTATCCAGTGATATAAATCTCTTTTCAGAAACATTGGAATTTTGTACTAATATAATATACCCCCCCCCCTCTTTCCTATGCTTCGAAAATAACCATAATTTCTGTGCTGAAAATATTGCTTAAGAAGATGACCAATAAAAATGGACATATTCATAGATGTTTATTTCTAGTATCAATAAATGTTTTATCATGCCTTGTATCCTTCAAAAGAATTTCTTATATATATGCATGCAAACATACACACACACAAATATATATATATATATATATATACTAGCAAATATATGCACCCTCCGGGTGCAAGTATTTAAGTTTTGATATAATAAAATATCATATTAAATTAGAAAGGCTAATGAAACTGACTAAGAATGCAGATAAAAAGATTAGTAACAGAGGGGGTATAATCGAAAAATAGAACAACTTTGGAACCAACTATTCCATCATTTTTCAGTACTCCCCTGTTTCATTGGTAAATTTTCCTAATTTAACTATTTAGTTAAAATAGGAAGTAAAGGATAATATTACAGCTATTTCTTCTTGTAAATAAATTTCTTTTAAGATTTATCCACGAGATTTTTGTTTATATTTCTTAAGATAAAACCAAACAATTAAAAATCAATAATACCAAGCACATATTTATTAAAATAAAATTTTATATATCAATATACAAATTAGCCTTCTCGTTCAAACTGTAAACCGCTATTTTGTTGTATATATAAATACAATTGCACGTTATTAGTACGTAGATATGATCAACAGTATTAATAATGTAAAACAAATTTTATTAATAACTGAAGGTTTAAAAGAATGAAATCATGGAGAATTTGATGTAAATAATTAAGGGAATTGTGACTTGAGTAGTAATATAGTTTCGGTTACAGACAGAAAAACACACAATCTCCATTATAATAAGATATATATATATATATATCATTTAAGTTTTCGCGTATTCTTCTAAATTATATAGTTAAAAATGAATGGTAAAATGAATGAATGGATGAAATAAAAATGAATATGAATGAAATGAGAGGGATAAATGAAAAATCCTTTCCAAGGGACCCCTTTCAAAAGTATTAAAACACTTTTTGAGAGTGAGGTCCCTGATAGAAAGTTTTTCTTATCTATTATTAGACTCCTTTGAAGCATTGGAAAGGATTTTTCATTTCTCCCTCTCATTTCATTCATATTCATTGTTGTTCCATCCATTCATTCATTTTACCATTAATTTTTATATATATATATATATATATATATATATATTTGTATAAGTATTAACTTACCGGTGGGTATAAGAACGATCGTTGGAAGCGCACAATATCCAGAGGTTAAGGTTGAGAAAAAACAAATACAAAGTGCTCAATACAATGTAGAGCATAAATTTATTTTAAGAATGGAAATGAGTAACCTACTCGAGTTTCATCGATAGATTCTTCAGGGTTACTTTTAAATTAATCGAGTTTACGATTAATCTTTGGTGTTATAAACATGCCCGTTGGAATGGGACTTAAATTTAAGTCCCATTCCAACG
>CM042159.1:51149679-51169679 GCA_023376005.1 Doryteuthis pealeii | reverse complement strand
GTATTCTGGGTATGATGTTAAACTGCACCTAATGCTGATGTTCCAATTTTGGAACTCTAGGGAGTGTGGAGTACCCCTTCATCGCTGTTTCTGCCTGGTCCACTTTGACCTGGAATGGTAATACCTATTATATGGGTTAAATAGAAAAAATTGAGTTGGAAAAAAAAAATTTTTTTTAATACCTATTTAGTATGAATAGAACAAAACAGGAGTTCACATCAGAAACCGTTATTTTAATGCAAACAATATGAAAGATCTATTTGAAAAAGTCAACA
Organism: Doryteuthis pealeii; assembly: GCA_023376005.1. Taxonomy (NCBI): domain Eukaryota; kingdom Metazoa; phylum Mollusca; class Cephalopoda; order Myopsida; family Loliginidae; genus Doryteuthis; species Doryteuthis pealeii. Next base: position 51,169,404 of record CM042159.1, on the reverse strand, counting down.
TAAAAGACATTCTGTCCTTTTTGAAGGAAATAGAATTATACCATAGAATATAGACATGAACCTAATCAATACCATACAACATGATCCCCAATGATGCTAACACATTGTTAAAACCAATTTCTACTAAAGTGTAAATATAGGTACACAACATATATTACTTCCTAACTGCTAGGCATGACATAACCCCAGACAGGTTGATATGACATTAAAACCAACCAACCTAATATTTCTCTACAAAATAAACCTGTGAGCATGACTCTAATCTGTATCCCTTTTTCCTGTATAATCCTATCATAAGGTGACAGCTGCCTTACCAATTAGGCCACAAAAACAACCAGCTAGAAATGATCAAATGCTCTCCTATAAAACCGATGTGAGCTCTCTACTAGCTGTAACATATATACCTATATATGTATTTATCAGTTAAATTCTTCCCCTTGCCTACAGGGTTGACACTAAAAGTGTAATATGTACCAGTTCAGCTGTTTTTTTTTTTTTCTTATGAGATAAAAACAAAACAAAAAAAACCCAAAGAAAAACAAATAAGACAATTCCCCCCCCCAAAAAAAAATATATAAGAAAAAAAACATAAACAAAAAATCAAACAGATGGATTTTCCCAACTTATTTCTCGTTTTTCTTCTTTCTCAACGTTGAATGAATTGCCTCAGTAAATGCAATCAAGCCAAAGTACTTCACTTAAGTAAATAAGTTTTGAGGCACAATACAGGAGTGAATCAATAACGATCTGCACTCTTGTTATATATATATATATATATATATATATATATATATATATATATGAAAAGTAGGATAATTATTGACCCACCTTCTTCATTGATATTGGCTGGAATAGAAAAAGACCTTTTTTTTTTTTTTTTTTTTTTTTTTTTTTTTGTCCTTGACTCACTCAAGCCAGCCAACCAGCCAGCCATTACTGTTGTATATTGACAGGAAATAATAGAAATGTCTTATCTGAAATGGCAGAAATTTGCAATGTACACTGGCACTTATCCAATGTGAAAAATGAGTTTCAGGTTTGCTGGTTGTGGAAGATGATATGTTGATATACAGTCTTACATTGGGATATTCAGACTATGAGGTTATTTTGTGGTACCTTGTTTTTCTGGAGAAAAGATTTTTTTTTAAATCACTAGACAGTCTCTGAAACCATGTATATTCTCCATTGTAGCAGCTGTCCATAAAGATATTGATGCTTCTACTAAAAAAAAAAAAGTGAATGATTATTATTAGCACTATAAAAAAACACCCTCCTGGTGGTGCAAATATTAATTTTTAAAATACTAGGAACTTATTTTGTGGTGCCTTGTTTTTTCTGGAGAAAAAAAAAATACTAGGCAGTCTCTGAAATCATGTATATTCTTCATTGTAGCAGCTATCCATAATGATATTGATGCTTCTATCTATTTAAAAAAAAAAAAAAAAAAAAAAGAGATAGAGAGAGAAATGAATGATTATTATTAGCACTATAAAAAAAAAAACACCCTCCAAGTGGTGTAAATATTAATTTTTGGGAGACAGGTTATTTTGTGGTGTTTTGTTTTTCTGGAGAAATTTTTAAAAAAAATCACTAGACAGTCTCTGAAACCACATATATTCTCCATTGTAGCAGCTATCCATAATGATATTGATGCTTCTATTTAAAAAAAAAAAAAAAAGTGAATGATTATCAGTGATGATGATAGCTTTTTGATTTAGTGCATCCTGGGATGCACATATTTGCTTTGAATGACTTCCTTGGGAAAATTCATGGGTCCCAACTAAAGCCATCTAACTCTTATAACCTATCCCGTGTAATTCATTTCTAAGAAACTATTGAAATGTATTATCAATTAGCTTGAAATAGTGAAGGGGGGGGGGAAGAAAAACACTGGGATGCATGGATATGATTTTACTGCATCTTTTTAGATTTTTGTGCATCAGGCACACATGACGCATACCTATCAACATCTCTGGATTATTATTAGCACTATCAAAAGAAAAAAAAACACCCTCCAGTTGGCGTAAATATTAATTTTTGAAAGACATTGCCTGAGGGGAATTCAATGTCAGAGGGTTTGTTTCATAAGTAAAATCATCAAATTTATTAAAGGAGTAAAAAAAATAAGACAATTTGAAATGGAAACTTAGTTCTCTCCCCCTCAAATGAAATGTTGCGTGCATCTATTAATTATTAATTAGATGATTATTTTGAATATCTTACACATAAATTTTACACAAAATCGTAGGTATTTATTTGTAAACATTTTAAGTTCTTAATACTTAAAAAAGGACTATTTCTTGTTTGTAAATAATTTTCTTGTAAAACTCTATATGTTAGATAACTTTAAATATATATTAAAATAAAACAAACTATTTATAGATATATAATACTGGACATGTATTTATTAAAACTTGTTTTAAAAAAACAATAAGGGCCATCTAAGGTGGCATATTCAAATTTTGAGTGTATATAATACAAGGTTGTTCTTTATTCTATGTATTGATGATTTTAGGTAATGTGACATTTCGGTTACAGAAAAATTAAGGAATCTTCATTATTAATAGATTTGGTTATTCAGATTATGAGATCCATTTCTACTAAAAATTGAGTTTTATCCTTGCTGGATGCCCTTGACTTGCATCCTTGTGTCACATCCTACCTTTGGCAAACAGGTTGGGTAAATACCTATATATATACCATTGTAACATTCGGGGAAAGGAAATACCCTTGTTTACCGCAGATTTTCCTCAGAAGCGATTGATTCCTGACGATGATGGAGACACCCTTTAGATTTTCACCATAGCCCCTTTGGCCAGAGTGTGGCCTTAATACTACCTTGAAGAAATGTGCACAATTTTTTCACAGCAAGTGTTAAGCACATCTTCTTAGTAATCTGGTTAAAAAGGGTTATTGCCCCATAATTTATTTGTTGACTTCAAAATTCAAAAAATCCTTTCTAATTTTTTTTTTTAAACTAGGAATTTATAATTCTAATAAAATTAATTAGAAAAATATATGAACTAGAAAAATAAGAATTTGAATAAAATGCAAACTATTAAAATAGCATTCCCAGTTGATTTTTGATTTTTTATAGGTTATTATTAAACTTTATTAGTTATATAGAGCTCTGTAAATGGAATTCAAAACTGTTTGAATTATGCAAATATCCCCAGTCATTCAAAAATTATGAGAATTCAAACCCCCGAAATTAGGAGTAAAGTATCATTAAAATTTCACACATTATATATGAAAATAATTCTGAGACAGTTTTCTATTAATGATATATTGCTCTTTTTTTTTTTTTTTTTTTTTTTGCTTATACTTTTTGAAGAAATCTCCATCAACTTTGGTCTGTTGTAGTTTTGCTTCTAAAAGATTCAAGAAGAAAGAAAAATGTTCCTGCTTGTAGTTTAAGGTGTCTTCTAATTAAGTGTAAAATTTCAAGAATATTGATAAATATTAGCCACTTTGATTTTACAAAATAAAATAACGTGTAAAATTTAGTCTCAGAAAAAATTCATATTACGCATTTCGGCTGTTTAAAGAAAAATACCGTTTTAACACACTATAAAACTAATTCAATGGATAAAAGCACATACAAATTACATATTTAGAAAGATTATTTTATTTTATTTCCAACCATATAAATATTTTTAAGATTGGACCAGAAATAAGCGAGAAATTCCAAGTTGAACTGATTAAGGTGCAAATTTGTCAATGTCCACCGAGTTCACCTAAACTGCTGGTCATGCTAATAAAAATTTGAAATGTTATTAATTTACAAGAGATATAAAAATTGTCTTATTGGTTTATGAATTATTTTGATTTTAAAAAAATTTTGTTTGGAAAAAAAAAAAAGAATTTTTTTTTCTTTTGTCCGAAGACAAAGAAAATGTTTTCTCTTATCTAAGGAAATAAATTGTAATGATTACATTCATATTGTTATGGTTTCTTTTGAAGTCAAAAAAAAAAGTTGTGTGTTTGTGCTTCCATAACATGGTTGAAGTTATTCTAGATGGTGATCCAGTTTAACAAAAAATGAAATTTGCCTGTTTGGACAGGGACAGCTCTTCCATTAACATACAGACATATATATTCGCATACATACATACATATATATTATAATAGCTATTATTTCTCTTTTTTTTCTTTTCTTTTTCTTTTTAATGAAATTAGCCTGTTTAGATGGTAAAAGCTCTTCTATTAATTCATACACACACACACACATATACACACACACATATATATATATATATTCACATGCATATATATAATAGCTATTATTTCTTTTTTTTATGAAATTAGCCTGTTTGGATGGTAAAAGCTCTTCCATTAACACATGCACACACACACACAAACACTATATATATATATATATATATATATATATACACGCACACGCACACATATATTTGCCTACATATATATTATAATAGCTGTTATTTCTCTTTTTAAAATGAACTATTCCATAAATGTCATTGGTTTTTATAAATGTTTATTTTAAAATGGCAGAACATTTTTCTTTTTTCTATCGGAAATGAAGCATCACAATTTTATTAACATCTCTTTACTAAACAATTACTTTCACTTCCTTCTTCAATTGTCCTTTTTTTTTTTTTTTCTTTTTTTCTTTTTTTTTTATTAATTTATTTGAGGAAATGTTTTCCTATTCATCTATCATATACTTTATTCTGTACTTTTCTTGATTTCCTAGTGAAGAACTTTCTAAAGCTTGATTGGTATAAGACTCTTTATACTAGACATTCCCTATAACCTTGTTTGGTTGTGGAGCCACTACTCATGTAGTGTGTTTTGGGCAGAAAGCACCTAGCAGAGCCCATCACTCTGGGTCTGGTTTGAATTCAGTTTTCCTTCTAAACCAGTTGCCATACCAAGGTTAAAGAGCCCAGTTTGTCCTACTATTTACCTATATAAAAAGTATATATATAATATAATTTTATATCTGTGGAAAATCTGTAGCAAACAAGGATATCTCCTTTACCTGACCGGGATATGCATGCAGGGTTTGAGGACCACTTGTGAATTTTCTATTCCTTTGTTACTCCTTCCATGAATTCACCACAGGTGAATTTATTGTATGGGGCCAGCTCAACCGACTTAGGATGAATGCCGTCACAGAAAACAGAATATATATATATATATATATATATATATATATACACAGTGGGGAAAATAAGTATTTCATCCTCTGCTGATTTTTCCAAGTTTGCCACCTTACAAAAATAGGAGGGGTCTATAATTTTCAGAGTAGGTCCATCTTGAAACTGAGAGATAGAATGTAAAAAAGATTCTAGAAAATCGCATTATATTTATTTTTGAACATTTATTTGAATTTCATTTCTCTGAATTTTTGAGAAGAGGCTTGATGATTAGTATTATCTGCATTATTCGGACTATTGTCCTCATCTTCATTGTTATCTGTACAACGTTTCGGCCATGATGCCCTCCGGCCTTCATCAGGTATTTCTTGTTGAACGCACTAAATCAAAAAGCTATCAGCATCACTGAATGAGTATTTGATTTATAAACAAAATCATTAATACATAGAATAAATCTTATTTATTAACGAGGTCTTTATGAAAATCTGAGTCAGTATAATTACACATAACCAATATAGTCTGAAACTTGAAAACAGCAAGCATTTTTTTTTTTTTTTTTTCTTTCTTAATAAGATCACTAATTAGGACTGAGCCTATTCTAGTTGTGACCACCCCAAGTGGAGTTCAACAGGTTTGAATTCAGAGATTTCCTTCTCCTAGACTGGTTGCTTAACCAAGGTTAAAGAGCTCAGTCTGCCCTACCATTTAACCATAGCCGGTGGGAAAGTAGTTGGATTCATACTTTTCCCAAGGGTATTAGCACTATGTGAACTGTAGGTTCATCCAGGATTTGAACTCAGGTTTACGAGTCCTTTTCCTACAACTCTAACCATTACACAATGCACTCCCAACTATTGAAGATGCTGGGAAGCAAGGATCATCTAACTTATTTGATATGGTTTGGTTTGTTTTACGGCATATCAACCTCAGTGGGTCATTTAATGCTGACTAAGTTTTGAAATAAATTCATTCTTAATGGATACTCAATTTTTTTATAAACTCATGTTTTTCTATTTAACCCATAAATGGGACTCTAATAGGTACTACCACTCTGGGTCAAAGTGAACCTGAGAGTAATGGTGACGAAGGGGTGCTTCACATTCCCCAGATCTTCAGAACTGGAACCTCACCATCAGATAGAGTTTAACATCATTCACAGGACATGAAGACCCTCAGCCACCGCCTTTTAGCACCTATATGATAAAAAGAGTTGGTGCTTGCCATAAGGGCAATAGGAGCGGGGCAATCATATAGATGCTACAGCTTGACGTGACCAGCTGATTGATCAGAGGGAGCCTCTCCGACCACCTATCTAGCCTAAGTAAGGGTCTAAGTGGAGTGTTGTATGTCATGGACTGCTTATCCACCAGGATTCCATTCTTAAGCATCATGGGTCACCACTCATGGCCAACAAGTAATCCCATTTGGATGGGGGGGGGGTCTTAAGCCTCTGCAGAGGTGCAGTTGGTGTATTCTAAAGCCCCACTGACAGGGCTGTTAATTGATATGAGCGAGAAATCAAGTATATGTTGCAGAAAGGATGTGACGCAATGTAATATAATGCTGTCAGTGCAACCTGATAATGATGATGATGATTTCTTTTAATCTAATATCAATGACTACTATTTCCTTCATCTTGTAGAGATTTTATAACAAATCTATTTTTATTCATTTATGTAATGTTTATTGATTTTGTCACCAGTATAACATAAGTTCATTTTTAGAATTTGTTTAGCTTAGAATATTTTCTATTATTGAAATAATTCAAGTATTGAGACAGAAGTTGGATTTACCAAGATTTGCACTGAATAGAGTTGGCTCAGTTGGTAGAGCACCCACCTAGGAATTGCAAGGTTCCAGATTCGATACTGGTCCCCACCAACTTTACCCAATATTGAGTAATCTGATTTGTGCGGTAAGGTGGGGGGGGGTCTGATGGCAGGTGTGGTGCTCCACCTCAGCAAAAACAATCTCCCTGGTCTAACGCTAGCGAAAAGGGGGATAGACTCCCTCGCTGTTCAGCTGATACCGACAATAGGCCACTCTGCCAACTTTCTTTTTTTTTTTTTTGTTGGCCAGATTTGCATAATCTTGACAGTAATTACTGGTAGACAGTCTCAAGCCGACTTCCAAATGATATCAGTCATGGGGGAATGGTACTTGGACTTGGTCTTTTCCCATATGAAGACTATTGACTCGCATAAATAAGTAGAGTTAAATAATGAAGTCAAGAAGTTTAATTTCTTTGTTTAATGGCATATCAACCTTTGTAGGTCATTTAATACCAAAGCTATCCTTGTAGAAGAATAGTAGTACGATTTAACTCATCGCTGGATGAATAAGGGGGTTCGTACTGTTGAAATTCGTATAAGGTGACCAGGATTTAGCTGTATTGCACGTTAAATCTGTGCTGAGAATCCAGACTTGGTTTAAATAGCAGGTTGGGCTATTCCATTTTGGGAAATCCTTAACTTTTTCCTTGTAAATTCCTACCATAAAATAAACTGAACTCTCATTTTATGTCCGTGTTTTTGCAATAAATGTTTTATTTTTCTTGCACCCATTATTTTACAACACTAAATATATTTTCTTTAATTGTTAAAGAATAAAGAAAATATATTTAGTATTGTAAAATAACAGGTGATAGAAAATTAAAACATTTATTGCAAAAACACGGTCATAAAATGAGGGTTCAGTTTATTTTATGGTAGGAATTTACAAGGAAAAAGTTAAGGATTACCCCATTGTATACCTTGGCCAACTCCATTCCCAGGATTCTTATTGTCTGCTGGTTTTAGTGTGGATTTTTTTATCCATATATACCCAACACTTGACTGTGTTCTGATAGTTGGCACAAAACCTGTATTCAGTTACAGTCTATTTTTTTGTCTGGTGACTGGATGCTTGTCACAGCCTTCCTTTGAAGATGAGTATGATGTTTATTCTACACATACTTTTCAAAAGGGTATTAATCCAAAAGTGAATGTAATAGTGTGATTGGACTTCAAACTTTCTTATTACAATGTTGCATTCCAGTATATTAGCCACTCTGCTATGGACAGGGCTGTGGAGTCTGAGCACAAAACCTTAAACTCCAACTCCTCTATTTTTGATACCTCCAACTCAGACTCATGTAATTAAGTTATTATGGCCTACATTATAGTACGGATAAATGTAAAACCATGATTTTTTATAATCTATTTATAAGGAGTATGCACTGTATAATTTTACAAACTAAACTAGGGCCATATAAAGTGTAAATTCAACTGGAGTTGGGGTCAGTATAGTTTTAGTGACTCTGACTCGGTGACCTCTTAATTGCTTCCCAATCTGACTCCACAGGCCTAGCTACAGGGACTCCCCTCAAAATAAGAAGGTTGAACATTTTTTCATGTTTGAAAACTTTTCCTCTGTGAGTAAATTGTCCATGAGCCCTGGATTTCAGTTGAATGTTAGCCGGTTGTAGTGTTAACATCTCATTTTCATTTTGCAGTAACTTTCTACCTGGTGAATGAACAAAGCTTTAACTAACAGCAGACTGGCTGCTTTGTACATCAATCAAGTGACACTATCATAAGCTAACATCTAAAAAAAACAAAAACATTTTTCTTTTTTGAATGGCATATGATCTACTTATTTGAAGCTATAATTGTTTACTAAGGATTATTATTAGTTACTTGAAATCATATAACTGTGTGCAAACAAATGACTACCATTAGATAGAAATAATTACTTGAAACCATATCATCATCATCATGTCCCGCTGTTAGCACGATATCCATGATATCTCTCTCCATCCGTCCCTATCGCTCATCATTCTTAGGAGGTCCTCTATGCAGCATCCTGTATCTGCACAGAGCTGATCAATGTACGTCTTTGCTGGTCAGCCCACACTGGCATGCCCATGTGCTGGCTTCCACAGGAGGATGTCGCTTATGAGTTCGTCCTTGCTTCTCAGCAGTGTCCCACGTGTCTTGTCCAGAACGACACGACAATGGCCTGGATTAAAAAATTATTTATCCATAATTTACATGAATCAGATCTATTTAATTCTAGAATATTCTAAAATTCGGAAAAAGGGTTAGGGTTAGCAGATTTTATTATAACCTTATAATATGCTTTTTATGGTAGGCTACATACTATAAGAGAGACTTGATTTCATAGGCCACATACAATAATGGTACCAATTATTTTTAAGTGAAGTTCAACAGGTCAGAGTGGACTTGGCAGTAATGACAATGAAGAGTTACTCCACATTTCCCAAAGCTCGAGAATTTGGAGCTTCAACACCTGATGCACAGGGATGAGCTTAGCCTAAGAGAGGGGCAAGCAAAAATTGCCTTAGTGAACCCCTAAAAAATGAGGGCACTGTGGCAATTTTTTTTTTTTTTAGAATTTGCAAAATTGATGTTTTTTATTTGTAAAAAGTTATATTAACTTAAAATCTTTTAAAAATTGATAAAAATAAACAAAGTTTAAAAAATCAAATATTTTTGTATTAACAAATAACATGACTAAAATTACTAGTCATAGTAATTAAAAAAATACATTTTTTATATACATCATGAAATCATATATATATATAAATGAGATTTGACATTAAATAACCCACTAAGGTTGATATGCCATTAAACCAACCAACCTAGCATTTGATGTCCTATTCCAAAATTTTCCTAGTCATATATGAAAAAGTAGACTAAATGCCTGGTTGGTTTAATGGTATATCAACCCTAGTGGGCTATTTAATGCCAAATCTGGTTTTTTGGGGGTTTTTTTTATATATGATCTGTTTTAAGAAATAATTTGCATTAACTTCATGTGCATTAAGAAATTTGGATTATTTGAATTTTTTGACTATTGTCCTTATCTTTATTGTTGTGTACATTTTGACCCATACATGCAACTTTGTGTCATATCCCAGCCATAGCAAACAACATTGTTGCAATGCAATATTTTCAAAAAAGAAATCAAACATTATTTGAATTCCAAGAAAAAAATTTTGTGATGATAAAATGAGTTAATTCTCTCTCTCTTTCTCTTTCTTTCTCCCTCTTTCTCCCTCTCTTTCTCTTTCTCCCTCTCTCTCTTTCTCTTTCTCTCTCTCTCTCTCTCTCTCTCTTTCTCTCTTTCTTTCTCTCTCTCTTTCTCTCTCTCTCTCTCTTTCTCTCTTTCTTTCTCTCTTTCTCTCTTTCTTTCTCTCTTTCTCTCTCTCTCTCTCTCTTTCTCTCTCTCTCTCTCAATAATTTTTAAAAATCTTTTTATGTTGAAGCAAAAATTGCCCTGGATGTGGCTTGTGTTTTTTTACGAATACCTTGGCATTAGCTTATCCCTGGATACAGTTTAAGTGTCATACCCAGGACACCCCCTTTTTTTTGGGGGGGGGGGGGTCTTGCCCCTTTGTATGGTATACAATTAGCGTCATATTCTAAACTCTGCCAACAGGGCAATATACTTCCTTAGTTTATATAAAGTGTTAATAGAACATTATTCTTGTTTTCAGTAATCTTATTAACCTTTAGTCAAGTTAAGAAGAAAAACAAAAGCACATGCTGTGTGACTCATATAGATATCGGTGTGCCTTTGTTAACTTCTCATATCTGGTATTCTTTATGCTGGCTGCATTCCTTTTCTGCTACCCTGGGGAATTGAAAATAAACACAGGCTGATGAATCTGTCCCAAGAGAAGATGATGATAGTTGAAAAGGATGATTAGTTGAAATAGATATGTGCCATCATTTCAGGTTTATGACAAACATGCGAGTTTGAAATAGCAAAAAAAAATATTTTTAAGAACTAGACTACTCCGTTTTTTTTTTCTTGATACACCTGTTTGTATAAAGCTTGATTATTTACAAGTGAGGGGGGGTAGAATGCTTGAGGATGAGGACACAACCAACAGAAAGAGAATAGAGGGGAAAATTATATGACAACATTTTATGCATATTTCTCTATTCTGCATATTATATGAAAAATAGAGGAATGTGTAGAAAAAAATTAAAAAGTATAAATAAATAATGGTTAAACTTGCAAATAGTTGTCAAAATTAAAACAGAAACTTATTTGGTGGTGATCCATGACAGTTTAACTACAGTTTATGAATTAACTTTTTGGGGTTTGGGGATTAAGGTTGTTTTTAATTGTGTATTGATTAATAAAAAAACAACAAAAAAAACAAAAATTACTATACATTTAATTAACCATCAAAATTAATTATTGAATCCAACGGTAGACACATTAGTTTCAGTTGTTTGTGTTAGTATTGCAATGTATAATTTCAATTAAACTTGGTTTTTAAAAAATTATTTTTCAACATTAAATGTATAGTAATTTTTTGTTTTTTTTTTTTTTTTTTTTGTTTTAAGTAATACATAATTAAAAACAACCTTAATCCCCAAACCCCTAAACCCAATTCGCAAAAAAGGTCCTTCATAAACTGTAGTTGAACTGTCCTGGATCCCCACCAAATAAGTTTGTTTTAATTTTGATGATGATTTGCAAGTTTAACCTAAATAATATATAATTCAATGAGACAAGTTCAAACCCTGGACGAAGCCGTTAGCCTTTCACATAGTATCAGAGATGCTGATAGGTACGCATGTTACAATTTTAGTGCCCATCTTTAGGCTTCAAGCAAAAGCGCTTGTCCAGCAGAGATCCTTTGTGTTAAGCAGAGCGTAGTTTCAATCTATGGGTAAAGAATCCTTTGGTTGTTCCTTGGTGTTCCTCAGTCTTGTAAGTCCTTTGTCAGTGATTGCAAACTGATGTCTTTCAGTATCAGTGATTAAGTAGTCAAACAGCCACGCATTATGGCTGTTGATTGGGTGAGGTTTAAACTACGTGACCTCGCTTAGTCTATAAATTTAAGTGGTGTATTGTAGCATGGCTTATATCACCAAATAATAATAACACATAAAAATCTAAAAGAACTCAGAAAATTGTATCCATGCATCCCAGTGTTTTCTTTTCTTCCCCCACCATTTCCACCTAACTGTAAATACATTTCAATATTTTCTTGGAAACAAATTACACTGTATGAGGTACAAGATAGGGGTTAGATGGCTTTAGTTGTTCATGGATGAAAACTCTGCAATTTATTAAGAAATTTTGTTTGGGACCCATCAAATTTCCTGGGGACTCATTCAAATCAAATCCGTGTGTCCCAGGATGCACTAAATTAAAAAGCTATCAGAATCACTGTAGTACTAATACTCTTGGGAAATGTATGCATCCAACAACTCTGCCTCCAGCTATGTGTAAATAGTTGGGCTGACTGGGTTCTTTAACCTTGGTTAGGTAACCAGTCTAGGAGAAGAAAAATTCTGAATTCAAACCTGTTAAACTCTGCTCAAGAAATTGACCTTGTGTCACATCTTGTTCATGCGTAGGGGTTGGTAAATATACATAAATGAATAAAAAAAATTGCATGTGTTGTTAATGGGACAACAAAAATGGCAGAAAAGATATTTTTTACACTCCACTTTAATCATTTCAATTATAAATTGAATAATTTAGGCATCCTGTTGTGGTGTAATGGTTAGCAGGCTAGTCTCACAGATCCATTACTACTGAATAGCAAGTCCGATCCTTGCTGGATGCCCCATAAAACAAAATAAAATCCCTATATTAAAATGTCCTTGTGTTAATCCCACGTGGTGGTAGGTCAGGAATATAATTATTCATTTCAATTATAAATTTTTTTATGTCCCTTAGAAATGTGCCGTATGATTGTAAGCAGTAGACTTGGCTACCCGAATTCAAACGCCCTGTCTGCTGGGGTGTTAGAATGCACCTCTGCAGAGGGTTAAGACTCCCCCAATGGGGCCACCTGTTGGCCGTGGGTGGCGACCCATGATGCTTAAGGATAGAACCCAGGTGGCTGAGCAGTCCATGACTTGCAATATTCCACTTTAGGCTTTTATTGGGCTAGACGGGTGGTCGGAGAGGCCCCCTCCAATCAATCGGCTGGCCACGTCAAGCCCTGGTACCTATATGATTGCCCTAACCCTATTGCCCTTATGGCAACCCCCAATCCTTCTTATCATATGGGTGCTAGAAGGCGGTGGCTGAGAGTCTACATGTCCTGGGAATGACATTAAACTCTATCTGATGGTGAGGTTCCAGTTCTGGAGGTTTGGGGAATGTGGAGCACTCCTTCATCACCATTGCTCCCTGGTCCACTCTGACCCGGAGTGGTAGTACCTGTTAGGGTCCCATCTATGGGTTGAATAGAAAAACATGAGTTTATAAACAAAATTGTTTTATGCATTAAGAATGAATTTATTTCACAACTTTGTCGGCATTAAATGACCCACCGAGTTGATATGCCGTAAAACAAAACAAACCGAATTCAAATTCTGAATGAGGCTAATTGCATTTTAACATAGCACTCACTCATTTATTTGATTTATTTTATTTCATTTTTTTTTTTTTTTTTTTTTTTTTTTTTTAATGTCCCTCAGTGAGGTGCTGGTGGCGTAGCAGTTATGATTGTAGGCAGTAGACTCAGCTATCATAGTTCAAATTCTGAATGAGGCTATTTTTACATAGCACTAATACTCTTGGGTTATTTTGTTGTATTTATTTTTATTTTTTTAATGTCACTCAGTCATAGAAATGGAGGCGCCCGTAGTGTAGTAGCTACGATTGTAGGAAGTGGACTCAGCTATCCGAGTTCAAATTCTGAATGTCGCTATTTGTGTTTTTATATAGCGCTACTACATTGTATTGTATACAAATGAATAAGAGTAATTGTGACAAAGTAGAATCTGCCACAATGTGATTCTAACCTTTTTTTATGAATATTTTCACACAATTTATGTTTTCTGTTTTTTTATAATTTCAGGTGAAAGAAATTGAAAAAAGAGATGCTTGTCTTACTTCAAAACAACAGATTGACCGCCTCACTAGGCCAGGTTCTACTTACTTTAATTTGAACCCTTTTGATGTAAGTATACTTGTATATTTTAAAGATAAATATTGATCTTTTAAAATATCTTTTTTATTCTCTTAACGATATCATAATGTAGCATTATACAAGGTTGGCGTTACCCTTTATCTGAACTAGGCAATCACCCAGGACTCCAACATTTGGGGGGTCATCACAAATTCAGGGCAGTCTTGCATAAAATTAAAAATATAGAGAAAACTGGTGGACACCATTTCACAACACAATTAAATAGTAAACTGAATTGTTTGAATTATTACTTGACTAATATGTATTATTATACAACTACTGTGCTTAAAAAAAAAATCTGATTTTATGTTGAAATAGGGTCCGGTTTAGTTGGTAGAGCACCTGCCTAGGAATTGCAAGGTTCAGGGTTTAATACCGGTCCCCACTGACTCAACATATGAGTAGCATAGCTTGGGTAATCTGATCTGTGCAGTAAAGTAGGGATCTGACGGTAGATGTGGCGCTCCACCTCAGTAAAACAATCTCCCTGGTCTACTGCTAGCAAAAAGGGGACAGACTTCCACGGTGTCTGGCTTATACTGACAATAGACCACACCACCAACTTTACTTGCTATATTGAAATATAGATATAAAAGCTGTAGCTAAAGAAAAATAATTTACATTTGAAAATTTAAAGAATTGAATGTACATAACAATATTCTAAAATTACTTTACTTTTTACATTTGAATTAATTACCATATTTGACAGCATATAGGATGCACACTTTTTCCAAAATTTTGGCTCAAAAAATTGCCCTGTGTCTTATACATCATAGGTGAAGTTTGAGACCTTCCGTAGGCCTAGGCTAATCTTCTCTATGATGCTCACTAACCCAGCTTACGCTCAGTACTTTTACCTACCCTAAACTCCATGCATCCTTATTTTATTGCTGGTATTGTTATAATCAAGGTTAACAGGAGCATATGGTGGCAAAGAAAAAACAAATACACTAAAAACTTTTTTTTCCTGAATCTGACCTGCTGAAATGGGGGGGTGTCTTATATGCCTGTGCGTCTCATATGCCGTCAAATACAGTATATGCAGAATGATTTATAATAAAGAATATAGCAAATAAAAAAGCATATTAATAAACATTTAAAGTTTATTAATCCACTTTGGCCCTTTCTTGGGCTAGACGGGTGGTCGGAGAAGCCACCTCCGATCAATCGATTGGTCACGTCAAGCCCTAGCAACTATATAATTGCCCCAACCCTATTGCTCTTATGGCAAGCCCCAACCCTTTTTATCATATGGGTGCTAGAAGGTGGTGGCTGAGGGTCTTCATGTCCAGGGAATGATGTTAAACTCTATCTGATGGTGAGGTTCCAGTTTTGGAGGTTTGGGGAATGTGGAGCACCCTTTCATCACCATTGCTCCCTGTTCCACTCTGACCTGGAGTGGTAGTACCTGTTAAGGTCCCATCTATGCGTTAAATAGGAAAACATGACTTTATTAAAAAATTGAGTATCCATTAAGAATGACTTTTTTTCAAAACTTTGTCGGGGCATTAAACGACCCACTGAGGTTGATATGCCGTAAAACAAAACAAACCAAACTTAAAGTTTATTAATGTGCTTTTTTTATTTGCTATTTTTTCATTATAAATTCTTTGATTATGATAAATGCAATATGAATGAAAGTAATTTGTATCATTAGTTCATCTTGTCTGCAAGTGATTTTTTGAAAAATGTTGTTAGGGAATTTTATAAATTTAAAAAAAAAAAAAAAAAATGAAAGAAAGTAAAATAAAATAAGTTTTTATCTATTTAGCTTATTTATCTAATTGTTTGTTCTTGTTCTTTATATGATAAAAAAAAACATTTTACAGTATAGTTGCAGTAAAAATAACATGGACTCCATTGAAAAATTGATACACAATGGAATAAATGCCAAAAAACCTTTTAAAATTACCTCTTAGCTTCAAAGTTTTACAAGATAATCTGGGGGAAAAATTTTTATAAAAAATATTTTTGTTTTCTTTATAGAACCAAATATGTCAGTAAGTTTAATAAAATGTATTTACTAATGTTTCTCTCTCTCTCTCTCTCTCTCTCTCTAAACACACACATAACCCAGGTTTAACAAATATCTTCTAAGTGTAGATCTGTCAGGTTTTTTAGAGAGATCATTTTTAGCAGAGATCATTAAATGATGGTACTAAGCACTGATATGATAAAAAATTTTTTATTTTTTTTAATTATTGTTTTCAAATTGTATTTTTGCAGGTTCTACAAATTGATCCTGATTTACCAATGTCAGATGTTAAGAAAAAATACAGACAAGTAAGACAACACTTGGAGAATTGCCTCCATTTTTTTCCATTCTTTTTTTTTTTTTTTTTTTTTTTTCAAATCTTTTTCTCATTTTTGTTTGTATTCTTATTTTAATTTTTTATGTTTTTTTTTTTTCATTCTTTTTCTCATTTTTGTATTGTAATTTTAATTTTTTTTTTGTTCCTTTTTTTTTTTTTTTTTTTTTTTTTTGCATCCTTTCATTCTTTCATTTAAACATTTTTTCTCTAGAATCCTATCGCCACTCATCTCTGATCTCAATCTAGTATATTTTATATAATGATTGTCCTGACCCTATTGCCCTTATGGCCCCCCCCCCCCCCGAAACCTTTTTCTCATATATGTGCTAGAAGGCAGTAGCTGAGGTTTAGTGTTCTGGATATGACATTAAACTTTATCTAGTAGTGAAGTTTCAATTTTGGAGCTATGGGCAGTGTGGAGTATCCCTTCATTGCCATTACTCCCAGGTCCACTTGGTCTCGGAGTGGTAGTACCTGTTGGGGTCCCATCTATGGGTTAAAAGATCAAAAATGTGTTATTTTTTTTAAATTTAGTTTTTTTTTTTAAATTGAATACCCAACATGAATGAAGGAATTGAACAAAATGTCTTCAGCATAAAATAACCCAAGTGTTGACATGCTGTTAAATCCAACCAACCAACCCACCTATATTTTATATAAGGCCTTGATATCTATTATTATATTAATCTGAGTGAATTGGTGATTCTTTGCTAAAAACAGTTTTTGACTAAATTGCACATTTTAGCAAAATGATTTTAATGTTTTTAAGAGTTTTTTTTTTGGGTTTTTTTCCATTCTCCGGTCATATTTATTTTTTAAATTCAATTCGTTTTGCAAACTAACTTTCTTCCTGATCCCAATTATCTACCCAGAGCTCAATAGGTGACCCAATGGGTCTCATTTTTTCTAGTATACATATAAAAACTCTTCGTTTGGAGGTGTATGAACCCCCTAACCCTCCCCCCTGCTATGGATTAAATAGTACCACTACTGTTCTTCTACAATGATGGTTTAGGCATTTAATAACCCACAAAGGTTGAAACCATCATTTGGAGATGTGTGGCATAACAGAAAATATTAGACATATTGTAGCATATAAGGAAATAGACTGGAAGAGCTGAGTTGCATTTTCCATTGTGCTAATTTCTCAGCTATAGTTTAGATAGTACCACTACTGTTCTTCTATAAGGATGGCTTTGGCATTAAATAACCTACAAAGGTTGATATACCATTAAACAAAGAAATCAGACCAACCTTCGCGCTAATGCCCTTGGGAAAGGTATGAATCCATCTCTCCCCCCTAACTATGGATAAATCGTAAAGCATATTGGGCTCCTTAACCTTGCTATGACAACCAGTCTAGGAGAAGGAAGGCTGCTTAAAAATTGATCTTGTGTCGCATCCTGCTCGTGATCGAGTGATTGAATAAATACATATAAAAATCTCATCTTGAAATTCATTTTAAGCTTAAGATATTCTGCTCTTTTAGAACATACTTTTACTTTTGTTTTTTTTTTGGGGGGGGGTATTTTGTAAAATATTTAAGTACTAGCTGAGGTATCCATGGTCGCTCAGGGAAAATCGTCAAGACTGAGTGTTATGATTAGATTTTAATATATATTTTTTAAAAAGATGAGGTAACTGACAAAATGCAAAAAAAAGTGTTTTTATCTTAACTCTTTGCCTACCTTAAAACGCTCACAACAGCTCTCCCACCAATGCGATCCTACTGCAAGTACAAAAACTGATAGTTAGTTCATTATAATTGTGCAGAAGGATTCCGATTACAATAATAATATAGCTTTATTTGAAGACGTTTAAAATATCTACATTAATTTGCCAACAAAAAACTGACAAAAACCTGACTCGGAAAATATCTAAGTTGGTCCAGAAATTCGCCTGATGCTGGCTCGCTAAAAGATAGACTAAATTAAGCCAAGAGGTCAGGACGACATAAGATCAAAATTACCAAAATATATTCCATAATTCACAATTTCAATATTAGAAATAAAACAAATACGTAACTTATTTATTTTATTTTTAATTTATTTTTCTTCAATTCATTTTAATTTTACATTGGGCATTTAAGCGACGCAAGACCATTTCGAATGTTTCATTTTTAAAATTGGGGGAAATAGAATGGGACAAATAATGCGATTAAGCAACACCATATAATCAGGATTTACATTTTTGCATTGCATCTTGAACAATTTGGACGGTCTCATTTTTAACCGGGAGTGTTGTAGGATGATAACGGACAGAAGCTTTAGGAACAAGCATATTAATATTTTCATAACAATACTTGCATGTTTTGCTGAAGTAATTCAGTAGAATTCTAATTACTTAGCATTATGTAAGAGATGACAATTATGCAGACAACTGTGTAGTGTGGTGACCTATTAATGACCTCAATGTCTCTGGGTGTAGAATAAAAGGAAGTGGAAATGTCATTGAAAAGCATTTATAAAGTTGTAAAGTAGAGCATGACTGGTTGGGGGACAGATTGCATAACTAGAGGGTCATGTGATAGAAACTACAGATAGGTGAGAGAGAGAAAATGAGTTCAGCCTTTCAACCATTTGTGTTATATGATGCAAAATACATGATTGATATATATATATATATATATACACACACACACACATCTATTTGCCTTTAAAATCCGATGAATATGTTGCTGCGTTGTGAGAGATTCACTGAAAAAAATTATTTTCAAATAAAATGAGTAATGGCCCTGTTCTGTTTTGCCTTTATTTCTGACCACTGACAATCCCTTTTTTGCCTAATTTTCAGTGCATCCCAATATGATATATATATATATATATATATATATATATATATATAAGTTAAGGTAGCATGGACATTCAAAATTCAACTCATTCAAAAACATCCATCATCTTTTTAACAACAAAAATCTTTTTTTCCTTTACTTGTTTCATATTGTCCTGAAAAAGGTTTCTATATAAACCGAAACGTTCAAACATTGACGAATAATTACAATAATCCAATGTAACATCCTCTGTTTGTCTACATTTCTTCTATATATATATATATAATTATATATATATATATATAGTTTCTGTGTAGCCTGCTATATAACTTGACATTGGAGGCATGTGGTATAATGGTTATAGTCATAGGAAATTGACTGGTCGATGCAAGTTCAAATCCTGGACAAGGCTGTTTACATTTCACATAGCACTAATACCATTAGGAAAGGTATGCATCCAACTACTCTCCCTCCAGCTATGGGGAAATATTAGGGCAGACTGGGCTCTTTAATCTTAGCTAGGTAACCAGTCTATGAGAAGGGAAATGTTGAATTCAAACCTGTTAA
>CM042159.1:50984679-51147179 GCA_023376005.1 Doryteuthis pealeii | reverse complement strand
TTTAAATCAATTTTTCAGATTATTTAAAATATTTTCGTTAAAAGAGCAGTTTATATTTATTTCCCCTTTTAGCATGCAAGATTTTTTTTTTTTTAAATAAAATCTTGTTTTCATGGTGTATTCAGAAATTAGGGGTCAATCATTAGTTTGGGGAATTTCCCAAGATGCAGTGGCCCCTTAACATTTTCCAAACACAATGCATTCTCACTGCCCCTCCACCTCACCCTAGCACCTATATGATTGTCCCAACCCTAATGCAGTTATGGCAAGCCCCAACCCTTTTTATCGTATATGTGCTAGAAGGTAGTGGCTGAGGATCTTAACTTTTAACATCCTGTCGAGAATTTTTTAAGTCCAGAGCCCCATTCCTATAAGGATTTATCAATAAATGGCTAAAAATGGACGTTTCATTTAAAGTTACCTGTTATTTCCCGTAAATTAAAGACTTCTAAATATGTTTAATATTACATTTAAACAAAGGCTATCGTTTGGGGTGGATTAGGAAAATGACTGACTTCTGGCCGGGCGGAATGAGGCACTATAGGATGTTAAGAGTTAATGTCCTGGGTATGACGTTAAACACTATCTGATAAAGTTCCAATTCTGGAGCTCTGTGGAGTGCCCCTTCATCACCATTACTCCCAGGTCTACTCTGACCCGAAGCAGTAGTACTTGTTAAGGTTCCATCTATGGGTTAAATAGAAAGGTAATGAGTTAAAAAAGATGTATTTAAAAACAATTAAGTACCCATCAAGAATGAATAAAATAAACGTTTTTGGCATAAAATAACCCAAGTGTTGACATGCCATAAAATCCAACCAACCAACCATGGTGAAATTTAGGTCTGTTAAGTTCGATTTAACCCAAATTTCTTTGTCAGTCTATCTATATGTTTCTTTCTTCCATTCTGTGTATCTGATTTGGTTTGTTTTCTTTGTTTATTAGCATATCTACCAATATTCAAGAACAGCAGTGGCACTATTTAACCCATAGTTAGGAGGATGGGGGGGGGGTTCCATACCTAAGTGTATTAGTTTGAAAATGTACGTAATAGCTCAACTGGAACGTGTTGATGGAAAGTGTAACTAATACGTCATTTATATGCACTTTTAATAGATGTGCTAAAATTTTAGGCTCCTTCATCAGGTAAAAATTAAAGGTCATGTAATCCAAACATTGCAAAGTTCAGTCTATTTTAGTTCTGCTAAAAGCAGAAGAATTTAGCTAAGTCTTGTTAAACATTGCTGAATTGCCCTAAAGGAGGTTATCAGTGATGTTACACCAGTATCCTTACAGATTTTGGGTTTTGCAACATTATATCTGTTCAGCCAGTAGACCTAACATGTTATTAGGCTGCCTCTTTTCCAGATTCGCTCTGTGTATTTTACGAATAGTTCATAAATTCTTATATATTGGCCCAGGGATACATAACAGCCACGCAGAGACTTGCTCGGTACTTGTATAAACTAGGTGTTTGAAGGAAATACTTAACTAAAAAGTTAATCTTTAAATATACGCACATTACTACATTTTGGAGGGCGTCGTCAGTGATGTCATTGCTTGGTTCATAGGGGAGTTTCGGGTCTTACAACATCATACTCCCCTCATCAGGCGAACCCTATCAGAGAATATGAAACTCTGATCCACTCTTTTTGAACACTAGAAAAATGTTTGGCTCTTATTGATTTTTGACGAGTGTAGACCTTTCTACCGCGCACCTGATTGGTTGTTGCAAATAACCAATCAAATATGCAGCACGGTCTATTTAACAAACCTATTACTTGATTATACAAACTTCTGAAATATTTTCTGCCCTTTTAGTGAGGTTTAGTACACACTGACTGTATCCTCTGCATAGGAGGTAAATAAGAGGCAATCATAATACTGAATGTTGCTTGCCTGAAAACTGATTTCACGGCATGCCCTAGCACCTATATGATTGGCCTTCTTCAGGTATTTCATGTCGGTCTCGGGAACCTTCTTGTCGTAATCGGGAACCTTCTTGTCGTAATCGGGAGCCATCACGGAACTTTGAACCCAACCCTTTATTCAAGACT
The DNA here is from genome assembly GCA_023376005.1 of Doryteuthis pealeii. Lineage (NCBI taxonomy): Eukaryota > Metazoa > Mollusca > Cephalopoda > Myopsida > Loliginidae > Doryteuthis > Doryteuthis pealeii. Next base: position 51,145,122 of record CM042159.1, on the reverse strand, counting down.
AGAAGTGGCTACTCGGTGTTGCCTGAGTGGCGGTGAAGGTTTTAAAAAAAATAGTTTTTCAGATCCATTATTATTGAATCACGAGTTGGATCCTTGTAGGATGCCCATTAAAATCCCTCCGTAAAAAAAAACAAAAAAACTTGCGTTGATCCAGCCTCTCTGAAAATAAAAACTATTCAAAATATCAAATGCAAAAAAAAAAAAAAAAATACCATGCTGTTATCATTTAAGTTTCATTTTTAATTATCTTTACGAATATAACTCAAATCTTCATTATTTTTGCTCAAAAAGCAGCAAGCTCTGGTGATAGTGAATGTGTATATATAATTACTTTGTCGTTAATTGTTATATTTTCGGAGTTTACTCCGGACATACATATACACAAACTGCCCTTTTTATATATATATATAGATAGATAGATAGATAGAAGGGTGGATAAAGACCAGGAGATTTAAGTAAATACTCACCACAGTCTAAAAACAGTTTTCATTCCTTTTTTTTTTTTTTTTTTTTCTTCACTTTTCTTCTTCCTCCTCCACTTTTTTCTTTTCCTCACTTCTCCTACCTTCTTTTTTTTTTTTTTTTTTCTCCACTTTTTCTCCAAACACACCTTTTACATATTTTTTCTTTTTCCTCACTTTTCCTTTCATTTTTTCTCTCTCCACCCCACTTTTTTTTTTTTTTAAATTTTTTTGCACATTTTTCTTCCATTTTTTTTTCCTTTCTTTTTTCTTTACCCCTTTATATCCTTTCTTTTTTTTCTTATTTTAATCCTCTTTCTTTAACTCAGATTTTTTTTCTGTTGGATCTTACTATTAAATTCTGAATGCTACCTTAGATAATAAAACATTTTAAGATACACAGGATTTGTCTCCAGGATCTGAACTCTGGTGTCTGAGTCCATTTCCTACAACAATAACCATTACACCATGAACACATCTTAAAGTCAATACAAGTAAAGTATATGTACAATATGTCCTACTAAGCTTGTTTACTATAGTAGTAGTATATATGATATTTGCCTAATATCAAATTTGCCAGAACACATCCTGTGTGTATTGGTGTGTTTGTACAGTATTACTGTATTGCCTATAAATAAGTACACCCCTACTGATTTTAATTGTTGTAACAGCATTCACCCGGGGTGGGTTGAGCTGATCCATCCATTCACAGATGGAGTATCATGGGAATAGGAAGTATGCAAGCAGTCCCCAAAACTCTGCATTCAGTTTTATTATACAAAGTTAATTTTCTTCTATAGCAAAGATATTAGGATTTTATTATTTTTAGTCAAATATTATTAGGTATAATTTATTATTTTTAATCAAATATTATTATAATTTATTATTTATTATTTAGTATAATTTATTATTTTTAATCAAATATTATTTGGTATAATTATTATTTTTAATCAAAATATTATTTGGTATAATTTATTATTTTTAATCAAATATTATTTGTATAATTTATTATTTTTAATCAAATATTATTTGTATAATTTATTATTTTTAATCAAATATTATTTGGTATAATTTATTATTTTAATCAAATATTATTTGGTATAATTTATTATTTTAATCAAATATTATTGGTATAATTTATTATTTTTAATAGGTATAATTTATTATTTTAGTCAAATATTATTAGGTATAATTTATTATTTTTAGTCAAATATTATTAGTATAATTTATTAATTTTTAGTTAGATATCATTTAATATTAATTATTATTTTTAGTATAATATCAATAGGTGTTTATTATTTTTAGTCAGATATTATTAGGTATTATTTATAAGCAAAATCTACAGTATTGAAACAGTAAACAAAAATAAAATTGCATAAATGTATACAAGGATGTACTTATTTTTAACTGTTACATTTATTCATGCATACATATATATTAAGAAAAGACCATAAAATCCCTATAAAAATAGCACTCCTCCTTAATTAAACCATAAACAACAAAAAACAGTAAGCAGTGTTAAACACAGCACCTGAACCTACAGAGCCTAAACCACAGTATAAGAAGACTTACTGCTCCAACTCTGTCACTTGGTTTGAGAATCACTTGGGTGAGAAACTGTCATTAACCAAGTGCTGTTCACTTCATGCTCATGCTACCCTAACATATATATATATATATATATATATATACACACACACACACACACATATAAGGGTGGGCTGAAAAGTTCATAGGCTGACATCATATCTATTCTTGATGACTTTTTTGAACAAAGGGATCCAAGCACTGCAACACCAATGGAAGACGTGTTTGGACCAGAAGGGGACTATATTGAAAAATAAACCTCATTTAGTCGCATTCCATGTGTATCTTGGTCAGCCAGCCCTTATATATATTGCCCTCATGGCAAGCCCCAACCCCTTTCTATCATATGGGTGCTAGAAGGCGGTGGCTGCGCGTCTACATGTCCTGGGAATGACGTTAAACTCTATCTGGTGGTGAGGTTCCAGTTTTGGAGGTTTGGGGAATGTGGAGCACCCCTTCATCACCATTGCTCCCTGGTCCACTCTAACACAGAGTGGTAGTACCTGTTAGGGTCCCATCTATGGGTTAAATAGAAAAATGTGTTAATAAAAAAAATTGTATTATCCATTAAGAATTGATTTATTTCAAAACTTTATCGGCATTAAATGACCCACTGAGGTTGATATGCCGTAAAACAAACCAAACCAAAACCTTATATTTATATATATATATATATATATATAAAGAAATGATTAACAAATTAATAAAGGATAAAACATAATAGAAAGCAAATGAAAGAAAAAATACAAACAAGAATAATAATAAAAATAAACAACTTTAAAACAAGAATCTATAAGGAATAGAAAAAAAAATAAAACGTTTGGAAAAAGAAATTTATCAATCTGTAACTTAATATAGGATAGAGATTTATTTTTAACTTCTTAATTCCCGGTCAATGCCAGTTAGCCCTGCTAGTAAAGAATATAAAATTACAACAGAGGATAACAATATAGAAATGGATATTCTCAACCAGAATTCAGGCCACCTGGTTATGTACTTCTCGGTAGCAACACAAATATTTTCCGCTCTTGTTCTGAGGGTTAAAACTGCTTATTGATGTGTATTTTCTACTGTTCTCTTCTGTTTTATCTTTCTTTTTTTTATGATATTAAAATATTAATAATAAAAAGCTTGTAAAAAAAAAAGTCTTTTTCACAATATAACAATCACCTAATATAGACTAATTATTTTTACATGCATGTCAATGAAAGGCAATAAATGTGGAAATGAATCAGACTGTTGAGAAAAGGGTGACAGTGAAAAAAAATGAGGATGATTTATTAATATTTGACAAAATATACCGATACTAAGTGTTTTGATTAATGGATCCCCGGTATCAAATTTCAAATCATGTTCATTCAAACAGAAATGCAGTTTCTCTGAATTTTTGAGATGAGGCTTGATAATTAGTATTATTTGGACTATTGTCCTCATCTTTATTGTTATTTGTACAACGATGGCTCCCGATTATGACAAGAAGGTTCCTGAGTCCAACAAGAAATACCTGAAGAGGGCTGGAGAGCACATTGGCCGAAATGTTGAACAAATAACAATGAAGATGAGGACAATAGTCCGAATAAAACAAATAATACTAGAAATGCAGTTTGTTTGGGTTTTTTTTTTTTACATTATTATGTAATTTCTTTCATAAGTATATTTTCTCCTGTATTATGTACTAGAAGTGGCTACCCCTATTGACTGGATGGAGGGGGGGGCTAGTGTATTGATTTGTTTACTTTTGAGATTCACAAATTAGTTCATTATAATTGAGCAAAAGGACTCGGATTACAATCATAATAGGACTTTATTTGAATAGAATAAATTCTGAAGTGAAACTTTGATAGTGAACTTTGAAATATTCCATCATACAGGTAAAAAACATACTAAAAAAATTTGGTAGGCTAAGAGTTAATGTTGCATTTTTGGTTTGCGTAAAATTTCAATGCTATTTCTATGTATGTTTTAATTTTTAAATATCTTTGAATATAAATCCAATCTTCATAACTTTTGCACAAAAAGCAAAAAACAGTGATATTTAATGTGTATATATTTTTACTTGTCATTAATTGCTTTATTTTCGTAGTATCATCTGGACATACATACACACAGACTAACTACCCTTTCCGCCCTGTCGGCTGGGGCGTTAGAATGCAACGACTGCACCTCTGCAGAGGGGGAAGACTCCCCAATGGGGCCACCTGTTGGCCGTGGGTGGCGACCCGTGATGCTTAAGGATAGAGCCAAGGTGGATGAGCAGTTCATGACATGCAATACTCCACTTTGGCCCTATCTTGAGCTAGACGGGCAGTCGGAGAGGCCCCCTCCGATCAATCGGCTGGTTACGTCAAGCCCTAGCACCTATATGATTTTCCCAACCCTATTGCCCTTATGGCAAGCCCTAACCCCTTTTTATCATATGGGTGCTAGAAGGCAGTGGCTGCGGGTCTACATGTCCTGGGAATGAAGTTAAACTCTATCTGATGGTGAGGTTCCAGTTTTGGAGGTTTGGGGAATGTGGAGCACCCCTTCATCACCATTGCTCCCTGGTCCACTCTGACCTGGAGTGGTAGTACCTGTTAGGGTCCCATCTATGGGTTAAATAGAAAAATGTATTTATAAAAAAATTGTATTATCCATTAAGAATTGATTTATTTCAAAACTTTATCGGCATTAAATGACCCACTGAGGTTGATATGCCGTAAAACAAAACCAACAAAACAAACCAACTACCCTTTATATATGTATAGATAGATAGATTATTCATTGAAAAGAAACTGAACTCAACAGATAATGTTTGCTACACTGAAGAAGATTATAAACACATAACTAATAAATATTTATTTTGAACTAGCAAATATATGCACCCTCCGGGTGCAAGTATTTAAGTTTGAATGTAATAAAATATTATATTAAATTAGAAAGGCTAATGAAACTAAATAAGAATGCAGATAAAAGATTTGAAACATAGAACAACTGACTCCTCCATCACTCTCGTCTTTCATTGCTATTTTTTCTAATGTAAGTATTTAGTTAAAAGAGGAAGTAAGAATAAACTTAGTTATTTTTTCTTGTTAATGGATTTTATTTAAGATTTATTGAAGAGATTTTTGCTTATATTCATTAAAATAAAACCAAACAGTTAGAAATTAATAACACTGAGCACATATTTATTAAATTCGATTTTTTTAAATATCAATATGCAAATTAGCCTTCCCGTTCACACTGTAAACCGCTATTTTGTTGTATATACAAATATAATTGCATGTTACTCGTATATAGATATGATTAACAGTATTAATAATGTAAAACAATTTTATTAATTATTAAAAAGGTTAAAATAAAATCATGGAGAATGTGATGTCAATAACTAAGGGAATAGTGACTTGAGTAGTAATATAGTTTCAGTTACAGACAGAAAAACACACAATCTCCATTATAATAAGATAAGTGTTCAATACTGTGAATCATAATCAAAACACTTAGTGTCAGTACATTTTGTCAAATATCAATAAATCATCTTCATTTTTCATAATTTTTTACTCTCACTCATTTCTCAGCATGTTGATGTAACAGGATGTTTCAGAAAAATTTATATTATTTCATAACTTGACCAATACTCAATCAAATGATCTCAAATTTTAACAACATGTGTAGAAACAACTCTAAATTTTGTTTAATGTCTAAACCCCTTTTTATTTTCCAGTGAATGGAACTTCTATGTCTGAAAAGAAAAACATTAAACATAGAATATTTAGTTATTTCTACACATACTGTTAAAATCTGAGATCATTTGAATGAGAATTGGATTATTATTATTAGATTATGAAATTATATCAATTTTTCTGACAACACCCTGTATATCTCAAATGATCTTGGATTTTAACAGCATGTGTAGAAACAACTCTAAATTTTGTTTAATGTTTAAACCCCTTTTCGTTTCCAGTGAATGATATTTCTATTTATGAAAAGAAGAAAAAAAAAAACATTAAATATAGGATCTTGAGTTGTTTCTACACATGCTATTAAAATTTGATATCATTTGAGATGTACTGGGTGTTGATATCATTTGATAATCTAATAACTTGACCAATTCAAATGATCTCAAATTTTAACAGATTGTGTTGAAACAACTCAAAATTCTTTGTTAGTGTTTTCTTTTTTTCTTTTCAGGTATAGAAACATTAAACATAAAATTTTGTGTTGTTTTATACACATACTATCAAAATTTGATATCATTTGAATAACAATTGGTCAAGTTATTAGATTATGAAATGATATCAAATTTTTTTTAAACAACCTGTATATGTTTGTTGGCTTAACTCTTTGCCTACTTTAAACTGCACACAGCAGCTCTCCCACCACTGCCCAAGCAAAGTACTAAAACTGATGGTTAGTTCATTCTAATTGAACAGAAGGACTTGGATTACAAAAATAATAGGACTTTATTTGAATAGAATGATTTCTGAAGTTAGTAGATAGTAACATTTGAAATATCCCATCATACAGGTAAAAAAAAAAAAAAAAATTTGGTACCACTGGGGGAAATTTGGTAGGCAAAGAGTTAAGTATTCTCATAGATACCTCAACTGGATGTAAAGCGAGGGATCATTTTGGTGTTGTAGCAAAGTTGTAAACTGATCCCTCATTTCTTGATCACATTAGATTCCATTCATTTCTATAATTGAGTAAATTTTAACTTTACTTTAAGCCACTCACAGAAGTTTGTAGATGGTAGTTAGTAAAATTTGAAATATCCCATCATACAGGTAAAAAAAAATACTAAGAAAATTTGATGCAGCCGTGGGGTAAATTTGGTAGGCAAAGAGTTAATGTTTCGTTTTTGACTTAAACATAAAAGATTTTAAGTTAAAGGAATAATTTTTTCATGATTTTCTTTGCGAGTATTTTGTCTAAAATAGTGATTTTTAGGCTTTATGACATTTTTTAAATGCATATTTTATTTATTTTTAATTTTTTAGATGAAGCATTGTCAATCATTACAATTCATTTTTACTATTTGCATTATTTGTATTTTTCTGGCTGTTGTCCTCATCTTTTTTGTTATATACACAACGTTTCGCCTGGTGTGCTCTCCGTCCTTCTTCGGGTGTTTTTTGTCAAACTCTGAAGTCTTCATGTCATAATTGGGAACCTTTGCAGAACTTTTAACTAAGCCCTTTATTCAATCAACCAGGGCAGACTGTTCTCATTCCATGAACCATGGCTGGGTACAAATGTTAAGCTATGTTGAGTATTCTATCTTATTGCTGTGGTCAGGATTGAACCTACAATCTATATTTAGAACTATATTAACTCAACCCCTATATCTGTTGCACCATATTTTTGACAAGAAACACCTGAAGAAGGCCAGAGGGCACATTGTCCAAAATATTGTGTATATAACTATAAAGATGAGGACACCAGACCGAAAAATCCAAATATTACAAATTATCAAGCCTCATCACAAAAATTCAGGCAAATAATATTTTGACTAGTATTTTCTTTCATCTTTTCTTTATAATTGTTTTTTTTTATTGCAAATAAAAGCCAATGAAGCATTAATTCAATGATGTAAGAATTGAATTAACTGACAAATAATACACTGACTGCACCTCTGCAGAGGGGTAAGACCCCCCCTCCCAATAGGGCCACTTGTTGGCTGTGGGTAGCAACCCATGATGCTTAAGGATGGAACCCTGGTGGCTGAGCAGTCCATGACATGCAACACTCCACTTTGCTCCTTACTTAGGCTGGACAGTCAGAGAGGCCCCCTCTGATCAATAAGCTGGTCATGTCAAGCCCTAGCACCTATATGATTGTCTTGACCTTATTGCCCTTATGGCAAACCCCCAACCCTTTTTATCATATGTGCTAGAGTCAGTGGCTGAGAGTCTTGGGTATGATGTTAAACTGCATTTAATGTTGAAGTTCCAATTCTGGAGCTCTGGGGAATATGAAGTACCCCTTCATCATCATTACTCCAAGGTCTACTCTGACCCACAGCGGTAGTATGTTAGGATCCCATCTATGGGTTAAACAGAACAAAATGAGTTTTTAAAACGTGTTTAAAAAAGATTGAGTTTTTTTTTTTTTTTTAATTGCGTACCCATCAGGAATAAACAAAACAAAATGTTTCAGCATAAAATAACCCAATGGGTTAACATGCCATAAAATCCAACCAACTATATTTTGGAATCTTGACACTTTTAATTCTAAAAACAAGACACCAACAAGCAAAACCATAAAAAAACCCAGAGAAATTCTAAAATTACCCAACAAGGGTTGACATGTTGTGAAAATCAACCAACCAACCAACCGCCCTGTTGCCTGGGGCGTTAGAATGCACCTCTGCAGAGGGGTAAGACTCCCCCAATGGGCCCACCTGTTGGCCGTGGGTGGCGACCCATGATACTTAAGGATAGAACCCAGGTGGCTGAGCAGTCCATGACTTGCAATATTCCACTTTAGACTTTTCTTGGGCTAGACGGGCGGTCGGAGAAGCCCCCTCCGATCAATCAGCTGGCCATGTCAAGCCCTAGCACCTATATGTTTGCCCCAACCCTATTGCCCTTATGGCAACCCCCAATCCTTCTTATCATATGGGTGGTAGAAGGCGGTGGCTGAGGGTCTACATGTCCTGGGAATGACGTTAAACTCTATCTGATGGTGAGGTTCCAGTTCTGGAGATCTGGGGAATGTGGAACAGCCCTTCATCACCATTGCTACCTGGTCCACTCTGACCCGGAGTGATAGTACCTGTTAGGGTCCCATCTATGGGTTAAATAGAAAAACATGAGTTTATAAACAAAATTGTATTATGCATTAAGAATGAATTTATTTCACAACTTTGTCGGCATTAAATGACCCACCGAGGTTGATATGCCGTAAAACAAAACAAACCAAACCAAACAAATCAACCAACCAACTATATTTTGACATTTGAACACTTATGATTCTATAAACAAGACCCCGCTCCCCCCCAAAAAAAAAGAAAACAAAAAAAAGCCATAAAAAAAACAGAAATCCTAAAATAACCCAACAAGGGTTGACATGTATTAGAATCCAACCAACTATATTTTGAATTCTCAACACTTCTAATTCTAAAAACAGGACCCAGAAAAACAAAGCCATAAAAAACACAGCGAAATTCTAAAATAACCCAACAAGGGTTGACATGCCAGAAAATCCAACCAACCAACACGTCATTACATTGAAAATGAATGAGAATAGTATTTCTGTAAAATCCACATGTAAAGTTGTGTGTGTTAAAGATTTCAATAATGAATCTTTTATTTAGAAATGTCAATTTGAATTATATGACAAGATTATAAATGTCATTCGAAAGTCAAGATAACATTCTAGGTTGTCCAAGTTCAAATGACTCATTTTTAAACTAATAACCTGTACTGATAAACAAAAGAATCATGTGTACTATGCATTGGTATATCTACCTTATGTACTTGTAGATAAGTCGCACTTTTTTTTAAACTAAAAATTGTGCCAAAATAACTGGTGCGACAATTTCATTTGACATAAATCTTGAGTAGATAATTATTGTTTTTTTATTATTGAGTCTACTTTTATGCTTTTTTTTTTTTACCCAAGCTCAACTACAATTATAGTACTAAAAAACACAACCCCCTACTTCTATGTTTGCATTATGCTTTATAGTATTCTAAAAGTGTTCTAGATCTAATATTTACCCACAAATACAGTACTTGTACATACATGTATCATATATACTTGCAGATAGGTTGCACTTTTCTTAACCAAAAATTCTACCAAAATCAGTGGTGCGATCTATCTATTCAGCATAAATGTAAAACAACACTACTTTGATTTTTATTTATCTTTAAGTTGCAGTGATCAGCAATTGCAATATAGTATTAAGATTATAGTACTAAAAAATGTAACCCTTATTTCTATATGTTTGCATTATGCCTCAGTCTAAACCAAAGTATTCTAGATTTAATATTTGTAAGCTAAGTCTTGAAACAAAGGTAAATATTTGATAAGTTTTATGTTAAAATAGGTTATGCAACTAGCCAGATTATAATCTGACCTACAAATACTTACTTTAACAATTACAAATTATGGGTGTGACCTATCCATATATGGTATGTGTGTGGTTAAAATATATGAAAATCGTTTTATAATACTTGCTACAATTAGCTCCATCAGTAGAGCATTTGCCTATGAATTCCAGGGTTCCAGGTTTGATACTGGTCCTTGCCAACTTAATACATGTGTAGCACAGCTTGGGTAATCTCATCTGTGTAGTAAAGTGGGGAGCTAACGGTAGGTGTGGCACTCCATCCCAGTGAAAGAATAATCTCTCTGGTCTAACATTAGCAAAAAGGGGATAGACTCCCTTACTGTTCAGCTGACCCTGATAATAGGCCACTCAACTGACCTTTCTTTACTAGAGGTGATCCAAAAGTCTTGTCACCTCTACATATTTTTGAGAGGTAAAATGACCTGAAATTCCAGAAAATAATTTTATTTATTTATTATTTTTTTAGAGGTAAAATAATTACTTGTATATTTTATTATTAAAACAAAAAGTAATGAAAGTTAAAACATTATGTAGGGATGACAAAATGTTTGGATCACCCTGTAGATAAGTAAAAAAAAAAAAAAAAAAGAAGTATTTTTCTATGTTTAAATAGTTGTAATAGCTTTGTAAAACATTCTATTTTGACCTACCTATTTTCTAACCATCAGTAGGTGATTAAACTTCTTTTTTTCTTTTTTCTTCTTTTATTCAAATAAATCCTCACAAACACTTATGTTTATTTATATTTTTATTGAATAACTAGACTTATCTAATTTCTGTCTACAAGTTTTTTTTTTGTTTTTTATTTTGTAAAATGATTACCTATAATATATATTATATCTAAGTATAAGGGAAGTTGATAAAAAAATGTATTTTTTCTATTTTTAGGACAATTACCAAAAATCAGGGAATTATCCGATTTTAATGAAATTTTCACCACTTTTTTCATTAATAACTTAATTAATTATTAGCTTATTTTATTTTATTTTAAAAACTTAGAAAAAAATTCTTTATCAATTTAAATTGTAGGTTATGTTAACTTTTAATCATTTGAATTTTTTAAAAATTCCAGTTCCTAATTTTTTACATTTCTTGAAAGATTAAATCCTGAAGACTACATAAAAAAATAAAATAAAAAGATTATCACCGCGAAAAAAGTTATTTGCAAATTTAAAACTTATTTTCTTAAAACTCAATAAATAATTTTAGTAGCTTTTTTTTTTTTTTTTTTTTTTTTTTTGTAGTTTAAAAAACAATATTTTTCTTTGAAATGATACAAAAAAAAATTTTTTTCTCTGATTAAATTGGCCTATTTTTATTCACTTAAAAATTTTATAATGAATTTTAAACGTCCAGAAGGTGGTATGTTGAACTCAATATTTTCACCATAGATCAAACTTTATTTAATCTATCTGAAATGTAAGTTTAAAAATGCACAATTTTGTGCAACATAATTTCCAGGAATTTTATATATTCAAAAAATTATTACAAACAATTGTTTTTTCTCTTACGGATCATCAAATATATTTAAAAAATGTTCTCTTCCCTGATGACCTGGAAAATACACAGTATAATTTTACTGAATGGGCTACCATAGATTTTTACTTATTTACACGCTAATATCTAATCCATTTGTGTTTGATTTTTATGCATTTATCTCCCTTTCACACTGTTCCTGCATCTCCCTAATTAAGACAAAATAATGAAAGTTAAAACACTATGTAGGGGTGAATTTCAGACCAGGACCCCATGTACCTGACATATGAGTTGATGTTGATTACTGTATTCACAATTCATTTTAAACCAGTAGTGCCTAATCTTTTTTTTTTTTTTTTAGTTTATACCCCACCCCACACTTCAACAGCTAAAATAGTTTAATGTTCTCCACCCTTACAGTGTATCTTTTTGCATACATGTGCACTAATGCTTAATGGCAAAGTGTCAGTAGAGACCCATTGTTTCCTAACCTTGTCCCAAAATTTGAGGTTGAATTTCAAAGGGCAAAGAAGTTTACTCCTCACCCTGGAAAAAGTGGCTGTGGACACCTATTGTTGCCCCCCCCCCCCCCCCCCAAGTAGTTCTGGTTACAGATCAAAGGAAAGCAGCGAAGGTTGTCAGTTTCATAAAATGAATGACAATAGAAGACTCAGGTTGTGAAAACAGCAATATGTAAATTTATATACAGGGTGATCCGAAAGTCTTGTCACCCCTACATACTGTTTGTACTTCCATTATTTTTGTTTTAATAATATAATATACTAGCAAGCCCTGTGAAATTTCCACGAAACTAAAACAAAAATCAAGAAAACATATCTTCTGTAATTCACAAAATATTACAAATAAAACGTATTTTTTTTTTTTTTTTTTTTTTTTCAATTAATTTTAATTTTATGTTGGGCATTTTAAGTAACGTAAGACCATTTGGAATGTTTCATTTTTAAAATTGGGTGAAATAAAATGGGACAAATAAGAAATTTGTGATAAAGCGACACCAGATAATCTGGATTCGCATTTTTGCATTGCATCTTGGATGATTTGGACAGTTTCATTTTTAAACAGAAGTTGTAGGATAACAAAAGATTTAGGAACACAAGTATTAATAATATAATATATAAGTAGGGATGGTCAAAAAGGTGGATAACTCAGCGTAATAATCTCTCTTCTTAGTCAAAAATTACTTTGAGGTCTCTTCCTTCCTTCCTCCTAATAGATTAATAGTTGTATAAGGTTTAATATTTGAATTATTATCTCCCTTGAATTCCTTCTCATTATGTCTAAGGGGTGTTACCAATTTTGTTGGAAGGAAAGAACCCATTGTCATGGTCTTTAGCCTTTGTTTATTTCTTTCTTACATAAATTTTCTTCTTTCTTACAGATGTCCATATTGGTGCATCCTGACAAAAATCAAGATGATAAAGACAGAGCTCAGATAGCTTTTGAAGGTAAGTTGTAAAAAAGATTCCTTTTTTTTTTTTTTTTTTTTCTTTTCTTTTTTTCCAGATATATTTCTTGTTAGAATCCTTGTTGCCATTGTAGAGGTTTTGTTGTTATGTTGTTCACAGAATCCTGTTGGTTAATTCTTGTCTGTAGGTTTCCTCTTAATATGTATAAGTCGAAGTCTGTAGTGAGTTGGTAATCCTAGTCTGTAATATATATATAAGTCGAAGTCTGTAGTGAGTTGGTAATCCTAGTCTGTAATATATATATAAGTCGAAGTCTGTAGTGAGTTGGTAATCCCAGTCTGTAATATATATGTCGAAGTCTGTAGTGAGTTGGTAATCCTAGTCTGTAATATATGTCCAAATCTGTAGTGAGTTGGTAATCCAAAAGATAGGTCTTGCCAGCAGTAGGTTCAACTAGTAATTGATTTGAGGGCAGTTGTAAATGATCTTAAATGCTTTCTGTCTTCGTCTCTCATTGGCCAATCTTTACCGGAAATACCTGCTGATATTGGGAAAGTTCATAAATAGAAGTGACAATTTTACATCTTATATCACCCGATAGTCCAACATTTCTATATTTTATTTCTCTGAATTTCAGAGATGAGGCTTGATAATTAGTATTATTTGGATTATTCGGACTATTGTCCTCATCTTTATTCTTATCTGTACAACATTTCGGCCAATGTGCCCTCCGGCCTTTTTCAGGTATTTCTTGTCGGACTCCAGAACCTTCTTGTCATAATCGGGAGCCATTTCTATATTTGTCTGAATTTAAAAAAAAAAAATTTTTTAAATGTTGATATCCCTACTTCTTATTCCCCAAATAATGGGTTCCAGCATAGAGATACATACAATTTGAGTGCAGAATCAGAAAGAACATACATTTTTACATAAGAAAATTGCTCCAAAAATAAAGAAATGGTAAAGAAATTACTAAATTTCTTTTTTTTGAATTGGTCTGTGATTTGAAATATTTTTTTAACAAAATCATGTCCACTTTTGTACCCCCAATTTCGGGGCTTTAAATTCTCATAACTTTTGAACCACTGGGGATATTTGCATAATTCAAATAGTTCTGAACTCCATTTACAAAGCTCTATATAACTAATATGATTAAATAACAATGTTGTTTGGCAGCCTTCCGTCTACTAAAGACGATGACGTAGTGTCCAGGTGCGTTTTTTGTTGGTGTTTTTGTTATTATTATCTGCAACTGCGTGAGTGGCTGAACAGACCAATTTTAGAATGGCAATCTCTGGTGCAGTGACTGCAAACAAACAGTGATGCTTGCTGGAGTTGCTGTTGTCTCTCCTTCCTTTTGACTCTCTTTTCCGTGGCGGCTACTTTCCTCTCTTTTTCACTCCTTTTCGTTCCTTGTTTGATGAGGAGTCGCCAGGTCGCACAATCTTCTGCACAAAAATAACAATAACCTCAAATAAAAAATCAACTAGGAGTACTTGCAACCTTGTCTCACATCCTACCCATGGTGAACAGGTTAGGTAAATACCTACTTAATCATAGATATTTCTCTATTTATGATACACTTACAATCCAATAGGCCAAAAGTCAGAAATGTCTCTAATGTAATCTGATAAGCTGAATATATTGTGAAAATATATGTCATTACTCGGTCTAGATGCAACAAAAGGTTCCATCTTCACCAAAGCCAAAGTAGGCTCACCAAATTTGGAATGTGACCAAAGTACTACTCACAGACATTTTTTTTTATATTCTTTATTTTTTTCCATAAAGGATCTATTTCACCATGAATTTTCCTCCTGAAGGTCAAACTGTCACCGAACAGAATATTGGTAGTCTTTTGCTGTGTCTGTGATGCTCAGTATCACAAACAGCCAGTCATGTGATCTACTTGTCAATTGCTGGAATATGTGTTTCGAATGTCATGGAGACTGAATTTACCCAACCCATCCACCACAGTTAGGATGCAGCACAGTCAATCTTTAATCGGACTATAAAAAAAAGTAATTTGGTAGAGTGGCTTATTGTTGGTATCAGCTGGACAGCGAGGGAGTCTATCCTCTTTTTGATAGTGCTAGACCAGGAAGATTGTTTTGCATCTGAGGTGGAGCACCACATCTCCCACCAGCTTACCACTTTACCTATTGTGAGTATCATATGGACAGCAAGGGTGTCTATCCTCTTTTTACTAGTGCTAGACCAAGGAGATTGTTTTTGCATCTGAGGTGGAGCGCTACACCTACCATCAGCTGCCCACTACCACACAAATCAGATTACCCCAGCGGTGCTACTCATGTGGTGGGTTGGCGATGACTGGTATTGAACCTGGAACCTTGTGATTCCTTGGTGGGTGCTCTACCAACTGAGCTTCAGAATTTTCCTTCTCCTAGCTGAGTTGCTGTATCAAGTTTAAAGACCCCAGTGTGACCTACTATTCACCTGTAATTGAATGTATAGTGAATGTATCATATTTATGACATAAAAACTCAGCACTGTTTGTCTATTATAGTTATAGACTTTGAAAATATAAAAACACAGAAAAAACATTGCCATATGATACATGAAGCACTGGAAGATATTAGCAGACACAATGACACCCCTGTCATTAAAGAATTGAGAAAAATGTAACTGCTTGTAAAAAAATTATAAATAGTTTAAAATAGGGAGTTACTTTTCAATCCTCCTGTATATATATATATATATATATATAAGTTAGGCTAGCGAAAACATAAAGTCAATGGTGCTTGGTAACTGTTATTTTCTCACCTATGTGTTTCTCATATTTATTCATTCCAATCCTGTTTTATATATAAAATATATAGATTGTTTTGTTTTTTGTGTGTTGACCTATGAATGTGTTTCAATTTATTTTCAGCTGTAAATAAGGCTTACAAAACACTTGAGAATGAAGAAGGCTACAAAAGATGTCGAGACATCATTGATGAGGCGATATCAAGAGTTGATGAAATGGTAAGTAAGAGGTTCTTTGCTATGAATATGCGAAAAGCTTTCTTATATTACTCTGCACTTTTGGGGATTTCAACACATGGATCATATTCATAAATTCATTGATTTTTCAAGTATTGATTTTTTTTTTTTTTTAATTATTCCATAATGTATCACAGCAGCAGCAGTGTCATAATCACATTTATATTAGTGATACTATTAGAACAAGACTTTAATTTTTTTTATAGAAAATATCTTTTTACCAAAGAGGGGGGAAAAAAATCAACTTTTCCCTATTTCTAAGGCAGATGCTTACGTGTATGATCTGTAGTGAAAATGATTGAGTTAATTTCAGTGTAAAATTACCTTGAATTTTTTTTAATAGTAATGATGATGAGTCATGTCTCATATGACCTACTTCTTGAAAAAGGTTTCTACCCCTACCCACATGACTGGTTTAGAGAAATTGAAAATTTAGATGTAAAAGATAATCAAAAAGTTTCATATTATCTCATATTGGAGTATAATTTCTGATATTATCTAATATTAGAGTATAATTTCTGATATTATCTAATATTAGAGTATAATTTCTGATATTATCTAATATTGAAGTATAATTTCTGATATTATTTAATATTAGAGTATAATTTCTGATATTATCTAATATTGAAGTATAATTTCTGATATTATCTAATATTGAAGTATAATTTCTGATATTATCTAATATTAGAGTATAATTTCTGATATTATCTAATATTAGAGTATAATTTCTGATATTATCTAATATTAGAGTATAATTTCTGATATTATCTAATATTAGAGTATAATTATAATTTCTGATATATCTAATATTGAGTATAATTTCTGATATAATTTCTGATATTATCTAATATTGAAGTATAATTTCTGATATTATCTAATATTAGAGTATAATTTCTGATATTATCTAATATTAGAGTGTAATTTCTGATATTATCTAATATTAGAGTGTAATTTCTGATATCTAATATTAGAGTGTAATTTCTGATTATACCCCTCATCCCCGTTTTTGTTTGAAGGCAGTATGCAACAAAAAGGGAAAAAGAAAAAAAAAGACCTGTTCATAATCCTGTTGATTTCAAACTTGTAAAATTTTGATTTCTTTTTTAACAGAATAAACAGAAACGAAAACAGAACAAGAAAGAAGGAAAAGCCGTGGAAACTGTTGAAGAAGATCCACAAAAAGTAAGTAGTCTTTTATTTAATTGGTATTTACTAAGCTTAACTTAGTTTCATATAAGGACCACAGCTTCT
This sequence comes from Doryteuthis pealeii, assembly GCA_023376005.1. Classification (NCBI taxonomy): domain Eukaryota; kingdom Metazoa; phylum Mollusca; class Cephalopoda; order Myopsida; family Loliginidae; genus Doryteuthis; species Doryteuthis pealeii. The sequence continues at coordinate 51,127,858 of CM042159.1, read as the reverse complement.
CATAGTGGTTCATATAAAACCTTAGGGGTGAATAAACTTTTGGCAGGGTAATCAAAAGCCTAGGGCTATAAAGTGATGATAATAATGCAACTTTGACCATGCTACCAAATAGTATATGAGTAGCAACCCATGATGCTTAAGGACAGAATCCTGGTGGCTGAACAGTCTGTGACATGCAACACTCCACTTTGGCCCTTACATAGGCTAGACGGGGATGCCCCCTCTGATCAATCAGTTGGTCAAATCAAGCCCTAGCACCTATATGATTGTCCTAACTCTATTGCTCTTACAGTAAACACCCAACCCTTTTTATCATGCATGTGCTAGGAGGCAGTGGCTGCGGGTCTTAAAATCCTGGGTATGACATTAAATTGCATCTAATGGTGAGGTTCCAATTATGGAACTCTGGGAAATGTGGAGTACCCCTTCATTGCCATTACTCAAACGTCCACTTTGACCTGGATTGGAAGTACTTGTCAGGGTGCCATCTATGTGTTGAATAGATTAAAAAATAGGTTTTAAAATTGAGTTTTTAAAAAGATTGAATTCCCAGCAAGAATTAATAAAACAAATGTCTTTGGCATCAAATAACCCAAGAGTTGACTTGCCATAAAGTCCAACCAACCGACCAAATGGTATATGCGTAAACCGGAATCTATTCTTGAGAATCAGAAGCATGAAATTCTCTGGGATTTTGAGATACAAACGGATCACCTAATTCTAGCCAGAGTACCCGACCCAGTGTTGATTAACAAGAAGAAGAGAACTTGTCATCTTGTGGATTTTGGCATCCCTGTGGACCACAGAGTAAAAATGAAAGAAAATAAAAAGATAGACAAATACTTAGACGTAGCCAGAGAACAAAAAAATTATGGAACATGAGGGTAAAGGTTGTACCAATTGTGATTAGTACCCTTAGAAAAATCCTCAGTGGTTTAGAAAAGAGACTGGAGGAATTGGAAATCAGAAGAAGAATCAAGACCATCCAAATAACAGAATTGTTGAGATCAGTTAGAATACTCAGAAAAGTCCTGGAGACCTAAGGAGACTTGCTGTCACTCAGACTCCAGTGAAAGACTCAAAGGATCCAGCTTTAGGGACTATAGACCTATTTATCTACAAACATTATTTCTTGAGTGGGTGACATCTTTGTTTCTTTCAGAATTATATAATAGACAATTGTATTTTATCAAATTGTGTAACTTTTTCTTTTCTTTTTTGTCCTCCCTGTAGAACAAGCATGCAGTGTATGTGCAGACGTGCAAACTGTTTGCAGATCTGGAGCGGTTGCGTCAGGAAAAAGAAGCAAAAGAAATGCATGAGCGGTAAATAACTTTCTTTCTTTCTTTCTTTTTTTTCTTTCTTTTCTTTCTTTTTTTTTAAACTTTTTTTTTCTTTTTTTTAATCAATTAAAATAGCATTTGTCGGAATTTTTGAGATGAGGTTTGATAATTTGTATTATTTAGATTTATTTGGACTGTTGTCCTCTTTATTGTTATTAAAATTGGACAATTCCCTGATGTTTGGTAATTGTTTTAAAATTTAAAAAAATATTATTACCTCTCTTTTAGTAAAATTGCACATACCAACTAATCATCATTACATGAGAGAATGGTTTCCTTAGAAAGAAAAAATACAATGCTAAAAACCAAAACCGAACCATCAAGAGAAAATAAACAAAATCGATACCAAAATCAAAATTGCCAAACAGCTCAAATCTAAATATTATCATCATCATTAATTTGATCAGAGACCTTTTTTCTTTTTTTCTTTTTTTCTTTTTTTTTTTTTTCTTTTTTTTTTTTTTTTTTCTCTGTTTTATTTGGCACTATCTTCCTGTCAATATGTGGCTTGTTGTAGCGTTGTAGCTCTTATTTGAAAGGAGTAATGATGTGACAATAATAAAGTACTTCTGTTCGTGTTTTACTTCGAGAGGCTGGAATCTAGTTGTTGGATCTCATATTGAGTTGGCTGGTATTCTTGCTCTTTTGAGTCTGGAAACAACCTGGGATCCACTTGAGGATATCTTACCTTGTGTCATTTATAGTTCTTAATAACACAAGACATTCTTGTTTTTTTATCATAAGCTATTTTATTTTATCCCCAAGTCTTCTAAAAAAAAGCCATGGGTGACAGACATGCACCTTGTGTCTGACCCAGCCACTGCTTCATTCCAAACTCATCTTTCCCCCTCGATCCCAGAGGGCCATCCCTCCAGGCAATACCGCCCCCTTTGGGGGCAGGGCTGGGTTTATTGCCCAGCGCCTGAGGTGCCCCCCTTTAGGGGGGAATGCCGATGGGATCGACGCAATTTTTGTTCTCTCCCACCCATTAGCTTCGGCTTGTGGGTGGGCCCACGTTAAAACGGAGCCTTGTGCCCAGTCCATACAGGTGGGGTATGAGACAAATAAACCCTCTTTCTCTTTCTCTCCTCACTCCCTTGTCCTAACTAAATTCAACAAATGGCCCAGTGCTTTGTCATCAAAATCTTTATTAAGATTTAAATTATTTTCTTGATGTTTTTTTTATTTGTAGAAAGCGAAAAGCAGAAGAGGAAATTCTGGATGAAGAAAAAAGAAAAGTTGAAGCTGAATGGCAAAAGAATTATGAGGTGAGAATTTGATGTTTTGATTGTGTAAAAATAAATATTTGAAGCATCATTGGAGAGGGCAAGAAAATTGATCTATTGATATGAAATATTGATTTATTCATAACCGTTGTGTGTTTTTATATATATATATATATATATATATATAATATATATATGAATGATGGACTCTCCTGTCAATATCACTGTATGTAGGCCCAATAGCTTTTACCAGTTCTGTATGAGACAGAAGAAATACTTTTTTTTAAACTACTATGAAATTTAATATATATATATAAAGTTAGGATAATGTAGACACAGTCATAAGTATTGTCCTGATTTAGATATATATGTTCTGACACATAATTCATAAATACTAATATATATATATATGAGAGAGAGAGAGAGAGAGAGAGAGAGAGAGAGAGAGAGAGACCAGATTAATTAGTGGAAATGATTCTATTTGAAACTATTTTTCCTCCATGTATATATGTATATATAATTTTTTTTTTTTTGTAAAAAACCTGTTTTCTTTCAAATAGATATATTAAAAATATTTGTTTGTAGTCTGTTGGAGAGCTCAATGCTGGACAATTTGACAATTATATACAGAGCAGTATTATATTAATATAGATATTAATAATATAGTTTGCTATATATATATATATATATAAAGAGTGCTCAGTATCAATGATAGAGCATAAATGTCTAAGTTAGAATAGTCTAAACAGCCAATAATGCTTAGTGACTGTCACTTTCTCATGAAATATCATCACATTGATATATATATATATATATATATATATATATATATATATATATATATATATATTCAAAATCCTATAGTTTTTAGTTTTAATGGCACAAATAGTTTTATGCAATTCTATTTTTGTTTTGACAGGAAAGTCGTAAAGACCGTGTGAACAGCTGGAGGAACTGGAAAGCTGGCGGAAAGAAAGCGAAAGGTCTGTTCCGTCCTCCCAAACACAAGGCAGAACAAAGATGATTGTTGGAAAAGAACAATTGCCCATAAGTAAGAAGAGGTTCATGGCAAGGGAATGCCCGGTGGTGGACACAGCAACAGCAGCAGCAGCAGTAACATAGTAAAATACCAAAAGAAAATCTTTTTTTTTTTTTTTTTTAACCTGCTAAGAAAAAAAAGAACTAAACCAATCAAATGGCTTATTCAAATTAAGGAAAATTAGCCATTGACACTTAATGTTTTTTTTTTAGTATGTATGTATATGTGCGTGCGTGTATGTATGTGTGTTTGGCTGTGGAGAAACCATAGGAGTCATCTATGGACCCCTTGGGATTTGGGGTATTGTTGCTCACACAGCAATTGCCATTTGATAATACTCATTTCTTAAAGGAAGAAAAAAGATGTTCCCTTTCCCCTTTTCTCTTCACTTTATCATCTTTTTATTATATTATCAAAGAAGAAGAAAAAAACACAACAAAAAAAAAATAAACAAAGAACATTGAAATGTTATAGTAAAATAAGAAAAGATTTTCTTTTGTAAAATATATCATTTGACTTTTAAAAAAATTCTTTTTTTTTTTTTCTTATGTTTTTATTTGTTTTTGTTTTTTTCTTCTATTAGGTGAAAACCACCTTACAGAATTTTTTTTTGTTTCTCTTTTGGTGTGAACCACCTTAAAGTTTGTTTTGTTCTCTCTCTCTCTCTCTCTCTCTCTCTCTCTCTCTCTCTCTCTCTCTCTAGTGAACCACCTTAAAGATTTTTTTTTTTGTTTCTCTTCTTGGTGAACCACCTTACAGAATTTTTTTTTTATGTATAAAATCTTTTTCTTTTTTTTTCTTTTTTTCTATTACAGAATATGTATAAAATCTTTTTTTTTTTTTTTTTTTTTTTTTTCTCTCTTTTTGGTGAACCATCTTACAGAATTTTTTTTTTCTCTATTAGTGAACTACCTTAAGTAATTTTTTAAATTTTTTTTTTCTTTTGGTGAACTACCTTAAAGTTTTTTTTTTTTTTTTTTTTTTTTTTTTTCTCTCTCTCTCTCTCTCTCTCCTCTTTGGTGAACCACCTTAAATATTTTTTTTGTTTGTTTTTCTGTTCAGTGAACCACCTTACAATTTTTTTTTTCTCTCTCTTTTTGATGAACCACCTTACAGAATTGATATCGTTTGTAATCTGCAGAACCCCAGTGGCTATTTTACAAACTGATTCCTAGACTATTTCTCTGCCAAGGACAATGGATATTATTGCATCTGATCTTTGGCTTAGGAAAATCATTATTGGAGAGTTAGATTCTCACTCAGTGCTCCCATACTTTGGCCTTGTACCACATCTAAGCTAATCTTGTTAAATAACTACATAGGGTACCTTAGGTATCCCATCTGGGTGTAATGGTAAGCAAACAAGTTTGTAAGATCCATTCCTACTGAATAACGAGTTTGATCCTCACTGGGTACTCCATACTTTCAGCCTTGTGCCAAAACCTAAGCTAAGCTTACTACTATATCACCAAAGTTAAGCAGCAATGAGCCTGTTCAATACTTAATTGGGTGACCACTTAAGCAACAGCAGGTACTGTAACCAATCTGAGTCCTTTGTTTATCAAAATGACTTGATTTGGCATTAAATGACCCGAAAAGGGTTGATATGCCGTAAAACACAACAACTAAACCTAAGCTATGTTTAGTCTTTTCAGATCTCACTGTTAAGTCACCAAAGTTGAGCATTGATGACCCTGTTCAGCACTTAAATGGGTGATCACTTATAAACAGTGGGTACTGTAAATCGCCTGAGGCCAAAGCTTAGTATAATAATAATTACATAGAGTACATGGGCAAACCACTTACAGTGAGTTTGATTCTCACTGGGTGCCTCATACTTCTGACTTTGTGCCAGTGAATAACTTACATTGGGTATCTTACTAGTGAGTTTGATTCTCACTGGGTGCCTCATACTTCTGACTTTATGCCAGTAAATAACTTACATTGGGTTTCTTACTAGTGAGTTTGATTCTCACTATGTGCCTCATACTTCTGACTTTGTGCCAGTAAATAACTTACATTGTATATCTTACTAGTGAGTTTGATTCTCACTGGGTGCCTCATACTTCCGACTTTGTGCCAGTAAATAACTTACATAGGATATTTCTGACTTTGTGCCACAACTAAACTTAGTATATAACTTACATCGGGTACCTGGGTGGGTATCTTACTAAGTTTGATTCTCACTGGGTGCTCCATATTTCAGAGCCTTGTGCCACAACCTAGTAATTGACCATATAAGATACCTGGGGTTCAACGGGTTAAAAGCTTTATCCACTTTTATTTGTTCCACGTTACATTCTTTGACTTTGGAAATAACTAAATTTTCGGTAATCTGAACATTAGCTACATAAATGAGAATAACTTCCCCTTGTTTGTTTCACTTTGAAGAAGCAACCATATTTTTTTTATTACAAAAATATCATAAATGTGTTCTTAACTGTGCTTGTGCATTATTTGAAATGAACTTAATTGTTATTAAGAACACATTTTATGATATTTTTGTGTTAAAACATGCAGTTATATTGATTTGAACAAATTCGTATTTTCAGTGTAGATTTACGGTCAAATGAAAATGGCCAACCAAAACAACCGGCTTCCTCAAAGTGAAACAAACAAGGAGAGGTTACTCTCATTTATGTAGCTAATGTTCAGATTACCCAAATTTCTACTGAATGTATCCAAGCCACTTTATAGTAGACTGTAACGTGTGCTTGCTACCAATACAAGTCCCTCGTCCCTGCTTACCCTTGAGTTGATGTACTTCATAAATCTTATACTTAAAAGGTTTTATTTTAAATTATATCTAAACCATGGCATACTATACTCCAGGCTTATGGTGCAACTGAGAGCCAGAACTGGAGGCCTATTGAAAATTAAGCATATGAGTAGCACAGATTGGGTAATCTGATCTGTGCTGTAAAGCTGATGGTAGGTGTGGCGCTCCACCTCAGCAAAAACAATCTCCCTGGTCTAGCACTAGCGAAAAGAGAATAGACTCCCTCAGTGTCCGGCTGATACCAATAATAGGCCACTCTGCCAACTTAGAATAACAATTTGACCAATAGCTGAGGATCATAAGATGTGTTGAAAGTTGAATAAATCAAAATATTTAATATTGTTGTGGACACTAGTAAATATTAACTCTTAACATCTTGTTGAGAATTTTCTAAGTCCAGAGCCCCATTTCTATAAGGGGCTAAAAATGGCCTTTTCATTTAAAGTTACCTGTTATTTCCCATAAATCAAAGACTGCTAAATATTTTAATATTATATTTAAAGGCAATTATTTGGGGTGGATTAGGAAAACAAATGTGACTTCCTGCTCAGCAGAATGAGGCGATATAGGATGTTAAGAGTTAAACAAAACAAAGAGATAATTAAGATTTCTGGTAAAAGACATAATCTACCATAATGTTAAAATAGAAACATTTACACTATTTTTGCAGGTTTCACCGAACCCTTTATTCAAATGACAATGATATTCCAAATTTCTTTAAATTTTTTAAACCGATAACACTGGAGTAGCTAGCTTCATCACCATTGCTACCAGGTCCACTCTGACCCGTACATTAGTTAAATAGAACAAGAGAAAAGTTTTAAAAAAAGGTTTGAATACCCTTGCAGCATAAATAAAACAAAACATCTTCGGCATAAAATAACCCAACCAGGGTTGACATGCAGTAAAATCCAACAAATCAAACACCCTACTTTAATTGGATCAAGGAATGTTTGAAATAGGCCCCCAGTTCTGGCTTTCAGTTTCACTATGAGCAGTAGGGTAGGGCAATTTTTCACTTTTTTAGAATATCAAATTGTCATCTATGCAAAAGTTGTGTGTTAGTATACTGAATACTGATACCAAAAATTAGATCTTTTACTCACAGCATTGTTTGAGGAAATAGCATCAAAGATCGTCTACTAAAATACACTAAAAATCCTTGTTTTTTTTTTTAGTGCATTTAGTAGATGATCTTTGATGCTATTTCTTCAAACAACGGTCCAAAAGATTTTTGGTATCAGTATTCAGTATACTAACACACAACTCTCGCATCAATGGACAATTTGATATTTTTAAAAAGTGAAAAAATCGACCTACCCTAATGAGCAGGTCTGAAGTATAGTATGCCATGATCTAAACCTAAGAATGGTTTAAAAGTTTAAAGAAGAATTTTTTTTTTTTTTTTTTTTTGTATAATATGGGCAAAAAATATTACCCTTTTAAATTATACATGATGACACTCAGGGTACCAAAATTTCTCTTAGTATTTATATTTAAAAAAAAAAAAAATTAAAAGAAAAAAAAAAGAGATTGATTAGTTACTATTAGATCTCTGAGTCCAAGGTCAAACATTCTAAAAGAAAAAAAATCCCTTACAAAATGTTATAACAGTGTTATCCCCAAAATTTCTGTGTCTAAAGAATTCCATCATAAAAATGAACCTTTTGTTTTTTGATCGTTAAACGTAATAAATTAGAATGATAAAGGAGTGATTGTGATGTAAGGTTTATCGTTGTAGGAAATGGACATGCCAAGCCGAGTTCAAATCCTGAATGAGGCTGATTGCATTTCACATAGCACTGATACTCTTGGGAAAGGTATGCATCCAATTATTCTCCCTCCTGCTATGGGTAAATAGTAGGGCATATACTGGATATATTGTAATTAACTATAATGGAGGCACAGTGGTGTAATGGTTATTGTTGGAGGAAATGTGTTATGTACTGGACCCGTCAAGGAACATGGAACATTTGTATTTATAAAAATATAAGATTATATCTTTATTTCCTCGGTTGTGTGCAGACTGAGAGTCGTTAGCAGGGGTTGCACATAAATGGAGCCTTCAGGAGTTCTCTGCAAGCGATCTCGAACCTGATCTCGTTCTGCCTAAACCAGATTTCCACAGGCTTTTTTATTATTGTTCAACTCACGGGATCATGCCTCTTTGATCGTGACACCTACGCAGTTTTTCTGTAGACACACCTCCTCGCCCACACAGCCTGTTTTCATTGGTTATGGGTTACGCCTACAGATTTTCTGTGCCTACACAGTGTCAAATGTACACCTGCATCTCTAGGTGCCAAAGGTCAGTTCAATGCCTTATCCTGTTTTTGTTTCCAGGCCCTCACTTGACACCCATGCACTTCCTGCATGCAGCTTGGGCTCCAGGTGCAAACCGATTGACCAGGCAATATATTAGAAATGGATATGGTGACATGAGTTCAAATCCTGGACGAGGTTGATTGCATTTAACATTAAACAATACTGCTCTTTAACCTTGATATGGCAAAAGGTCTAGGAGAAGGAAAAATCTGAATTAAAAGTGTTAAACTCTGCTTACAAAAATTGACCTTGTGTCACATCCTACTCATGTGTAAGGGTTGGGTAGATACATAAATGTAATAAATTATTTTAATATAATACTTAAAATGTTATGTCATGTGCCAGCAGTGAATAAAAATCATAAACTTTGTTTTTTTTTGTAAAATAAAATTTAAAAAATTTCAAAATGATTGATTTATTGATAGAAAAAAATGTTATCGACCCGTGTTTTGAATGGCTTATTTATATGAACGGTTACATATTTGAAAATAAATATGTACCAGGTATACATCACCCATGATCATCAGGATGTGAATCAAATATCATGTGTTGTTAATTTCTGTTATATTTATTATCCTGATGATGATCGGAGACGCATACCCAATACATAATTATTTTTTAATACGTGTCGCACATACTCACCTTTGTATTTTTTCACTTGTAATAAATTTCTTCAAGATATATATATATATATATATATATATATATATGAGGATAGGAGGGTTGGAGTAAATCCGATAGAATGTAGTAAAGGATAGAGGGAAAAATGTGGACAAAGGAACAAAACTCAGACAAGTATATGTAGAAGATATATTTCGCCGTGCATTGAGTTTGGCTTCATCAGTCGTTTATTTGATCATTAAAGCATCATACATGTATTTTATAGAAGAGAAAGTGGACGGGTGAGGGGTGAATTTGGGGATGAAGTCAGGTGGATGGGATAGCATTTTTGAGGATTTGATTGGTCAGAAGGAATCTTTGGTGGATGGGGAGGGAGATAAGATCAAAAGTGTGGAGTGAGTTGGAAGAGATATGATGCGTAAAAAAAAAAAGGGCCCTGAGTATTAAAAAAAGCATGTGGCCCAATTTTTAGGGGTCATCATATATATATATATATATATATATATATATATATATATATATCCATTCAATTATGTCACTTGGTTCAGTGATGACAATAGATATGATTGATTTTTTTTTTTTTTTTTTCTCTAAGGCACAGAAATTTTGTTGAGCTCACCTATAAGATTCCATAAAGGATTTTTGTTTTAGCATGTCCAGACCCCAGTGCTCTAATAGTATCAACAAGTATTAATAATAATTGAAAAAAAAAAAAAAAAAACACAAATAATGAGAAATTGAATTCTGAACTTATTTTCTTTATGTAAAACTTTAATGTAGAAATTCAATGCTTTTATAAATTTATCTGTAATTTTCTATGATACAATATTGTTTTTGAAGAAAAAAAAAAACAATGCATATCCCCAATATGAAACCAGATAAAAAAAAAAAAGTTTAAGAGAAAAATTCATTGTCATGCTGCTGTTAGAATAGCATGCCTATTTTCTGGCTGCGTTCAACTCAAGATTTGTTTTTTGTTTTTTTGTTTATTTGTTCTTTTCTTTTTTTTTTTTTTTTTTTTTTTTTAAGTAACAAAAAAAGAAAAAAAGAAATGATAAAGTTTTCATTACAGGGCAAATGTAGTCATAAAAAAATGGTGGCCATTTTTTTTTTCTTTCTTCCTCAACCCCCAAAAACAAAACAAAAAAATATGTAAAAAATAAAGAAAAAAAATAACATGATTGTATATAAGAACCAAGAAATAACTTGGCTGTTTTTTTTTTTTATTATTTCATTTTTCTTAGAAACATTTGACATCACTATTTGTTGTCTATTCATCCATTTTTAAGTTGCCCTGTCATGCCAAAAGGTCACTGCTTTTTCTTTTGTTTAAAAAAAGACAAAACATTTTTTTAATATTAAAATATTCTTCATTGAAAATAATGTGTGTAACATGGCTCCTTTCTCTCAACCAAAAAAACTTTTTCCACAAAAAGAAAAAAAATTAAATTAAAAAAAAATAATGAAAAGAAAAGGAAAAAAAAATGTTACCATAGATAATTTCAAGACAGAAAAAGAAAAAAGATGTTGGACATTTAACACCCCTCCCCCTCTCTCCCTTATAAATTCCCTTTGAATTTTTTGTCTTCTATTCACTTGTACTGACAATGACGTCATAAAACATGGAAATATTTACTCATACTGAAATTCAATTCATTCATTTTCTTCTTTGTCAGTCAAATCTTATTTTTCAGATCTTCTTCATTTTTAATTCGGTTATTTCCTATAACTCCAACCTAAAAAAAGGGGAACCACTCTAAATTAATTTATCTGTTAATTAATCTATTCATTATTTTTCCATTAAACTAACCCTAACCCCGTCTTCTTTTTTCCTTTCTTTAATGGAAAATAATGGGTAGATTAATTAACAGATAAAATCCATTTAGGGTGGTTCCACTTTTTTAGGTTGGGTTTTTTAGGAAATAACCTTTAATTCCTTCACATTTTAATCAAATACATAAATCACGCAATACATATCTATTAATAATAGAGATTGGGTTTTGGTTACAGACAAATAGAGCCCAAGTCTCCATTATTAGTAGATAATAATATATGAATCGATATGTAAAATGAGTGAAAATAATAATTTGAAAAAGAAAAATCCTGATATGTAGACAGGTTGGTAATTTGGACGTTAGCTACATAAATGAGAGTAACTTCCCCTTGTTTGTTGTTTTTTTTTTTTTTTTTCCCTTTGAGGAAGCCATGTGTTTTGTCTTGTAAAAACACGGATTTTTCGACAAATTGGGTATACCTATACTTTTCTAATATACTCTCATAGAAATATTAACATCTTTTTTTAAAATCACCTGTGAGAGATTCTAAGCATATGTTGACAGGGATGGTGAACATATGGAGAAGTTTTGAATATATATTAAAGATATACCTATAAGGGTGTTAACATTTTTAAATCGATTTAAAAAAAAAAATGTTAATATTTCTGTGAGTATATTAGAAAAGTATAGGTATACCCAATTTGTTGAAAAATCCGTGTTTTTACAAAGCAAAGCACACGGCTTCCTCAAAGTGAAAAAAACAAATGAAGGTTACTCCCAATTAAGTAGCTAATGTTCAAGATTACTGACAGTTTATATTTCTAGGTCAAATATTTCAGAAAACAACACAGCTGGAAAAAATATATTTTCTTTTTGATGCCAAAATTAAATCTATTAATCTTCATTTCACAAACATTTTCAATTCTCATTGATCCAAAATGCACATACCTATTAATATAATAAACTGACTGCACTCTACAGAGGGGTAAAGCCTCCCCTCCCCAATGAGGCCACCTGTTAGCCATAGATGGTGACCCATGATGCTTAAAGATGGAACCCTGGTGGCTAAACAGTCCATGACATGCAACACTCCACTTTGGTCCTTATTTAGGCCAGACAGGCAGTCGGAAAGACCTCCAATCAATTGGCTAGTAACATCAAGCCCTAGTACCTATATGATTGTCCCAATCCAATAGCCCTTATGGCAAGCCCCAACCCTTTTTACCATATGAGTGCTAGAAGGCAGTGGCTGAGTGTCATATTGTCCTGGGAATGACATTAAACTATCTGATGGTAGAGTTCCAGTTCTGGAAAATGTGGAGTATCTCTTTATCACCATTACTCTCGGGTCCACTCTGACCCAGAGTGGTAGTACTTGTTAGTACTTCTATCGGTTGAATAAAACAAAATGTGTTCTAAAAAATTGAGTACACATCAAGAATGAACAAAACATCTTCCGCATAAAATGACTCAATGGGTTGACATAACGTAAAATCCAACCAACTTATTAATAGATCCTTGCAGTAGCATGTGTATATAATATATAATGTGTGATGTGACAAGATATAAAATCCTGGTCTTTGTTTAATCATGTTAAAAATTGAGATTGTGCTAGATTCTACGATTTTTCTTTGTCTTTTGTTGTGTATCCTAACTAACATTCTGGATCCTTTAAAATTAAAGAGATGGTTGGTTTCTAAAATGTGTTTCGTAAGTTCAATTGACCATTCTCTCTTGTGTTTCTGGATTCGTTGGTTGATATTTCTAGACGTTTCTCCTATGTACTGTTTATTACAATCCAAACATTGGATGGTATATACACCAGCATCAGACCTCGTGTGGGTGTGGAAACAATAAAAAATATTATCAATAATAAAAAAAACAACCACAACCACAACAGGTCTGATGCTGGTGTATATACCATCCAATGTTTGGATTGTAATAAACAATACATAGGAGAAACGTCTAGAAATATCAACCAACGAATCCAGAAACCCAAGAGAGAATGGTCAATTGAACAACTTACAAAACACATTTTAGAAACCAACCATCTCTTTAATTTTAAAGGATCCAGAATGTTAGTTAGGATACACAACAAAAGACAAAGAAAAATCGTAGAATCTAGCACAATCTCAATAATAATGTGTGTATGAAATGTATATATCTTTCCTTACTATAGAAGTCATGTATGTATGAGGGTAATCCCAAAATTAAGATCACCAAAGTGCTGTGGACGCATGGAAACTATTCATGCGGCTATTGGCAACACTGTTGTGTTTGTTGTGCATATACCTGCCATGTTCAGTCTTGGCTTGACAGTCATTTCTGATGGAGCTCCCGATTGACATTACCATCAAGTGTGAAGTTAGCGCAGTTATTTGGTTTTAGGACACAAAAGGTATTAGACTGATTGAAATTCATTGTCAATTGATGGAAGTGTATGGTGAATCATGCATGGATGTCAAAAACGTTCACAAGTGGTGTAAGGGGTTTGCAATGATAATGAGGTTCAATCCTTCCTCAATGACATGGTGGTGAGCTGGTATAACATGGGCATACAAAAACTGTTACAGTGCCTACAAAAATGCATCAACCAAAATGGCAATTATATAGAAAAATTGATAGATGTTCAAACTGTAAAATGATGTAAACATCATTAACAATAAACATTTCTTTGATTTCTAAATATTTTGGAGACCTTTACTCAGTCGGTAGAGCATTCGACTAGGAACCACAAGGTACCAGGTTCAATACTGGCCCTCACCAGCTCATGAGTAGCACAGGGATCTATGCTGTAAAGTGAGGAGCTGATGGTAGGTGTGACACTCCACCTCAGATGCCAAAACAATCTCCTTGGTCTAGCGCTAGTGAAAAGGGGATAGACTCCCTCGCTGTCTGGTTGATGCTGACAATAGGCCACCTGGATGACTGACTTACTTTTGGTATTATCCACAAAATTATTGATGGTCCAGTAACTGACTGCAAGTAAGAGGACAATAAATTATGTCTACGAATATCATGTACGAATGAAGTTTACTAGAGTTATTTCCCTTGAATTACTGTCAGCACAATGTTAACTGTGCCACAATAGTTTATTTTCATGCAAATCTTACAGCCCTTATGGAACAGAAATGGTCATTGATTATAAACTAGCAGGACCTGTGGATATACCACAGTATGATAATTTGATTATTACAACGTTTGATATATTTATTTAACAGCTATTGCAAAATAGTTCAATATGTAAAAGTATAACAATCTTGATTTAACTCTTTTTTTTTTTTCTTTTCATCTTTTTATTATGTTCAATTGAAACAGATTAGCGTTATTGCTTCTGCGTGCTCACCCCTCCTCTCTCTCTCATTATATTTTTCTGTGTAGCATGTCTTTTTTTTTACCTTTCTTTCTTTATAATAAAAATAGAATGGTCCATTATTTAGCTGAGGTGACGACACTCATAAGACTTCAGCGGATAAGCAACATGAGATAATCAGGATTTACATTTTGCATTTCATCTTGGAGGATTTTGACAGTCTCATTTTTAAACATGGTGTTGCAAGATGATAAGTCATACATTTAAGAAACACGAGTATTAATGTATAGATTTGGAAGGTCTTATTTTTAACCAAAGGGTTTGCAAGATGATAACGGTCATACTTTTAAGGAAGACAAGTATTGATATATAGCTAGCAACTAATATTATATGTATAATTTTTTAATTTTTTTTTTTATTAATGTATACAGTGCTACCCTGACTCATGGGTTTTCAGAGTTACGAGATGTCACTTGGTCAATTTATGTCTTTGCGTTGAGAGATAAAATTTGAGGTACAAGAAAGCTTCAGATACACCTATATTAGTTAAAAATAAGGAAACGAATCTGACAGTATATCTGGATAAAATGATTTGAAAAAACATAGGTGTTGATTAACTATTTATTTCTTCAACTTTACATTGCCGATATTGCAAATATTTCAATTTTAAATGTTAATGTTAAACAAGATCTGTGTTTTTTTCATATCATTTTATCCAGATACGCTTATTTTAATAAGTTCACTAAAAATAGATTTATTACACCAAAGAAAAATATTATGAAAAAAAAAAAATGATGAAATTTATTGTGTACAGTGCTCAGGTGCACCACAACCCATCAAAGTCTCATGTCTAGTACACAGAATAATGTATTAGTGTCAGGAACATCAACAGCGTATAGTAATAATATACATGTATGTGTGCGCGGATGGGAGTATCAGTATAGTGTTGGCGGATTACAGGAAGCATGGAGGCTTTGAAAGATGCAGTGTTTCGGCAGCCTACAATGGACACAGGCAGCTTATTCCATGTCTCTGCAATTCTGAGCATGAAAAAATGTTTCCGAAAGTCATGTGAGCTGTGCTGTTTTCTGACTTTGTAGGCATGCCCACATGTGTTAGAAACATGAAGATCAAAAAGGTGCTCACGGTTGCTGTTGTTAAGGTGATTAATGACCTTACCAGGTCAGTTGCCAGACGCCGGAATTTCAACGAATCCATTCCCAGGGCAGCAAGACGTTCAGAATATGGCAGATGCCTGATGGAGGATATTTGTTTGGTTGCACGTCTCTGTATAGTTTCTAGGAGGTTAATGTTCTGAGCGAAATAGGGGTTCCAGACTGGTGATGCAAATAAACATGAAAATATTACAGCACATAATTCATTATTATGTTTTATACAATACAGCACTTTTTTTTTCTTATCTAAAAAATTAGAGATTTTTTGGGGGGTGGGGGTCTGGAACGGATTAATAACATTTCAATTTATTTTAGTGGTGAAAATTGATTTGATATGTGAGGAAATTGAATTATAATTAAGGAGTTAAACTTGTAAGTCAAGTTACTGCTGTGTTTAACTAAAGAATAGTTAATTATAAAATACAATTCTTAACAAGAAAAGGGAAAACATTGGGGAAATTTCCAATGAAATATAGATGGGAACTACACAAGAAAGCTGCGTGCTGTTTTGGACAAATCCTAGAAGCAGACTCTTACAAAACAGCAACTGTATAGCCACTTACCTCCCATCTCACAAACCATCCAATTAAGACGAACAAAATATGCTGGACAAGTAAGTATGAGTGATGAAGCTGTTTGCATTTCACATAACGGTAATACCCTTGGGAAAGGTATGCATCCAAAAATTATTCCCCCCCCCAGTTATGTGTAAATGGTTTGTTTTGTTTTGTGGCCTATCAACCTCAGTGGCTCATTTAATGCCAACTAAGTTATGGATTTGTAGTGATATTTTAGCAGAAAACAAATGTATATATGTATAGATTTTAACTATTGTTCAGTTACTCATATTTTTTTAGTACAATCCCACTTCTTTTAGGAAATGTAAAATCCTGGATGGTCTTATTTATGTGAAAAGTTTTTTCAAATAAATAGTGTAAATAGTAGGGCAGAGTGGACTATTTAACCTTGGTTAAGCAACCCATCTAAGAGAAGGAAAGCTCTGCATTCAAACCTACATAGATCTGTTTAAAAATTATTTGTATTCAATCAGGCCATCTGTAAAAAGAAGCCTCTTAAACAGTTACACAAAGAAGCACCTGTCATGTAATGGTTATCAATGTAGGACATGGCAACATGAGTTCAAATTCTGGACGAGGCTGGTTGTATTTCATATAGTGCAGTGGTTCCCAACCTTTTTCTATTCCAGCACCCTTAAAAGAGTTTTTTTCTGACCTCGCACCTCTACTTTTATTCAAAATTATAGAATGTGAATCCATACTACAGTTCTATCAAAAGATCATATATATTTCCCTCTCTAAATCTAATATAATATGTAAGATGTTCTTTGACATAATGAAGGGTAATGATAATAATCAGAAATAAAGAAACGAAAATATAAATAATATTAATTACAAAAAAAAAAATTTTAATCTAAATTTGAATGGACACTTCTTGCACCCCCTGGAATGATGCGAGCACTCCTGGTCGGAACCTCCTGATATAGTGCTAATATTCTTGGGAAAGGTATGTATCCAGCTTTGGGTAAACAGAAGGGCAGACAGGGCTCTTTAACCTTGGTATGGCAAATAGTCTAAGAAAAGAAAAAGTGAATTCAAACTTGTTAAAATCCATTTGTATTATTTGGATTTTTCTGACTGTTGTCCTCATCTTTGTTGTTATATACACTATTTCTTTTTTTGGCCGATGTGCTCTCTGGCCTTCTTCAGGTGTTTCTTGTCAAACTTGGGAAACTCTTAAAACTCAGGAACCTTCTTGTTGAAATCAGAAGCCTTCATGTCATAATTGGGAGCTTTCAAAGAACTCTAAACTGAACCCTTTATTCAATCCACCAGAGTGGACTGTTCTCATTCTGTTAACCATGACCGAATACAAATGTTAAGTATGTTATTATCGCCCTTGGCCAGGATTGAACCTGCAACCTAGAAATGATTGTCACTTAGAACTGTATTAACTTAACCTTTATATCCGTTTCACCATGTGTCCAAATTGTTAAACTTCACTTAAGGACGACAAATCTGAATATACCCAATAAAAGTATGCAAATTATTTGTATTAGATAAGAATACTTGAAATCATAAAACTATGTGCAAAAAAATCTTTGGAAACTACTACAGAACAATATAAATGTACAAGGAACACAATTCCCTAACCTCTAAATACAAAATAACCCTAGCGTATTTTAGAGGCCAGCACGACAAATCTGAATATACCCCATAAAAGTATTCAAATTAAAAACAAAATAACCCTAGAAAGTTTGACATGCCATTAAAATCAATCAATTATTAGGTGAATAATTCCTGTTTATTTTCTTCAGCCTCATTCTCGGGGGTGATAATCTTGCTTTCATTTTCCTCTTTTTCCTCTTTTTTCTTCTAATTCTTTTATCTTCCTCTCCATCATTTCTCTCTCTTCTTTTTCTTCTTTCTCCTTTAGGGCAATTTTAAGTTCCGATTCAATTTTCACTTCTAGCAACATTTTCTCCAGTTGGCCTGTACGATGCAGCAACATAATTTCTTTGTGTCCACCAATGTATCTCCGATTGATAAACAACTGGGGCACCTGTTAAAAGAAAATTAAGGGAAATTGAAAAGAAAGAACTAATGAAATTTTTTTTTTGAATTAAAGGAAATCAAAAAGAAAAAACAAATTAGGAATTTTTTTTTTTTTGATTAAAGGAAATTTTAAAAATTTAAGGATTTTTTTTTAATTAAAGGAAATTAAAAAGAAAAAATTTAAGGAAATCTTTGTTTAATTAAAGGAAATTTTTTAAAAATTAAGAAAATTTTTTAATGAAAGGAAATTAAAAAGGAAAAAAATTAGTGAAATCTTTTTTTTAATTAAAGGAAATTTTTTAATTAAAGGAAATTAAAAAGGAAAAAAATTAAGGAAATCTTTTTTTTAATTAAAGGAAATTAAAAAGGAAAAAAAATAAGGAATCTTTTTTTAATTAAAAAGGAAAAATCAAAAAGGAAAAAAAATTACCTCCCTAATTTTTGGTAATTTTTTTTTTTGGGGGGGGGAGTACTGATGCAGAATAGCGCACAAGAGATAATATCATTAGATTATGTATAAAAACCATTACATTTAAAGGAAATACCTGCAACCTTTGAGATGCTAGGATTATGGTTAAGGTCAGGGTCAGGATTAGGGTTAGGCTAATTCAGGAGTTTCTGTAATCTAAAACTATTTATACATAAAATGCAATTCTAATGATATTATTATGATCTCTTGTGCGCTATTCTGGATTTTTCCCCCTTTTTTTTTTTTTCTTTTTTTTTTTCATGGTGGTTCTGTAAAATATGATTTTAACACTTGAATTGTTGGTCCGGGTGCTCAAAACCATCACTGCGTCACTGTAGTAGGGATTATTGTAATTTGAAGATTAAAGGAGGAGCGTCATATATTCATTATAGATACTAGCAAATATATGCACCCTCCGCTGGGTGCAAGTATTTAATATAAAATATAAAATGGGTGCAAGTTTTAATATGAAATATATTAAATTAGAGAGGCTAATGAAACTAAATAAGAATGCAGATAAAAAGATTTGAAACAGAGGAGGCTATAATAGAAAAATAGAACAACTGAAACTTAATTTTCCATCACTCCCATCTTTCATTGCTAAATTTTCCTAATTTAACTATTTTGCTAAATTAGAAAGTAAAGAATAAAATGGCTGTTATTTCTTCTTGTTAATGAATTTCTTTAAATATTTATCCAAGAGAATTTTGCTCATATTCATTAAGATAAAACCAAACAATTACAAATCAATAATACCAGGCACATATTTATTAAAATCAAATTTTTCATATCAATATGCAAATTAGCCTTCCCATTCACACTGTAACTCGTTATTTTGTTGTATATATAAATACAATTGCATGTTATTAGTATGTAGATGTGGTTCTTCGGAGCTGAGGGTCCAGTGGCTTCGGCTCTGGACCTTACAAGCTAACATCGCTGATCCCAGGGGGCCATTCCCACAGGCAACACCTGCCCCCTCGATTTAAAGGAGGGTGCCTCAGGCACTGGGCAATAAACCTGGGCTGGGTTTATTGCCCAGTGCCTGAGTCACACTCCTTGAGGGGGAATGCCGACAGGATCAACATACCCACCACCCATGAGCTTTGGTTTGTGGGTGGTTCCACAGGCCTTGTGCCTAACATGGGGTACGTGGTAAATATCCTAGTATGTAGATCCAGACTAGCTGGGGGTCCAGTGGCTTCGGCCCTGGACTGTACAAGCTAACATCGTTGATCCCAGTGGGCTATACATGCCCCCTTGATTTAAAGGGGCAGAACTGGGTTTATTGCCCAATGCCTGAGCCGCCCTCCTTGAGGGGGAATGCTGACGCATGAGTTTTGGTTCATGGGTGGTCCCACATTAATAGGGCCTTTACACTGGGGTACATGGTAAATATCTAGTATGTAGATAAGGCCAACAGTATTAATAATGTAAAACAATTTCATTAATAATTGAGGTTTAGATAAAATAAAATCATGGAGAATGTGATATAAATAATTAAGGGAATTGTGACTTAAGTAGTGATATAGTTTCGATTACAGACAAACAAACTCACAATCTCCATTATAATAAGAAATATAGGCTAAACTTGCAAATTGGTTGGAAAATTAAAACGGAAACTTTTTTGGTGGTCCTCCATGTATGAATGAACTATTGTTTTTGATTACGTATTGCTTAAAAAAACAAAAAACAACAACAACCCCCCCCCCAAAAAAAAAAATTACTATTCATTTAATGTTGAAAAATATTTTTTTTAAACTAAGTTTAATTGAAATTATACATTACAATACTAACACAAACAACTGAGACTAATGTGTCTACTGTTGGGTTCAATAATTAATTTCAAAGGTTAATTAAATATATAGTAATTTGTTTTGTTTTTTGTTTTTTTAAGCAATACGTAATTAAAAACAACCTTAATTCCCAAACCCCTAAACCGTAACCCAATTCGCAAAAAGTTCATTCATACACTGTAGTTAAACTGTCATGGAGGACCACCAAAAAAGTTTCCGTTTTAATTTTCCGACCAATTTGCAAGTTTTGCCGAAATATATATTTTTCTTACCTCTCTACTGTCAGTGAGGCAAATAACTTGGAAATAATTTTCGATTTGGTTTACGTCCTGACGGCTTTCTATCTCAACAACTTCATAGGCTTGCGAAGGTAAGTTAAACCCATCTAGGATTTCTTTCACTTGACGACATGCAGGAATATATTTCTTCGAGAGCAATAAAACACTTCGCTGCATTATTTTGGAATCAACAAATTTAGCCATTGATTGTCAAAATTTATCGTGTTCGTCAATTTAAAAACTTCGCAAACTGTTTCCATGGAAGTTATTGTAAACACGTCAAGGGAGATAACTTAGCACTTAGTAAGTTTCGGTTAACTCCCTTGAATTTTTTTTTTTTCCATCAAAGGAGTTGGATAAATCTTATTATGATGTCGCAGTCCATCATGTTAGCTACTGCTGTAAAATCCAACTAAACAACCATTTTGATAACTTTTTTATTCACCTATAGAGATATACAGTCTATATACTTAAGTGCTTAGAGCCTATTGATTCATTAAGTACGTTGAAATGAAAAATAAAGGAAAGAATGTTGAATGGATAAAATAGGTTTTATTTTACTGACACTTGTTTCAGCCAGGAGTTTATCCATGCATACATTTATTCTATCTATTATTATTTTAAATACAAAATAGAATGAAATAACAATAATAGAAAAATTACAGAAATTTTTTTTTTTTTTTTTTTAGTATACTTCGTCAGAGTAAATCCTTATTGTTTTAAATCAAATCGGTTGAAATACGGAGAATTTCTGAGATGTTCGAAAAAATAACTTTTTTTAATCGCTTTATTTTTCATTTCAACATACCGTCGGATTCGCTTCCATTTTCAACTTACATTCATTAAGTACACATTTTGATTGACTTCTACTCAACTATAGAGATATAAAGTCTATAAAATACTTTATTTCTGTAAGGGACTTCATCATTTGATTTGTATAACATAGGCATACCCAATTTGTCGTCTACTTTTCATTTTAAAAACAAATTAGAATCAATTAAATCGATTATTTAAGGTCAAATTTTTGTCTAAGTCGAAAAGTAGTAACATAATTAGCATCAGTAAAAAAAAAAAAAGAAGCAAAATGATATTATTATTATTATTTTTGATACATTTTAAACTATTTTTTCAGTCAATTTTGCTCAAATATGGCCGTAAACGCTGTCTAATTTGATGTAAAATATAAATTAACCCCACTCCCCGCGCGCTGGTTGAAAAAAAATTACCAAAAATCAGGGAATCATCTGATTTTAATGAAATTTTTAATGTTGATTTATTAATGAATGAATTTTATAATGCATTAGTTATTTTATTTCAAAACTTTCAGATTTAATTAGGTATTTCTGCTATGATAAACCAATATATAAAATTCATTTTTGTTGGCATTCTTCCGTCTATTAAAGACGATGGTGTAGTCCTTTTTTTTTCTTTTTTTTATCTGCAAACGCTTGAGTGGCTGAACAGACCAATTTTTGAATGGCAGTCTCTGGAGCAGTGACTGCAAACGAACAGTGATGCTTGCTGGAGTTGCTGTTGGTTCTCTTTTCATTTAAAATATGAGGACCATATTACCTTAAGGCACCCCTTTTCGATTTTGTTTCATTAGGTAATTTTTTTCATTTACACCATCAATATCCAGTTGTTTGTTAGGGGTTAGGATTAGAACCCCTAACCCCTAACAAACAACCGGATATTGACAGTGTAAATGAAAAAAATGACCTAATGAAACAAAATCGAAAAGGGGTGCCTTAAGGTAATATGGTCCAAATATGAATATCATGATGTTAAGTTTAAAATGTCATTTTTAGATTTTAAAAACATATTTATTCATTAACTACTTTACTTTATTATTGAATTCTAATAATTTTTGTCGAAAACTCTATTGAAAATTCCCCCCTTTAAACAGAACAAATATCGATGTATAATTTTTTCTTTTATAAGATAATAGCCAATTAAATAATTACCAAAAAGAATAAAAAAAAGATCTCCAAAAATTACTTTTTAGTTTTCATTTTCATTTTATTTTCCGATTTTCAGTGGTTATTTTCTACCAGGATATCACCCTTAAAAATGTTTTTTTCTTCTATTCACACCTTTGGTCTTTTGTCTTTTTATTTATACTGTAATTAGTATCGAATTTATATAGCCCCAGCGATATTTTGCACCCCCAAAATAAGTTAAATGACCTAAAAAAAATCAGATTTTTTAAATAAAATAACTGATGCATTATAAAATTCATTCATTGATAAATCAATGGTGAAAATTTCATTAAAATCGGATTATTCCCTGGTTTTTGGTAAAAAAAATTTCAAGCGGGGGGGGGGGGGGGGTAAATTTGTTTTGTAAAAACACGAATTTTTCAAAAAAATTGGGTATACCTAGTGTTAGACTGACCATAATGATAGATGTCCCTAGCAAAAAAGAACTCGGGAACTTTCTTGTCGTAATCGGGAGCCATCACAGAACTTCGAACTTAACCCTTTATTTAGTCCACAGGGGTATCCTGTTCTCATTCCACTAACCATAGCTGGAGTAGGAGTTGTGTTAATTATTTTTCTATGTCCAATTGGACACATGGCCGAGTGGATAAGGTAGTTAGGTTAAGACAGTTCTAAGTGACAGTTATCTCTAGATTCCCGGTTCAATCCTGAGTAGAGGCAGTAACATAGAAAAATAATTAACACAACTCCTACCCCAGCTATGGTTAGCGGAATGAGAACAGGATACCCCCGTGGACTAAATAAAGGGTTAAGTTCGAAGTTCCGTGATGGCTCCCGATTACAACAAGAAAATTCCTGAGTTCGAAAAGAAGGTTCCCGAGTCCGAGTAGTTTCCCGAGTCCAACAAGAAATACCTGAAGAAGGCCAGAGGGCATATCGACCAAAACATTGTACAAATAACAATGAAGATGGGGACAATAGTCCGAATAATGCAGATAATACTAACTTTTTTTTTCACCATATGATAAAATATAAATTATTAATTAATATAGAAGAAGATTACTTGACAATTTCTTGTGAGTAAATAATTTTCTTGTAAAACTCTATACATTAGATAACTTAATTTCTGAGTATATATAATACAGGGTTGTTCTTTATTCTATGTATTAATGATTTTGACTATAAATCAAATACTTATTGATAAACTTACGCAATTCCGGAGGGTATTGTAACATTAGCAGTAACATAGATTTGGTTACAGACAGACAGACAGTGAATCTCTATTATATATAGATAAAAATCTGCCTCAATTCCATTTGCTTAAAGCTTCAACATATCTGGCTTGCATATACAGGTCTCTTGCCCATTAAATGTAATATGCGTATTTCGCCTTGTATATTCTCTAAAAATATTATTTGAATATGCTGATTGTTTATTATTCTATGGTAATATTGTTTGTTTTCATTTGTTTTGTTTTATGGCATATCAACCTCAGTGGGTTATTTAAAGCCTACAAAGTTTTGAAATTAATTAATTCTTAATGGATACTCAATTTTTTTTAATAAAATCATTTTTTCTATTTAACCCATAGATGGGACCCTAACAATACAACCACTCCGAGTCAGAGTGGACCTGGGAGCAATGGTGATGAAGGGGTGCTCCACATTCCCCAAGCCTCCAGAACTGGAACCTCACTATCAAATAGAGTTTAACGTCATTCCCGGGACATGATGACCCTCAGTCAATGCCTTCTAGCACATATAGGATAACTTTCAACATTTTTGTCTTGAATTTAAGTCAATTTTTATTGATACTTTTGTAGAGAAAAAAGATCGAAGAATGTATGTGACACAAGGTCAACTTTTATGTGAAGTTTACCAGGTTTAATTTCAGAGTTTTCCTTCTACTAGACCAGTTGCCATACTAAGGTTGAAGAGACTAGTCCGCCCTACTGTTCTAGTATTTACCCATAGCTGGAGGGAGAATAGTTGGATTATTACCTTTCCCAAGCAGCCTTGTCGGCTGGGGCTCTAGAATACACAGACGTGCAGTCCTCTGTAGAAGGATAAGACCCCTGAAAATGGGGTCACATGTTTGACATGGGTGGCGACCCATGATGCTTAAGGATGGAACCCAGATGGTTGAGCAGTCCATGACCTGCAACACTCCACTTTGGCCCTTTGACTTAGATTAGATGGGCGGTTGGAGAGGCTCCCTCTGATCAATTGGTCACATCAAGCCCTAGCACCTATATGATTGCTCCAACCCTATTGCCTGTATGGCAAGCCCCAACCCTTTTTATCATATGGGTGCTAGAAGTCGGTGGCTGAGGGTCTTCATGTCCTGGGAATGACATTAAACTCTAATGGTGAGGTTCCAGTTTTGGAGGTTTGGGGAATGTGGAGCACCCCTTCATCACCATTGCTCCCTGGTCCACTCTGACCCAGAGTGGTAGTACCTGTTAGGGTGCCATCTATGGGTTAAATAGAAGAATGTGCTTATTAAAAAAAATGAGTATCCATTAAGAATGAATTTATTTCAAAACTTTGTAGGCATTAAATAACTCACTGAGGTTGATATGCCGTAAAACAAAACAAACCAAACCAAACCTTTCCCAAGGGTATTAGTGCCATATTAAATGCAGCCAGTCTCATCCAGGATTTAAATTTGTTTCACCATGTCCATTTGCTTTGACGACAACCATTACACCACGGGCACCTCCTCAAAAGATAGGAGGATGTATGTATGTTGGATTATCTGGGTATAAGATGTATCCCAAATCACCACTTCTATTTATGAACTTTCCCAACAGTAGCAGGAACTCCTGGTAAAAATTGACCAATCAGAAATGAGCACAGAAAAACATTTAAAATCGTCATCGGCTGTCCTCGAATAAATTGCTAATTGTACTTTCTGCCAGAAGGAATTCTACAGACCAGGGTTACAAATTTTAACAATGTATCCCGAAATATGTTAGAAGGGGCTCCTTAGCCCTAGTCAGCAACCTATCTAAGACAAGAAGTTTGATACAAAACCTCCGCTGCCTAGCATCTTTACCTCATCACGAGGTGGTGTGATGCTGAAATCCAGTGTTACCCAGCAACTCCTGCAACACTGCTGCTGCCAAACTGCATTGGTTCCTTACCTTTCCTTTGGATCACAGCAGCAATGGGGAGAGGAGGGATTTGCTGCATGGGCAACAGCTCATCCTCCACATGAACCCACCCAGTGTTCCTAAGGTGGTGTGATGCTACCCATCAACTCCTGCAACCAAACTGCATTGGTTCCTTACCTTTCCTTTGGATCACAGCAGCAGTGTGGAGTGGGGGGATTTGCTGCTTTGGCAACAACTCATCCACCATTTGAACCCGCCCAGGCTATGTAGTTAAAAAAAAAAAAATTTGACACTACTCCATCGTCTCTTGTAGACAGAAGGATGCCAACAAAATCATTCTCTTGAATGGTATTCTTTTGGAAGTCCGTCGCAGACAATGATGACATCATGCCATATCTTCAGTTGTGGACCCTCTGGTGGCTCGTTAGTCCAATTCTGGACTTGCAGATGCAGTCACACGCATTACAGGGGATATTCTACATTTCGTTGTTCATGACGACAAAGACATTGCCACTCTGCAGTCCTGTTTATCTCGATATTGAGCTGCTTAGCTCCTGTGCGGCAGGCGTCTCACCAACCCTGTCTGTTGGAGGCCAGATCTTCCATGAAGGTGTGATGATACATTTCTTCAGCGTTGTCTTAATATGGTCTTTGAACCACTTTTGGAGGGCTCCTCTCCTCTGCAGGCCATCTGTGAGTTCACTGTAAAGTATTTCATGGAGGAGTCTGTCTGCAGGCATGCGGATGGTGTAACCTAACCATCGCAGTTGGCGTCGCAATAGGATGGTCTCAATTGGGTCAATGTATGCTCTGCTTCTAATTTCTAAGTGGGGGATTTGTATCACCACTTTACGCCCAGTATGTATATGAATGGTATTACTATGAGAACAATTCACAACTTAAGTGATAACAAGAATATTTATTGCCTGAGAAAACTTAATAGAAGTATAATACAGAACAGGATTGAAGATACAAAGAATAGTTTAAACATGTGTATAGAAGAAATGTCCTATAGGCAAATAGTCCTTTCTAGGTAAAGTCATGAGGCAGTAATGTAATGTAAATTTATGGGGATTAAAAAATACGAAAATAAAAATAAAATAAAATTTTTAAAAAAATGGGGCCTTTCACTGGAAATATCATCTGCGCATGTCTGACAAAAAGGACTGACTCCCTACCCAAAAAGGATACCTCGGCCATTCGAACTGAGGCCGTAATTGGGTCTAGTTGGTCCTATTAGCCAGGGAGATTTTCCCTCGCTACAGGCCACTATGACCTGGTCAATAAAGCCTAAGTCATAAAGCCACCTTCTGTCTTTGTCTCTTTCCTTTCTCGTGCCTTTTCATTCCAAAGTTCCATTTCAGCTCACTGCACAGAAGAATAAAGAACCAGCTTTTATTGGGGACAAGACACCAACCAGCGAACTTCAAAAATCACTACATAGAGAGTCTTCTAAAATCACCACTACATGCTCCATTGAAAGACTTCTTAAAATCTTTGCCAAACTTTCTAAAGGTACACAGCTTTAATTCCAGCTTCACTTTTGACAACATTAGAGGGAAAATATTTTCTCTTCCATTTAAGTAAATTTTCATTGATACCATTGTTGAGAGAAAAGATAGGAGGATGTATGTATTATTCCCTTGAATGGAATTACTATAAGAACAATCACAACAAAAGTGATAACAAGGATACCTTATTGCCTGAGCAAACTTAATAGAAGGCATGACAGGAAATACAAGGAAGAGTCTATACATAGTTGTATGAGAGAAATGGCCTAATAGGAAAATAGTCTTTTAGTAGAGAAAGCTTTTGGTTGATAACAAAGATACCTTATTGCCTGAGCAAACTTGAGAGAGAGCAAACTTAATAGAAGAGAAGACATGACAGGAAATACAAGGAAGAGCCTATACATAGTTGTATGAGAGAAATTTCCTAATAGGAAAATAGTCTTTTAGTAGAGAAAGCTTTTGGTTGATAACAAGGATACCTTATTGCCTGAGCAAACTTAATAGAAGAGAAGACATGACAGGAAATACAAGGAAGAGCCTATACATAGTTGTATGAGAGAAATGGCCTAATAGGAAAATAGTCTTTTAGTAGAGAAAGCTTTTGGTTGATAACAAGATACCTTATTGCCTGAGCAAACTTAATAGAAGAGAAGACATGACAGGAAATACAAGGAAGAGCCTATACATAGTTGTATGAGAGAAATGGCCTAATAGGAAAATAGTCTTTTAGTAGAGAAAGCTTTTGGTTGATAACAAGGATACCTTATTGCCTGAGCAAACTTAATAGAAGAGAAGACATGACAGGAAATACAAGGAAGAGCCTATACATAGTTGTATGAGAGAAATGGCCTAATAGGAAAATAGTCTTTTAGTAGAGAAAGCTTTTGGTTGATAACAAGGATACCTTATTGCCTGAGCAAACTTAATAGAAGTATAAGATAAGAATGTTCTTATGTGTTGTTAAAAGGTTAAAAGTAACCTTCCAATGTGGGTACATATGTGTACCTAAATTAATCCAACAAATTATTGTTTAACTTGCTCCAAAGGCCTTAATTTCTATATAGAAAGTACAATTAGAACCCTCCACATTAGAATTAAAGAACATATCCACACACGTACATCCTCATTCCATAAACATTTAATCAAATGCAAAAACAAGGACAATAGTTTTTCCGTTATGATAGAGACAATAATACGCAACATTGGTAATCTCAGAATTAGAGAAAGTTTATTAATAGCTAAATTAGGTCCTAGTATAAATAATAGGTTAGAATTAAACACAGAATATATAATTAATTAAAATATACATTCCATATATACACATATATATACATAAAACAAATAAAAATAAATAAATACATAAATATATAAATAGATGAAAAGAATAAAATTGAAATTGAATGAACAATGGCTATCACAACCCTTCATGTGGCGTTATAAAAAAAACCCACGAGATGCGTATTTATAACATAAAAAAATAAATAACGACACAAAAAATGCGTCCATTTCTGAAAAACGTCTCTGATGATAAAGTTACTTTGAAATCGATAAGACTAAACATCTTTTTATTTTTATTTTATATGCATTGTAATTGCTTTTCTATCATTAATATATAATAACTGACAAAGTTATATATAAGGTTATTTCCTATAACTCCAACATAAAAAGGGGAACCACTTTGATTGACTGATAAATTATCTATTCATTTATTGATCTACTAGGTCAAAGGAAGACGGGGTTAGGGTTAGGGTTTAAGGTTAGTTTAATGGGAAAATACTGGTTAGATTAATTAACAGATAAAATTCATTCTGAGTGGTTCCACTTTTTTCAAGGTTGGAGTTATAAGAAATAACCATATATAACAACAAACATAAACTTTATTCTGTGAGCACGTGGAGAAAATACATACTCCTGGTAAGATACAGTGAGATATGGAGAACAGATACATAAACGTACATAAAGAATATAGGACTAAGTCCTAAAGAAATCATACAGATTTACATGTAGAAATAAGTCACTTACTGATAGTTTGCTGGGGGGGGGGGCAAGTCCCCCACTTAAGAGGCAGAGGCACAAAGTGCCTAACCCATGTACAGTGGTTGCCGGACCCAGAGAAAGAGAGTTCAGAATTTCCGGGCTACTGCCTAAATACTCTAGCCACCTATCAGTGAAAACCTGCAGCAAGGAAAGATAATCCTATTGGACTCATGTTCATCCCAACAAAAGTATAATACAAACCAGGATAGAAGAAACAAAGAATAGTTTATAGAAATGTCCTATAGGCAAATAGTCCTTTCTAAATGAAGTTATGAGGCAGTGAGTTAATAGAGTGAATGTAACGTAACAGTACCCAATAGATAGCTTGTCTAATCTTCTAATAGTCTTCTAATACAGGTCTCGTATCCCATTTCTTATCAGAAGCCTTGTGTCATTGTTAGCTTTTAGTAATAACAACAAGACTATATCCCCAAGATCCAGACAACTGCGTGCTGAGAGTCACATCTTGCTAGCTTCTAACTCTGCAACTGACTAACCGCAACTAACTACTGCAACTAACTACTGCAACTGGCTTACTGAGTTGCCCACCTTAAACTTTCTATCGGGGTTCCGTTCTCACGATTCTATCCCCAGAAAGCAAGGTGAGAGTGAGGTCAAGCATTGTCACTCACTCTCAAGGCCATCAGCTGTACTGATCGCCATAAGGATTCCTATACTACCTTAAAAAGTAATAGGGATCCAATTAATATGTAACATGAAGTATAACACTTACTGGTTTGAATAGGTTCTTATGTACCATGCACATGGGATACATGAGGGGCAAAACTCTCATGTCCTATGGCAATTGGTCTAAGTTACATCAGTAAAACTGGAGGATGAAAAAGGCTCTCGTGTGCCATGTACACAGAATGCTTAATGGTTTCGACCAGTGGGGGGGGTCCAGTGGCTTCAGCCCTGGACTGTAAAAGATAACAACGTTGATCCCAGGGAGCCTCCCCCCAGGCAGTACCTGCTCCCTTGATTTAAAAGGGCAGAGCTGGGTTTATTGCCCAGTGCCTGAGGCATTCTACTTGGGGGGAAATGCCGACGAGATCAACATATTTTTTGCACCCACCACCCATGAACTTCGGTTCGTGGGTGGACTCACATTAATAGGGCCTTGTGCCCGATCCGTATACATGGGATATGTGGTAAATACCCAGAATACTTAATGGGGGTTGGCAAAACCTTCTTGTTCTGTGGATAGGAGACACAACTAGTATGTGTTACCTCTCAAAGCTGGAGCGTCTAAGACTGATTAGACACTGGCGTGTCTGCTTTTTATAAGCAACCAACCATGCCACCTAGTGCCAAACAGAAGAACCTTTAAAGACTTTACTTTGATGATCTATGAACTTCTTAAGGCAAACAAAGGAATATTTATGTAATTCTTAAAAAAACAAAAAACTGTAATTGTAGCTGACTTTAGGGCCGGGTTAGCTCAGTCGGTAGAGCGTTCGGCTAGAAACCACAAAGTTCCTAGTTCGATACCAGCCCTCGCCACCTCAGACGCTAAAATAATCTCCTTGGTCTAGCGCTAGTGAAAAGGGGATAGACTCCCTCGCTGTATGGCTTATACCGACATTAGGCCGCCCCGACGACTTTACTTTTTCTTCATAGTCAACAAACCATTATCCATTCAACATCTTATTATACTTCTATATTGAAGTTGTCTGAATATTAAGACATTAGGTAGATGGAGCTACCATTACCACTTGTTTAAGTTCATTTGTACCAGATGGGTGACAGGTTAAAATGTGGGAGGTATTTCTGCTGCAGCCTGTATAAAAAGACTTTCGGTATTTTCAAGTCCTTTTTGTTACTTTTGAGCCAATGGTTTTAAGTTTTATTTCTTTCCTTTTTAATTCAAGTTGTATAAAACTATTAACGTACCTATTTAAACGAAGCTTAGCGAGCGTATATCTCTGTATCTGAGCTACAAACTGTGCAAATATAATTTTTCTAAATTGGGAAAAATATAAAGGTGTTTTAGAAGACAATGAAAGATATGCAACAGTTATATTTGAAAAGAAAATTCGCTTTTACAAAATGTAAGATATATCTAAAATAAAAAAAAAAGTAAACTATTATCAAATATTATTTGTACCAATTCGTATTTTAAAAAAATTTTTGCCCTGTGTAAAAACGTTGATTTTACAGAACCAGACAAAAAATTATGACGAGAATGAAACAAGGAAAGACAACTCTTCATGTGTTTGTATGAGAATAACGGCATACACGAATAACCGAACTACTGTTCGTTTTTAGAAATGCCGGTATGAAGAAATTAGTTGATTTTCTTACTCAGAAAACACGTTTAAAGTTAAATGAAACCGTTTTAAAACTTAATTAACTTTTTGTTATAGTTATTTCTTTAATATATATATTAAAAAAATGTTTGAAAATAATACATGTATCTTTTAGATTTAAGTTTTGTTTTGGCTAGCATTTTTTTTCTTTTAAAGTAAACTATTTTTTTTGTATCTAAAAAAAAAAAAGTAAAAGAATTTAAAGTCCTTATTTGCTAAAAATTTATATATCAACATTAACTTTCAACTTCTCAGAGTAGAACGGAATAAAAGTTTTTCCCGTTCGGTTTTTAATCTCATCAACCGGAAGTTGAGAAGACAATTTTTGAATACAAGCGATTTAGACGCCATTTTGTAAAAGTCGGTTTTTCCCAGTGGCCATACTTTCTCAGGTAAGTATTTTTGGAGGGATTAATTTTCAATTTTTTGACTTTACTCGAGATTTTTAAACATTGTTTATAATTTCATAAACCCCGTTTTATTCAATGGAATTATTAATTTTGTTGTTATTCGCTTTGGGAGGGGATTTATTTAAAAATACATTACCGATACTAGTGTACACAACACGCATCGTTTGTAATTTTTTTTTTTTTACTTCATCTCTCACTTGCCCTTTCCTTTACGTAATATTTTTCGCGGTTTTTGTATTTAGAAAAAAGAAAGAAAATAAAAAGATATTTAGTTACCTTTTTAACGTATCGATCTAAAGAAATATATATCTTGTATTGTTATTTAATCTGTTTTGAAAGCTTTTTTACAGCATTGATTTTATGGTAGCCGAGAAAAAAAAAATCAAATCACGCACTATTCAGTAAGGAAGACGGATTTTTCTTAAAGGCTTGAAAATACCGAAAATAATTATTTTAAATAATTGACTTATGGGATTGGGTTTATTATTAAATAAATCTGGAATATGTACATTTAATCGCATAGCAACTTTTATAGTAAAATGTTTTAGTGAAGTATATTAAAAAAAAAAAAAAGATGCCGAAATTTTTTTAGTGAATTTCAATTATTTATCATGAACCGATTCTTTTATTTATTTTCTACATCTTTAAAATAATCTGAATTAAAAATCTTAAACATATTTTATATAATGTTTTATACATCGATTTAAGCAATCAGGATTGTTAGATAAATTTTAGTTATTCATTTTTAACGACCTTTTTTATCTTAAACAATAGAGATAAAGAAACTAGTTAAAAAAAAAATCAGTTTATTTTTTTTTATTGCTGCAATTTTTTTTTTTTTTTTTTTTTAAGGAATTTGAAAAAAAATAGAAATACTGGATGAAATATCTTTGTTTTCCAGCATTGAACCCAAACTATTTGATTTGAATAAAAATATAAATAAAAACATGTTTTACAAAAATTGATTATTATTTTAAGAAATAAATAAATAAAAATAACTTTTATTGAATAAAACTGAACCAAAAATGACTTGCTTTTTTTTTTTATATATATTTGACGATCTTTTTACATTTTTTACATTTTTTTTTCTTCGGAAAATATTGGATTTCAAAAAAAAATCATTGTGAGTCAAACACACAGACCTTTTCTTCCCACAAGAGGGAAAAAAATTGATTCGTTAAATTCTTTTCATCCCATTTTATGTCTTAAAAATATATAAAAAGATAATTAAAAAATAAATCTAGTTTGTATTAAATCTTTTTCTTTTTTAAAATACTTATTTATGTATATTTGGCTGATTTTAAATCAATAAGAAAATCTGCACATGGTATTTTTTTAATAACCCAACTGTAACATCACACTACACGATAACATAGCAGTAGTTCAGTACAACCTGCTTTCTATTTTTATACAACATCCTATTAAAAAATAATACAATTTGATATTAATTTGCAATATATTATCTACAGAAAATTTATTTTACCATAACTCTTATTGAGAACAATAAAAAAAAAATTAACTTTTGACAATTTTAATGCGTTAAAAAAGATCTCCTCAGTACGACTTATGGCATGTTGTCCTGCATCTGAACAGAAAGTCGTTTGTTTTACGTATTTTTCTCCTAAAAATGTAATCCCCTTTTTTTCGTTACTTGAAACTAATTTATTTTATTATTTCAAAAAATAAAATGATGAGTTTAAGTATAAATCATTTTTAACTAACGACATAACCCGTCCCTGTAAATCTGTTAAGGATTTATTGAATTTAAATATTTTATTTTTTTATTCGAGGCCGCTAAAGTGATTGAAAAAAAAAAGAAAGAAAAAGAAACTCCTTCCCTACCTGCAAATATTAATATAAGTAAATTTTTATTTGAAATCCGAACATTTTTGTCTTTATTACCAATCCTCTCATCCCATAAACTTTGAATTCTTTCTTTCTATATTTATTGAGAGAGAAAGAATTAGTAATCCGATCTGAAACGTTGGGGGTTAGGATTCTCTTTTTTTTTTATCCCCGGAAGGGGAAAACTTTAAAAACCGTTTTTGCATCCATAGACGTTCCCACAAGGTTCAAATTAAATTTTCAGGTTGTTACATTTTTATCAGTATAACTGTTTTTATAACTGAATGAATGAATGAATAACATTTAAAACTATTTGTGCTTAAAAAAACAAACTACAACTTGTACTACGAAGTTGCCAGTTATCTTACACCTCCATTTGTAAAATGAAATATTTGAATGTTTTTTTCATGACTATTGATATTTTCTTCTCTTCAATTAGAATTGAGGGAGAAGGTTATGACACATTTAAACACACTCGTATTTTATTTGAATTAAATTTAAAGCCGAAAACGTTGAACCTTTTTTATGAGTAAGAGCAAAAATACTTTTTCTGTCATTGATGTATACACGAACCGAGGTTTTAAAATTGATTATACTTTATTAAAGTTATTTTTTTCATTGTTACTTGGGCTTTAATAATGTTTTTATTGAGGTTATCATCCTTTATTTATGTCATTTTTTTTCTTTTAGTTAAAACTGCAAATCCTAAAACATAAGATTCTGCATTCATAAAAAATAGATTTTAGGTGTGTTGTTACTAGGCAAAACTTAGTATGACGCACAGGCCCGAAGGTTGCTTACTCAGTACCTGCTGATACTAAATGGTTACCCATCCTATATAGGTATTTAACACACTCATCACTTGCTTAACTCTTTGTGATCATCTAGTTCGTTCAACAAAAGAGATTAATTCTTTTTTTAAAACTCTATAGATGGGAATGCAGTCAAGTTTTGGTTTTATTTATGAATGGTCCGAAAGTCTTATCACTCCTATATATTTTAATTTTCATTATTTTTTGTTTTGATAATATCTAATATGATTATTTTACATCTAAAAAAAAATATAGGGGTGATAAAGACTTTCGGACCACCCTGTAGAATAAATCTACTTCCACAAATGTTTTTGTACAAATTACCTAAATCGTGTTGTTACTTCCATTTTAGGGCGTCTCTGCTGGTGTAAATGGTTAGCAAGCTGAGACTAGAATTATTAGTGAGTTTGAGTCTCACTGTGACACAGTTTAGAAAAACTTAGTAAATATTTCCATTTTTAGATGAATTAACTTTAGGCATTTGAAAATTCAAGAAAGAAAACAACTATATTTGGATTTTAAAGGAAATATTTACAAGAAATATGTAAATATTTCATGTTTAATCCTGATATTGTTTTTTGTTAAAGAAATACTGTTTACATTTAGGTAATTATATATTTATATGTTAAATCCTTGAAGTTTATACTGTGAGAATTAGTATGGACATAATACTATGGTATCAAGTATACAATTGTTATTACTTACTATAAACACACCTACAATTGTAATGCTGTACTCATAATAACGGCAAAATAAAATAGTTTTCACCCTACTCTAATATTGCTTTCAATTGTGTCAGTGGGGATACGCTGTAACAATACTGAAATAGAACTCTTTCTCATCCTTTTTAAAATGTTTCAATATTGATAAAATAAATGATCAAATGAAATTATTTTTAAGATTTTTCTAATGTAAATTTGTATCTATTTAAGCTGTAATAGCTATGCAAAGACATAATTGGTTATTATATAAGTCATTAAAATGATATTAAGATTTGATATTTAGTACATTAAATACAAACTTATTTTAAGACTGAGAAAAAAAATCTTTCAAAGTTGCATGAGCTCAAATAATCTAATTGTTACACAAATTATAAATTCAACCTTTTTATATGACAAGATAATGTTATTTAAAAAGTATAACTATTATGATTTTATTTGTACAAAAATTATATGGGTAACTAAAATAGATATCTTATATTAGCATCAAAGAATGTTAGTATTTTTTTTTCTTTTAAATATGTTCAAAAGATATTCTTGTAGATAAATGAATGTATTTCTAAAATATTGGAAATTGGTCTTTTTATGATATTAAGACTGAAAATAAGATGAATGTTATTAGCTTTATTTAGACAAGAACAAAATTATTTATTGAATCCTTTCTTTTTGAGGTCCAGGAATAATTAGGTGTGTATATAAGATTAAATTTTACTAGCGGAAATGCAAATGGGTATAATAGGTTGCTTTATCTACTGCTGACGTTATATTCTATTTTAATGCCTTTTTTATTTTATTTTTGTTCACTGTCCATAAATGAATCTCAGTAATTATGGGATAACAATTTGTTACTTGTATGGTTTGCACTTTACTCATTTTGAATTGCATACACAATAGAAAATAAAGAACTTATTAGAGAAAGACATTCATGAAATAAATATTTTAATGAGACAAAAGCATTGCTAAAATCATTTCTACTTTGAAAGCAGTATTAAATGTTTACTCATTTGTTTAAATAAATATAATAGACTATTTTTTCATCTATTTTGGTCTGTTAAAGTATGGAAAATAATATTTCTGTTTATGATTACAGTTCAAATATTTATAAACAATGTATAGGACATATTTGGAAAAATCTTTGCAGCTTAACATTTTTCTGTTTAAAAATTTAAGGAATTGTAAATGTTTTTATTTATTTTATAGAAATTAAATTGCCAAGATTATTGATAATGTCTTGTACCTACTAATTATTAATTAGTCAGTATTTTTTATGAATCAAGGGCCTGGTTTAGCTTGGTTGATAGAGCATCCGCGTAGGAATTGCAAGGTTCCGGGTTTGGTACTAGTGTCTGCCAACTTAACACATGAGTAGCACAGCATGGGTGATCTGATTTGTGCAGTAAAGGATCTGGGAACTGACAGTGTAGTATCCTCACCTCAGCAAAAATAATCTCCTTGGTCTAATGCTAGCAAAAAGGGGATAGACTCCTTCATTGTCCGGCTGATACTGAGAATAGGCCACTCCACCAACTTTACTTTTTATTTATATGGATCAAAATTACCTTTAAAAACATCTGTAAAAGTTGAAATTTTATCTTTTGGAAAATATACTGAGCACTAAACTTAAAAAGTAAAACTGATTGAGTCTATTGGTTTACAGACTAATTATTTTAAGCAATTTAAATAAGTCTATTAATATTTATTTTATATTGATGTACCAAAAAGTAATTTTCTTTATACAAGGTTGGTACATTCTGTAAAAATGTACCAATCTTTTATGCAATAGAAAATGCAACTTATAATTGGTAGAATTTTGCCAAGCAAATTTTAATTAAAATTCATTTAATTTAAAAAAAAATTATTTTTTTGTTCAAACTTAAATATATTCAAAAGAACACTTAATGATATTAAATATACTGTTAGGCTTCTAAAATCTTGTAATGTTTTGCTGTCCAGCCTAAATAGAAACTCCTATTCTCCAGTTATATTGTGCAAAATTGGTTTATTTACAATGACTTTTAAACTAGTTCATGATGTCTGATAGTTACATGACTCCCTGCTTCTGCTACATCTCTACAAGAGCCTAAAATGATTCTAGATTTCACTATTACTGTCTTGTCTATAAGCAAAACATTTATGCGCTCTCACATTAGTTTATTGTGGCTATTAAGGCCAGCCTTGTACTCCAAGCTGAAACTTGAAAGAAGAAAACTTGGATATTTAATTTATTACGTCTATTGTTTAGCCTAGATATTCAAATAACAAACTATTGTAAGTATTTACAGCTTAGATATTGATAAAGTTTAAAAAAATTATTTGCCTATCAAATGAGTCAGCTATGCCAAGTATGAAGTTTGTAAGAATTTTAGGTATGTTTTGTAACATATATTGAATGTTTACATATTTCCATATATACACAATGCTTTTTTTTTTTTTTTTTTTTTTTGACTTTCTAATAAACATTTTATGTTGGCCATCCACCAAGTTTTCAATTTTACATAAACACGCTAATAATGCTTTCAAGGCATTTGTACATTTCTTAACATCCCTCTACTATTTTTGTCTGTGTAAAAAGCTTTTCATTGACACCCCACCCCACCCCCACCCATTTGATTTGTAAGTCAATCTATTTTAAGTATCTAAACAACTGTGGAAGATAGCCATATGGTAAGTAACAACAATCTTTAAGGATAAACATTTTAAAGCCACAAATCCATAGAAACAGGGACATAAAAATCACATTAATACACTAGGAAAATCAATTTCTTATAACACAAAATACAGTTAAATATTGGGTTAATTTTCACTGTTGTGATGTTTCTTTTTATAGTTTTCATTTTTCATAAAATTTGTTCTTCCTATTTATAAGAATGGATTGTATATAATCAAATATGTTTAGAAAGAATAAACAAGTGTTATTTAGTTTTAGTATTTACAAATTCTGTCAAAATGTTAGCAAATAAGCAGATGGTTTGATATCTGAGATGATGGCTTGTTGAAGACAAATGGCTACAAGTTTGATTTTTGACTCCCAGATTTTAGCATCTATAAAAATAGACGAATAATTTAACTATATTATTATTATTATTATTATAGTTATCAATTTGCATTAAAAAAAATATGCTTAATCTCTCGTAATACCTGTTAGGGTTCCATGTGTCAAAGATCTGTTTAAAAATAATTCCGGTTTGATAGGACTACCCCCCCCCAAAAAAAAAAAAACAAAAAAAACCCCAAATAACTACACAAAAAATATAAATATGATCATGATTTCCTAACCTCTAGGCATAAAATAACACTAGAAGCTTTTTTTAAATTGCAATGAAAATTAAATAAGTGAATAAATTTTTAAAGTTTCAAACTTCTGAAACCTATTAGCAATAGATTTTAATCAGCAGCAGTATCTGAAATAAGTGACTATTTAACAATTATCACAAAATTTGTAAATAATTATTAGCAGATGTATTGTCTATAAAACTGAATATTTACCATTGTCTTCTTCAAAAGGCTGAGAAAGATTTTTTTTTTTAATAACTTTATATCATTAAGCATTCTATTGTGACCTAATACCATAAACTTATGTAGGTCATGTGATCACAAGTTTTGTGCATTTATAATTTTTATATATTAATTGATCATAGACATTGATAAATTTGTATAAATTCTCTAGCATTTCTTCCCTGTGAAGTTATCTTTCATAATGGATGCATACACACTACTATTACTAATCTCCTATTTTATTACAATAGTTATTAATCATGTCCTTTTTGTAATCAATAAGTCCTCCTCATTACTCAGCCCATCTGCTGAGAGGTTTTGTTCAAATAACCAGATTACATTCATTGAAAAATGGACCATTATATTTACTGGTCCACAACTCTGCATTACTTTCTATGCAGCCATTGTTGTTGTATAATTTTTTTTTTTTTCATTTTGGTGATTGGCTTATTTATTAGTTTATAAGGCACAATCTCTCAGACATCATTAGATTTGATATGATGTGTATATATATATATATATAATCAACCTCTCTGCATGATCAGGATGCGACACAAGGTCATTTTCTTAAGCAGAGTTTAACAAGTTTGAATTCAGAGTTTTCCTTCTCCTAGACTAGTTACCTAGCCATGGTTAAAGATCCCAGTCTGTCCTATTTACCCATAGCTGGAGGGAGAATTGGATTCATACCTTTCCTGAGGGTATTAGCGCCATATGAAATGCAAACAGCTTCATACAGGAATTGAACTCAGCTCAAGGAGTCCATTTCTTACGACTCTAACCATTAGACCACATGCCTCCATTGTTGTTGGATATATGGAGTTTCTATAAAAAAAGCGTTTCTATTAAAAATTCAGTATTAAAAAAAATTGTTTCTCTGCTTTATATATCTTGTTATAACGGAGATTAGGTATTTATCTGTCGTTGAGTTAGATTGGCCACAAAACAGCCCATGTCATTGATGCATTTAAAATGTGTGTTATGTATCAGTAACAAATAAAGGATTATATAGTATATGTTGTGGATAATTTGCATACTGGTTTTAACAAAACTGGGTTTAATAAATAATTACTTGGTGTTATTGATTTCTAATATTTTATTCTCAAATGTATTAAAAGCACTCCTATGAATAATTTTATATAGAAATCAATTAAAATAAAATAAGAATGAGTGTAATCTTTTTGTACATTAATACTTAACTACTTACACCTGGAGGGTGTATATTTTTACTACTGTGTGTGTGTGTGTGTGTGTGTGTGTATATCCCCCCTAAATAACTTTGGATTAATGAAAATAAAAATATTAGATACAATTCATCAGCATTTAAATGTTATTGTAAAGTTGATTGCAGAAAGTATTGATTGCAAAATAAACTATTTACTCTTTTATGTGACAAGGTGTGACTATATTTTGTTCAACTCATTAATTGCTATGCTTCAGTGAGACATTGTTAGACAACTGTCTAATGGTGTGTGTGTGTGTGGGGGGGGTTGCATAATAGCTAAAATGCCATTAAACAAAGAAATCAAATCAATCAACTTTAATATTATGTCTATTTTGCTTATGAACTGCTGAAGATATAAACATGTTGCTTACTTTTTTTCTTCTTATAATCTATTGTCCAGATTATCTTCATATTTTAGCTGATAAAAAAAACAAAAACAATTTGCTGAAAGTCTCTTCTCCAAGTAGGCTCATTTGATTTTAAAATGTACAAATTATTTTTTATTAACTCGCAATAGATATTCTAGCCCTCCATCTTTTGTTTAAAACTGGACTATTCTCATTGGCAGAAATGTGTGTATTCTTATAAATCATATCAGTGTTGATTGTTCCATATATATGTATATACATACCCAGAGATGTTGATAGGTACGCGTCCTGCGTCCCCGACGCACAAAAATCTAAAAGGACACAGTAAAATCATATCCATCCATCCTGGTGTTTTTCTTTTTTCTTCCCTCACCATTTCAATTTAACTGTAAATACATTTCAATAGTTTCTTAGGAATGAATTACACAGGCTAGATAATGAGGTTGGAGTTAGACGCCTTTAGTTGGGACCTATAAATTTTCCTGGGGACTCATTCAAAGCAAATATGTGCATCCTAGGATGCACTAAATCAAAAAGTTAATAGCATCACTGATGTGTGTGTGTATATATATATATAAAACTGCATGTTTGATATTTAGGGGGAAAAAAGGATGAGAATAATGACTTTATCCTTGACAGAAATAATTTATTTGAAATTATTTTCCTACATTCTTTTTGATATGTTATGAATTATTTTTTAATGATTATTGTCTAAATGTATTTTTTTTATTGATTCCAAATTGTAAATTTCTATTTTCTTTTTCAGATCCAACTCTATTGAGTGGTGAGAGTTAAAAGATGGCACCTAACAATCCACTACCCATTTGGGGAAATGAAAAAACTATGAACCTCAATGCTCTAATTTTGACTAATATCCAATCATCTCCCTACTTCAAAGTCAATCTGTATGAATTGAAAACTTACCATGAAGTGATAGATGAGATCTATTACAAAGTACGTGACTCCAGGTATTTTCATCTGGTATTTTTTAACATTCTTTTATTTTGAGTATAAAAACAAATAGACAAATTAAGGTATTTTTTAAATCTTGATTTTCCAAAGATTGGAAATAAGATCATTGTCTACTTTATGCAGTTAGCAAAAAGATAAAGATTTGATTTACCTAGCCTGATAAACAATGTCAAGTTTAGCAATATAGCTACAAAACAAGACTCTCTCTCTCTAAAAACTTGTTTTGGAATTTTCAAAAACTAATATGCTGAAAACAAGCTAGGTTTCCACTTTTTACCTTAAAAATATATTTGTCACAATTCTAGGTGAAACCATGTCCTAGGGTTTCATTATTTACCTCTAAAGATATGCTGACTCTAACTAGCTGTCTTTGAGTTATGTAATGATAGACAGTCATTTAGTAAATCCTGGTAAGGTTTATTCCAGGTGTTTTTGTTTTTGTCAGTCAATTCCATTAAATTTTTTTGTGTGTATGTGCGTGTCATTTGAGAATAATGTTTAAAATGTAACAGTCATCTGAATATTTGTATTAAAAAGAAAGATTGTTTGAATATCATGTCTCAATAACTAGCATGACTAGGGGAAGAAGGCTAGAAGCAAAATGTGTTATATTGGATGTCCCATATTTGACTTTTATTTTTTCTTGCTAACATAGTCTACTTTTTATTGGTTTGAGATGGACATTATCTTTATCTGTTGAGATTTTTGACTTGCTTATGTTAGATCATTTTTAGCTGTAGATAGATATTGACCTGTTTGAAAATAGTTTCTTTAAAAGATCAACACTAATACATAGTGTTTTATTTTTCTTAGTCTATTGGGTGAATTTAAAACAGGACAAGACAAATTTGTAACCAGTATGATAAGAAAGAAAGAAGAAAAAAACACTAATATTTACTGATTGAGAGAGAGGAATGAAAAGAAGGTGTAGGGTGGGGGGACTACTTTATTTTTGACATTTGTCAATGTCTTGTCCAGCTGTTACAAAACAAATTAATGGAGTATTCAGAAATGACTTTTTTCTACTGTAGAAAGAAGTTCAATGCCAGATTTTAAAATTAAGTTTTTAGTTTAAATATATTTAGAAATCCTAAAAGATTTGAATCAAAATTCCAGTAGCAAAAGATGTAATCCTTAGATAAGTGGTTCCCAACCTTTTTCTATTCCCGCATCCCTTAAAAAAGTTTTGCTCTGACCTCACACCCCTACAATTTATACTTTTGTTCAAAAATATAGAATGTGACTCGTTACTACAGTTTCAAAAGATCATATATTTCACTCTAAATAATAATCTGAAATAAAGAAACAAAAATATAAATATTATTAATTACAAAATAAAAATTTTAATCTACATTTGAATGGACACTTCTCGCACCTCCTGGAAATGATGCTCAGACCCTTGGTCAGAGAATCCTTGCCTTAGATTGATAGGCATGCAAAAACAATGATATTATTTAGATGAGTTTATACATTCTTCAACACGTTGTTTGCACAACAGTCAAATTATTGAAAATGATTTCTGAATTTGAATCCTTACTATACTCGGATAAACAAAATCTTGTAACAAATGAGAATGATATGCCAATGGATTACAAGAAACCCCTAGGGTACATCGGACGAAACATGTATGTGTATGTCAACGATGAGGACAAGAGTCCAAAAAATTAAAATGATACTTAATCCTTAGAAATTATAATTTTACCATAGATATTGCAAACTAAAAAGTTTAATTTTGTACCTCCTAGTAATTTTTGCAGTAGAAATCTCAAAAGAGAAATGTCTCTCCTATATAAAATTATTTCTATCTATAAGGTCATTGTAATTACCTTTTAGGTTAAATAAATGATGAACTTTGTGTTGTAGATTGGTTTATGAGAACATCATATTCAATATGTAACAGAATATTTGTATTATTGTTTTAATGATATTGTTATAGTTCAATTTGATTAAAAATATTTTCTTTTTAGGTCTCACATTTGGAGCCTTGGGAGAAAGGTAGTCGAAAAACTGCAGGCCAGACAGGAATGTGTGGAGGAGTAAGTATTAATTCAATTTAAATTAATTTCTTGTTAGAGATTATAATATAAATTGTCATTGATCTCCCTAATCTTTTTTGCCCCACAAAAATTAGTTTTTGTACATTTTAATGGAATATATTCATTTTAGGTTGTTTTTTGTTTTTTTTTATACTTATTCTGATTGAACCTGAATTTTATTTGATATTTTTGTTAAAAACTATTTCTCCTCAAAGATAAATGTGATATATTATCAAAACTAATATTAAACATTATTACCTTTTATTACTCATTTGCTTCTGTTAATTTGCTTGTTGATACCATATTGCATTTCAGTAGATTATATAAATAATTTGATTGCTACATCAACAGTTCATGTGATAGGATATTGTTAAGTGTAGCACTTCTAAATAGAAGCTATCTATGTGATTTTTAATATTTGCTTCTTTTTCTTTGGATAACTGTCTGTAATTTCTGTTTAGGATCAGTGTAGTATCTGTACCTTTTTTAGAAATTAATGAAATATATTACATATAACTTTTAAAAAATTGTCTTTCTCTCATTTTGTATTTATTTTTGGGAAAATATTTTTTTAAATAACTTTATCTGCATATGTTTTCATTTTTAAAATAACCATAGCATTTTCATAGTTACAGATACTACACTCTGATCCTGGGTGTGTGTCTGTGACTATTTGGTACTAGGTAGTGTGCAGATACTACACGGATCTTGGGTAGACTTGCCAATGCATATATTGAGTAACCCTGTCATTTTTGCCAGTTATGTAATCTTGGCCAGGAATGAAATTGCCATTTCTAATGGAAAAGTAATTTTAGTCAATGTAAGTTTTAGTTTCAGATGCAAAACAAATTGTATTGAAATGGATTCTTTTGAAATTAGTTGGGATTTTTATTATTATTTAGTAATGGACATAAAATCTGTCTAAGGGGAAAAAAATAACTGAATATAAAAATGTTCAGTGCCTCAGTTAAGGAAAATGCAGTCTGTAGATATTAACATAGAAAAGTTAAGATTAAAAATATTTTCTTTTTCAAAATCTACAAATAAAACATCTTAGATATTTCTTTATAACTTGATTTATGTGTAGCCTTTTACAATTGACAGAAGAAACCAACTGCTATAGCAACAGACTTTGTGATCTGGACATAATTTTTAATGATTATTTACACTTTCAATGGTTTGATTGAATTTCCCTTTGAAAAGTATGTGTTTTTTTTTTTTTTTCTTTGCCCAAGTGTTATATATTTTGGAATGCCTAAACTCATGCCCCATCTCTTATTTTAGGTACGAGGTGTGGGTGCTGGTGGAATTGTTTCTAGTGCATTTTGCTTGCTTTATAAATTGTTTACATTGAGACTAACAAAAAAGCAAGTGATTGGACTGATAACTCATCGAGACTCACCCTACATCAGAGCTCTTGGCTTTATGTACATCAGGTCAGTAGATGT
Source organism: Doryteuthis pealeii (assembly GCA_023376005.1). NCBI lineage: Eukaryota > Metazoa > Mollusca > Cephalopoda > Myopsida > Loliginidae > Doryteuthis > Doryteuthis pealeii. The sequence continues at coordinate 51,082,904 of CM042159.1, read as the reverse complement.
CTTCCTTTTTATAGATTAGCCATCATTTCTATATGATGATATACTCTGTTTGAAAATGAATTTTACATCAGATGCATTTTAAATAATTTGATACACTTAATATTGCTGCATGTTTGTTCACTTTGTAATTGAAGAAATTTATTTTTATCATTTAAAAAAAATTGGCATCTAAAAATAAATCTCCATGTTAATCCAAATTATAACATGAATTGAGAAAAGAGTGAGAATTTTTTTTTAATATAACTAAATCATGCATTAATGTAAGTAAATCAATGTCTACTGCTAAAATATTTAAAAGCCTTTTTTTTTTTTTTTCTTTTTTTTAATAGCAAAAATGATTTCCAAAATAGAATTTAAAAAAATATATTTTTACAGACTTTAGGACATTTTAGTTTGTCCAACCTTTTTTTCATATCATAAAATCATTACTTTTTGCAAACAATTTTTTTCCTATATGTAAAAGTTTTGAGTATAATTTGAATTTTTGTTTGCTTTTGTCAAATTTGAGGTAAAATCTCCCCAATATGTGATATATTTAACATGCTAAATGTTTGGTTTTTGACTTATTTATTTTTTAAAATAGATTTTATCTATATCATTTGTCTTATATAAAAACAATATTCTGTTCAATTTAAATAATAGAAATTAAGTTTTATAAACCTTTTTTTTTTTATCTAGTCTTCTTTCATAGTCCTGATTCTTCTATATCTTCCTAAGAATATTTACTAAAAATGATATAAAGAATAAAACCTTTCATTGATAAATACTTGTGCAGATGTTGACTGGACAATAGTTTTTCTGGTCTTGTTAAGAAAGCAACATGTAGTACTATATTTATTGCACAATTCACTCCTTAATCAACATAAAATAATTGTGATGTGATTGGGGGGTCCTACACAATCTGTTGACTTATAACTCAATTTTACTGTTTTGTTTGAATCATGGAATATAAAGCATCTTCTACTGAATTGGAATAACATAATAGCCAGGTTGAAAGTTAAGATGGTAGATTTTCTCAGTTTTAAGAAGTTTGTCAAGGGAGATAATTTGAATCGAATTCTCATATTTTATATGAATAATAAAAGGTCAGTAAATACATTTGCAAAGAGACTGCCCTTTTTTAAAAAATAGCTTTTGTCTTCCCAGTTGTATTATTTAGTAAATCTTTTTTTTTCTTTTTTTTTTTTTTTTTTAATGGAATGAGTCAATTGCTTTTGTTGAGTATCAATTCATCTTAATAGTTAAAACTTATTTCTTGTCTTTTTCATTACAAATTTACAATAAGGTAATCTGTCATTGCCCTGCAACAAACAAAATGATTTCTATGACAATTATTACACGTTAACCTGTGTCAATGCATTCCTTTTCTTTCTCTCAAAATGAAATGTTGTGCCTTGGAATGTTTCAAGTACCCCTTACTTAGAAGGCTAAGTAAAAAGAACAGGTAAAAATAAAATTAGTTTGTATGAAATATGATTTCCATATGTTAATCTTATTAATGAATGAGACATTTAAGAAATGGATTAGAAATCTGTGTTTAATTCTAAATTTAAATCAGATTATGAATTCTGCTTTTCTCAGTTTATTTAAAGATATTATGTATTTTTGAAAATAAAGATCTTTTAAATGTATTACATATAAAACAATGTGGGTACACAGAAATTTTTTAAAGAAAAATTCTAGTATTATTTTTAAATGAAAACTAATGACAGTCAGAAATCATTAATTTATAATTAGAATTGGTTTGAATTTCAATCTAGAAATGTTTTTGTTGCAATTCTTTTGCTTTCATTCTTTTAAAATCAGTTTACTTAATTGACAAAAAACTAAAAATTGTAGAAGCTTTCTCAGACTCTGGAAGATAATTGTTCAGATTATACGCTCATCCTACTGCAAAGTTTTAAGTTTATCAATATTTCGTTCAGCAAATCTCTGGTCTTCTTCAGGTGATGGTGCCGAGCTCAGTGAGCAAAGAAAGAAATTTGGCTACTGTGATCTGTTTTTTACGTATCTGTGAGGGAGATGTCGACCAGTGCAACTGAAGTAGGCCTGTCTATTGAAGAGTCCCTTGAAATGGCTGGTACTCCAGAAGGAAGGTGTATGTCTTATGTGGTTGTCTGATCTTTCTTTTTTATAGAAATATATATGAACTGGAGGCAGGATGTCTTAAGTTATTGAGGACTAAGGGTAATTGTGTAAGATTCATTCAAATGATTGAGAATGGGCTTCAATACTGAGCAATTATTTTCCAAATTGACTCTTTCTAATGTTTAAAAAAAACACAAAAAACATGCAAGTTTTACCCGGTGTTAAAATAGCTTTCAGTTCATTACTAACAAATAATAAGTTTTAACAGGAAAATAGACAGAATTAAAGACAATCTCTCTTTGATTTTAATTATTCATACAGGGCAGAATATTATTCTCTTTCAAAAAATTGTAGCTGTTCCTTGTTATTTTTATTTATTCATTTCCCCCCTTCAGGTTTTCTTGATTTGGTTGGTAATTTTTTTGGTCAAATTCTCCTTGTCTCTCCTGTAACCCCCCCCCCATCAATTATTTTGACTTGTTCTAAATTTTTGTCATTGTCATTCCATTGTTTTTTCTTTTTGTTTCAAAATATTACAGATTAATTTAGAATTATTTCTACCATCTCTAGAGTTTGTATTATGCCAAGGATTTTATTATAGTTGTATTGTTTTTTTTATATTTTGGGGTTTAACATGTACTAACTTTACTAATATATATAGTTCACACCTATCATCCAATAAATCTTTTTTTTTAAAGACGACTTTTTTTTTAATTGTTGAATTTTTTCTATTTTTAGATTCACACAGCCTCCCCAAGAATTATGGGATTGGTTTGAAGGTTATCTTGATGATGAAGAGGTATGTAAAACAAACAACTAGAAATGTCCCAATTCCACTCAACTTTCTTTTCTTTTTCTTTTTTTTAAGAAAAAAAAATAGGCATTTATAGAGCTATAACTTCCTTTCTTTTTTTTTAAAAAATTCTAGATGGTTATTTTCACCTAATTGAGAATATTTTTCTTTATGCATTTTGGTCTCTCATTACACAAATTGAATGTTTTTGTTTTAAATCATCTTCTCTAAAGATTTTAGTCCAGGTTAAGTGTGGTAAAGGTAACCTGATGCCAAACTTTTTTTGTATACCTTATTTTTCTCATTGAGAAAATCAGGGAACAAGAGAACTTTTGGTAAACAGGCCACACTTTGGCCTGTTTACCAAAATCTTTCTCATTCTCTGAATCGGAAAAATAAAGTTTGAAAAAGGTTCATCACTTTTAACCTGGACTTTTTTTCTTCTTTTTTTTCCACTCTTAGATTTTTTAGAATTATGACTCTTAACTTCCTGTACAGCGTGACACTACATTTAATTACAGTTATCTTATAGATAGTACCACAGGATTAATACTATTCAATAATCAATCACTTTAATGTAGTAGTAGTAATGATAATATTTTAATCAAATCACCTAATTGTCTTCATCTTTTAAAATCTTTTAGAAATTCATTACTGGAAGTTAAGGGTTAATTAGGAAAGTTTGATTTGACAAAAGTTAAAAATGTAATTGTCTATAATGTATGTATCTATATTTCTCACTGAAAATGACTCCATTTTGTTAATGTAACTGGAGTTTGGGGTTGAGTATGATAGTGCTACTTTATTTTTAGTTGGATGTAGGTCTATAAATAATGTAATAATTGGTTTTGAAAATAGAGTAAATTTTCAAGGTTTATCTTAGGGAAAAGGTGGTAAATATTGTCTACATTTTAGTTATTCAAGGTTACATCTAAATAATAGATGGTGATATGTATTCTTTTTGCATCTGTGATTTAAAACAAAATCCCTTCAACTCTTGTGTTCTTGCTTCTTGGTACCATTTAAATTAGGGTGAGTATAAAAATCAACCATTTTCTTTTAATCTTTGTGTGATTGTCTGGGTGAATGGTTTTGTTAATGTTAGAAGACGGCAATTCCTTTTGCCAGTTTTAATCTGACAAATTATTTTTAGATGATTTTATGATTTATACTTAGAATGTAACATTTAAAAAAAGAAAAATTATACCAATTTGAAATATCTGATATTAATGGTTGTTACTTTGTCTAATTACAAATATCAGTTGCATAGAGATTGTCATTTTGAAAGAATTGACACTTTATTTTTTCAAACCCTGCTTATTTAAATCTTTTCTATGAAAACAAATGAGCAGTGAAAATTGGTTATTAAATAAATGTGAAAATAAGAAATTTATTTTTATTCAATATCTAAACTTTGATCCTGTTGATCTGTCAGATATTTGATGAAAATATTTTTCTGTTGATTCATTTGTAGAATGATAATTTAGATTTTCAGTTGCAAACCCCTCTGAAACATTTTAACCTAAAATTGTATTAGTATTAAAGAATATCCATTTTATGTTCATGGTAAGAAAACGTTAATTTAGTACAGATTTCTATGTTAAGACTTAAATATGTTTCTTAAACATGTAAAATTATTATAATAATTTTATTGTGGTTTTCTTTGTTCATATTAATGTACTATTGTAAAATAGAATCATGTTATTTTGTATTATTTGGATTTTTCGTCTTTGTTATATACACATTTCGACTGATTTGCCCTCTGTCCTTCTTCAGGTGTTTCTTGTCAAACTCAGGAACTTGTTGAACTCTGGCGATAATGTAGAATATTTAACATAGCTTAACACTTGTACCCAGTCATGGTTAGTGGAATGAGAACAGTCTACTCTGGTGGATTGAATAAACAGTTTGGTTTGAAGTTCCATGAAGGCTCCTGATTACAACAAGAAGGCTCCCAAGGTTGATGAGAAACACCTGAAAAAGAGGGCATGAACATTGTGTATATAAGAAAGATGAGGACAACTGTCAAACAAAAAATGTGAATAATACAAATTATCAAGCCTCATCTCAAAAATTCAGACAAGTAGAATCATATTAGTGAATAATTGTATCAAATTGTAAATTTGTTCCTTTTTATTCTTTCTATTGTGTTTAACATATGCATTATTCAGTTTTCTTTTTGTGTTAATATTCAATTGTTATTAGTTTTTATAAACATTTGGATTTAATGTTTTTTTGTTTTTTTTTTTTGTATTGAAATATAAATCTTGTCTGACAAATAAAGATAGATAAGAGATAAGGAATTAAGAATGGTCTATTTTAAAAACTTTTCTTTTTAAGAAGTTTTCAAATTGAATTGATGCTCTCTTTGTATGCCTGTTGGTATGTGTGATTGTGTTGCTGTGCTCTTGGCTGCTAACATTGCCTACAGTTGCTGTTTTGTATAACTTCAGGGTGTTGCTCTAGGCCCAGCCAGTGGCAGTGAAGAGGCAAGCTGCACCTCAGACTCTAGAGGTTATGACCAAAGCAGGCTAAGCTGCTGCTTGTTTTACTTATTTCATGGCTACTTCTACCACCACCATCAACATCACCACCACCATCACCACATCAACTGACATCTCCTCTTCCTCCTCCTCCTCTATATAAACATTAGTTACATTTGCATATATACATGGTTCTTTCTCTAATAGGAAATGTGAACACCTTTTTAAAAAGGAAGAAATTAAAATGGACACGAGAAATAAGCAAATCTCATTGTTATTGCTTTATAGCGCAGATGTATTTGTTATAGTGAGAATGTTTTCTACCAAAGTTAATTAAACTTATTAAAAACTCCAAAAACATCTATTACATTATTCATAATGTGGCTATTGTGTTTAACATCAACTGCATTTCTCTTGTTCATCTTTGTTTCTTGCCTTTTGTGTGTTCACTGCTAAAATATTTCATTTCTAACTTGTAAACACCAAAATACACCAAAGAAATAATAATAATCCATCTATTTCTTTTAATTTTTTTTTCCTGACTCTTTAGGTTTAATAAATGATTGTTAGATTTTAAAGGAGGAAAAAATATGAGATAAAATTGCAATTGAATTGTTTCTTTGGGCTAATATCCTTGTCTTTGTTGTTTATATCATCACATCTCTTTTTTTTTTTTTTTTTTTTTCTTCTGAATGCCTGGAGATGTACTGCTAATTATTGCAAGTCAGACAAATGTATTAACAGATTTAATATCTTTAATTTATTCATGTGTGCACATTGTATAATATATATATTATAATCTGAGTGGAAAAAATAATTGATGAATTTGAAAAGTAAGGTATGAAGATGGTTTATTCATATTTGAAAATTTAGTACATTTAAGATTTTTGATTATCAGAGATGCTGATAAATAAGTACGCATCCTACGTCAAGGACGCAGAAAAATCGTATCCATGCATCTCAGTGTTTTGGGTTTTTTTTTTTTTTTCTCTTCACCCACCATATCCAGTTAACTGTAAATACATTTCCATATTTTCTAGCAAACAAAGTACATGGTATAGGGTACTAGGTAGGGGTTATGAATTTAATTGTTCATCGATAAAAACTCTACAATTTATTAAGAAACTGTATTTGGGACTCCTTCATATCACATTTGTGCGCCCCAGGACGCGCTAAATCAAAAAGATCTCAGCATCACTGGATTATTAAATTACATAATTTAGTAATCAAAATGTTTTAAAGATCAAAATTTTAAAATATGAATAAATCTTCATAACTCTTATTTTTCCCATTTATTCATTATTTTCTTCCACATAAATTTTATGTGTGCATAGACTTAAGGAAAGGGTAAGAAGTAAAGATTAATTCTCTAATCTTTGGTTAATAACATTTGCTTTGTTAATTAAACTCCTACAAATTCAATACTAATGGATAACATTGTTTCCTTTTTTTCTAATTTTTCTGCTTGAACAAAATATTAAAATTCATATGGCACTCAAAAGATGCTCATTCAAAATACTGTGGTGATAAAAGCAACAAAAACTTGATGTTTGCCTTCATAATTTAATCCATTGAAAAAAGATGGTTTAATTTGAACTATTAAACTTTTTTTTTTTTTTTTTTTTTTTAATCCATTTAAATGCCACTCTACAAGTAAGAAAAAAAGACTACAGCAAAATTAAATTTTATTTGAAAGAGAAAGAATTTTGTCTTTATTCACATTTGCTTTTCTTTCTCTTTTCTAAATAATATAGAATTTTTTTTTTTTTTTTTTTTTTTTTTTTGAAAAAACTAAAACCTCTTCCCATTTACTTGATGTGTTTTCCCACCATTGTCTTTTTACAGTTATTTTGTATTCATAAACCTCTGGTAAAGTGCCATTAGAATATTATTTTGTAAATATTTCTTGAATGTTTGATTTTTTTAAAAAGATTTTCCCCCCTCCATTTGTATTAAATGCTTGAAAGTCTTTTAATGCAAAAAAAACAAAAACGTCCTGAATGATAGTTTTGTGTTTTATATTACAGATATGTACAATCACAGAAAATAACCACTGCCTTCACCTCAAAATTTCTTGATAAAAGTTCTTATTCTTGAAAATCAAAGTTGGTTTTTGATTTTTTTATTACATTTTAACTTTGATTTAAAGTCTATTTTATATTTTTTATTCTTTTGATTTCAAAATAAAAAGATTTTTAACATCCTGACCATTGAACCTGAAATGGATCAAGTTGACCTGTTTGTTGCTTTTTGACTTTCAATTAAAATCTCGAGCAACTTGCATTGTCAGCTGATTTGGGTGAACAAGTAAAATTTAAAGGTTGAATATTTTCATGATGAAAATTTATGTAGTGATTTTTATGCTTCAAAATTATTTGTATGATCTGATAAATTATTTGGAGACATAATAGAAATTGTTTCTTTTTAAGCTGACCATATTGTCTACCTTTAATTTTACCAGAAGTAGAATGACTTAAATTTCCCCATTTTTATCTAAAATTGTCAATTTGATTAAACAATGTTTCTGTGATATGAACTTTCTTCAATAATGGATATACAGTGGCCCGAAAAAAACTTGTCATCACCTACATATTGCTTCAATAATATAATATATAAGTTATGTAATTTTACCTCTTAAAAAATTAAATTATTTTCTAGAATTTTGGATTGTCTTATGTAATTATTTTACCTCTAAGAGGTAAAATTACCTAATAATAAATACATAATACAATCCAAAATTTTTAAATAATTCAATTTTTAAAGTTTTTTTCTTTTAGGTAAAATTACGTAACTTATATTATTAAAACAATATGTTGGGGTGATAAGTCTTTTCGGACCACCCTGGCAGTAGTAGAAATGAAGAAAAAGACCAATACTAAAAATAAAAACTAAATTTCTTATTTGACTATTTTACCAAATAAAACAATTTACTAATCTTGCATGAAGAGAATAATAAATGTTTTTTGAAGAAAGTTTGATATTTACAAAGTGGCTATTTTCTGTTGTTGATACATGTTTGATTTATATGTAATTTTTTTCTCCTGTTTGGTCTTCAATTAAAAAAAAAAAGAAAAAAACAGTTTAGTAATTGGTCTTTTAGTACCAAAATCTGAGGCCATTGCCTCTCTCTTTATCTGCACAGTTGGGTAGAGCAAGACCCTTTTCTTTTTTTTTTTCTTTTCAGTTAATTTTGTATTTTTAATTATTTGTTATATTAATTTTCTTTTTTGTTTTTCTTTTTTTTTCTTTTCTTTTTCTTCTTGTCCCCCTCCCTCGATTCTGTTTCTTTCTGCCCTTCTCTCAGGAAATAGATGTGAAAGCCGGTGGTGGACACAGCATGACAATTGGTGAAATGTTGCGACATTGGTTCACTAAATTGGAATGGTATTCTACCCTGTTCCCTCGTATCCCTGTTCCCACACAGAAGGATCTTGATGAGAAGTTGAAGGCCAGAGCTCTGTCCAAAGCCCAAGAAGGCAAACCAGTTGGCCCACTTCCAGTTATTTGTAATGGTGATGAAGGTATGGAAGAAGAAGTAGAAGAATGGAATGAAGAGGAACAAACTGCTTCCTTAGATGTCAACAGCAAAGGGTATACAATCATTTCTCTCTCTCTCTCTCTTATATCGCTTGTCCGTCTTTTATAGCTTTTATAATCCCTCTCTATATCGCCTGTCTCTTTATTTGCAACTTCTTAATAACCAACAAAAGATGATAAACTTTTGAGATTTAAAATAAAAACATTTAATGGGGGGGGGCATATTTTTTCCTTCTCTAATCTATAAAGCATAATTAGAATAAAAACAACTGAAGATTTAGTCATTAGAATTGAATGTTTAAAACTTGGCTTTTGTTGCAATGATTTATTTCTATGTTCTATAATTAAATCTTTATTGGTAGATAATAAGAACTAATCACCCACCTATATATACTTCCACTCTTTTTAATGCTAATCTAATAAAACATCTTTCTTGTCCAGTTTCCAAAGGAGAAACAAAACTGTGGATCTGTTTGTTCTATCAAGTCATCAACTCCTGCCACAAGAATGATGTGACACAGTCAATTTTTAAGCCAGTTTGAATTCAGTTCTTCCTTCTAGAGCCCAGTATGTCCTATTTATCCATAACTGGAGAGAAAATAATTGGATTCATACCTTTCTCAAAGGTATTTGCGCTATGTAAAATGCAAACAGCCTACTCCAGGATTGAATTCATGTTGCCATGTCCATTTCTAAATGATAACCATAACCATAAGCACATCCACTATTCAGTCAAGTATGACTTGTAAGTAACAAATATATAGCAGATATGATAAAGAAAAATTATTTACCCAACCTGTTCACCACAGGTAGAATTTGACACAAGGTCACATGTATGGGGTATCTAGTGAGGATCAATACACTGTGTTTGTGACCATTTTTCTTTGGTTTTACACTGCAAGAAAAACAGGCCTATTACTATATGAACAGCACACTTGAGGAAGCCCATAGAATGGATCATTCAAAACATTGTGTTGGTAATGCCGCATCTATATCACCCGCTATCATTTACTAGAGGGCACAGAATCCCCAATATGCACTACATGCCAAGAGATTTGCCGTGTGTTAGACTTTGATCTAGTGCAGACAAAATACTACCAAGCAAGTAATTTGAAAACTTTTCACAAAAATAAGACCATCCAGGATTTTACAGTTCCTAAAAGAAGTGGGATTGTACTTAAAAATATGAGTAATTGAACAATAGTTCATTATATATATATATATATATATATATATATACACACACATTTTTATGGAAATAAATACAAATAAATATGTACTAAAGATATATATTTATTTATTAATGCTCTTTTTACCACACTATCGCGACAAAACTATTTGAAAACTTTGTTGGCATTAAATGACCCACTGAGGTTGATATGCCACAAAACAAACAAACATCAAAGTCTCAAGAGTTTTAATTGTCAAAAAGCAAAAAAAAAAAACATTAAAAACAACCTATAAGCAAATATTCCAGTGATCAAAAAACATTGACCATCACTTTTTGTGTAAATTACCAAAATCTAAATTTTGAAAAATATACAAATTTTCCCTTTTTATTATATTCTACTCAAAGTGAATTATATCTTTAAAATGTTTTTTTTTTTCTTTTCTTTAATCAGCTCAAGATCCCCAGAAAGAAGAAAATATGACAGATCTTGTGATAAGTCTACACCACATCGGTCACCGGAAAGACACAGAAGCTCCCATTCACCTCATCGGAGGTCACCCCATAATCGAAAATCCCCACATCGGAGGAAGTCCCCAAGAAACCGTTCCCCTCATCACAGAAAGTCACCCCCACAACCACCACCACCACCTCCTCCTCCTCAATCATCATCACACAGAAAACTATCGCCATCAAATTCTGGCCATGGCAAATATTCCTCGAGTTACTCGTCCTCTGCCCAGCATTCTTCTTCCATGGATGACTTTGCCGTGGAACTGGCTAGGGAACGTGAACGTCAGAGGCGGGAACGCGAGCGGGACTGCAACGGCAAGCCCAAGGACCATCACCACAGGCATCACCACCATCACCGGCGCCATCATCACTCTGCCAGCAGCTCCAAGTCCAAAGACAAAGAGGGAGGGGGAGGAGGGGGGAAGGCTACTTCGTCAGTCGTCAAGGAGAAGCATCGGTCTCGAAGTCGCTCGCCTCATCAGTCCAGATCTCATGAAAAGAAAAATCATTCCAAGCGATCGCACTCGAAAGAGGAGAAGCGGTCCAAGTCCCCGAGCATGTCATCATCGTCTTTACCAAAACACAAGAAGCGTTCTCGATCAAAGTCGGTCGAGGAGAGATCCGCTGGTGGCGATGGCGGCAAGAATCACAAGAGTCGATCACATCACAAAAAAGACCACTCTCAAGACGGTGAGCGTCGTGAAAAAAAGAGCAAAAAAAAGAAGCATGAGCGAAACAAAAGCAAAGAGAACGGTGATTACCACAATTGAAAGGGAATGAATGAACGAAGAAAGGAAGTTTAAAACAACACAGAAAAGGCTTGATATGATTTAAAATTTTGATATTTCAAATTGTTGTCCTCCTCTTTATTATGTATACACACAATGTTCAGGCCACTGTAACCTCAAGCTCTGTTTAGGTAGGTTTTTAATTACCATATTTGATGGCATATTCAGCAAAAAAAGTTTTTAGTGTATTTAAGCATATATTGTTGAAAACAGTCTAGCTGTGCATTACACAAGCAGAAACATAGCTGTATAAAAGCAATTTAGCAGTACAGGCAAGTAATAAGCATACAGAAGACATCTCAATAGCAGGAAATAAAATTAATAATAAAACTTCAAACCTCACCTATGATGGGCAATTTCTTTTAGCCAAAATTTTTTTTTGGGGGGAGGGGGTGCCATCAAATACAGTACCTTAAAATAAGTCATCTTCAGACAATTGCCTTGAATTCAAACATGGTTTTGGAGCTGGAATTGTTACCACTATTTCAAGAGGGCTCCAAGCAGCATAAATGCTCCTAGATTTATTGACAGAAATGCGATTAGATATAGAATAAGTAACTTTTTATTTCTCTATATCTAATCGCATTTCTATCAATAAGTCTGGGGGCATCTATACTGCTTGGAGCCCTCTTGAAATAGTGGTAACAATTCCAGCTCCAAAACCACATTTGAATTCAAGGTAATTAAAAACGCCTAAACAGAGCCTGAGGTTACAGTGGTCTGAACGTTGTGTTTATACACAATAAAGATGAGGACAACAGTTGGAAATATCGGAATTATTCAAGATTTTGTCATTTGTCTTCTTTTCTCTTAATCTTGATGGGTGAATGGTACGTGGAATTTGTTGATTGTGAATTAATTTGACATGATGAACGCTACTTGATGCAAACTAAAGATTTATTTATCTCTTTAGTGGGTTTCCTTTTTTTTCTTTTTCTTTTTTTTTTTTTTTTTTTTAATTTTTTTTTTTTTTAACCAGCATCTATTGACAATGACATTAAACATATTTTACTACAAAATATGAACAACCTATACTTACTATTGCCAGTGGTAGGCCTTTTTTTATTTTTTTTATTTTCTCCTCCTGCTCCTAATTTTATCATTTAGACAATATGGTTGAGGCTAAGGATTTGTCTGTGTGTGGGGACAATTACACACATTTTCAGGGGCGAGTATTAATATTTAACAGGAATATTTTTCCTTAAATTTTGGGTGGAATGCTTTATTTTTTTTTTTTTTTTCACCCCCATCCATTTTTTTATTACTCAATTAGGTTACATTTATCTTAATTTTTCTTTTTTTTTCTTTTTTTTTTTTTTTTCTTATACATGAAACTTGTTTTTCTTTGAGATATTATTTTGCCCCCCGCCCTCAAATTCACTTAAGGCTTTTATCTTCTCTCTTTTTTTTTTTTTCTTTTTTTTCATAAAAATATTTTTAACCTTTTTTTTATCTTTAGCCTCTACCTAGTCAAAAAAAAAAAATTCATGTCCATCATTTTGTACAGCTTGTTGACATCACAACCACTCCCCCATACTCTTTATTTTACCCCCCTCCCCCTCTTGAGAAAGTCTTTATTCCTTTCAGGAAATAAATAAAACTTGTTAACTAACAGTCAATCTTGTTGTATTTTATTACAGACTAGAAATGGCTACCCAGCATCACATGGGTAGAGTGAGCAAAAAAAAAACATGGTGTATTGATTGGTTTTGAGATTTACAAATGCTGGACATTTTTAAGTGTAATTTCAATACTATTTCTGTGTATATTTTAATTCTTAGATATCTCGAATATGAATTAAATCATCATAATTTTTGCACAAAAAGCAGGAACTGGTGATATTTAATGTGTGTGTCATATATATATATAATACACACATACTTTGTAATTGTTTTATTTTCGTAGTTTCATCCGGACATACCTACATACACCAATTGCCCTTTAATGATTGGCAATAAAATTCCTTTTCTTTTGGTGATGGTATCTTGCAGTTCAAAATTAAAAAAAATGAATTAGTGAAATTTATAATGTATAAAAGTATCCAACCAAGAAGATAGACTTCTGAAATGGAAAGAACACTTCAAGAAACTGTTTGGAAACCCTCCTAAAATTGCAGATAATAATACTCAAAAAAAAATCAGTAGTTGCCTACTAGACATCAAGCTGGGACTCTTTATGAGAGATGAATTTGACAAAGTCCTAAAAACAAAAAAAAGTAGAAAAGCTGCAGACCTCAGCAAAATTAAACCCAAAGTATGGACTTCTTTGATTATGCAATGCCATATATAAACAAAGTACTAAAGAGAAATGAATGAATGTCTGCATCCTCCCATTCCCTTCCAAAGAAATGTGAGCTCAGAATCACTAAGAACGGTAGAGGCAGAGATGCTGATAGGTTTGCGTCCTGTGTCCCTGATGCACAAAAATTTTGAAGGACGCAGTAAAATCGTATCCATGTGTTCCAGTGTTTTTCTTTTTTTTTTTCCCTCATCATTTCAAGCTAACTGTAAATACGTTTCCATAATTTCTTAGAAATAAATTACACAGTAAGTTACAAAGGTAGAAATTACACACAGCTTTAGTTGGGACTCATTCAAAGAAAATGTGTCACAGGACGCACTAAATCCAAAAGTTATCAGCATCACTGCAGAGGTATAACTCTTACTGTCATAGCTGCTCCTGTAATAGAGAAAATTCTCCGGGAAAATCCTTGGAAAATTAAAAATGAATTCTTTTTCTGTTTGTTACAGCAATCACCTTGGGTCACCTGTGATGAATTCATGAAATAAATAACAAGGAATAGGAAATGAATAAGTGGTCCCTAAACTCTGCATGCATATCTCGGTCAGAGGAAGGAGGTATGCCAAAAACTGTCGATTCCTGCTGATGAAAGAGATGCCCTTTGGATTTTGGTCAGGTTGTGGCCCTAATACCACTGGGTACCAGACCTGTCTATCTTGGGTGACCCTATAAGAACTTCAGATCCTGACAGCATGGCTCTGACACTACCAAGTATACACAGTCCTGTTGCGATGAGGAGGGCTTGGATTTTATTTCTAAAGACCCAAATTGAGTTTTTGTAAAAATCAAACCACAATTTCTCAGATCTTGACAATTTGTCGAATTGTAGAAAAGATTCAAGCAAAATAACTTTGAGGCAACACTATTATTTGTAGATTTGACTCCATACACAGAGAAAAGAATGGAGCAAATACTACAGGCATCTGGTCTCCCCAAAGAAACTTACCACTAATAATGAGCTCTGAAAAGACATGAAAGCAAATGATTCATTTCCTGATGGGTGACAGATTTCATTGACATTGTCACTGGAGTCCTACAAGGAGATACATTAGGACCATATATATATATAATATATATATATATATATACCAAACCCCTCTGCACGAGCAGATGTGACACAAAAGTTAATTTCTTAAGCGGAGTTCAACAGGTTTGAATTCAGTTTTCCATCTCATAGACCGGTTGCCTAACCACGGTTAAAGAGCCATAGCTGGAGGGAGAGTAGGATTCATACCTCTCCCAAGGGTATTAGTGCTAAGTGAAATGCAATTACCACACCCAGGATTTGAACTCTGGCATTTTTAGGACCATATATGTTCATAATCTGTCTGATGTACTATGAAAATCATTTGATCTAAAAGCTGGTTATATCCCACAAACAGGTGTGAATTATGCAGATGATCTAGTGCTTTTTGCATATACATCTAAACAAGCTGAATGTGAACTCTGAATTGGAGTTCATGTGCTTTAAACAAGCCTCTGAAATTAGTAGACCAGTTAACATACCTAGGTAGTAATATCTCCTCTACTGAAAACAATGTCAATAAGCATAGAAAAAGCATGGACTGCTTATAGACAGATTATCAAATGATATAAAAATCTCATTTCCCTAATAAGTAAGAATTTGTCCAAGCTGTAGCCATATCAGTACTATTGTATGGCTGCACCACTTGATTTCTAATGAAATGCTTGAAGTTTGCCAGGATGCTGCATGGTGTCTTAGAAGCAACCCACAAAAAAAGCAGTTTATGGCCACTTGCCTCCTATTACACAAACCATGGAAATGTTGGAGAAGTAAGGACAAACTCATAAGTGACATTCTGTGAACAATTGACACACTATTGTAGGCCAACTTACATCATCAATTAGCCCCATGCAGATTGTAAAAAGACCTGCCAAAGGATTGATAAACTGATAGGGATGAGAAGCAAGAGAGTGTAATGAGAATCTGTGCTGTCAATGTCACTTGATGATAATGTAGGTATTGCAAGCACACAACTCCATAAATTCCAACTGGGAGGTCTGATCATACAAAGCTTTAATTTGATTTTTATGATGAATTTGATATTTTTAAAAAATATTAATTGAACTTGAAAGAATATGTTAATGCATAGGATAATTTTTGGTGGATATAACAACCTAAGATTTCATAAAACTATTTTTTTAAGTTTGGAGCCAATCAGAGTTTATCCATTTTTTGCTGACGTGGAGCTCCCCATTTTAACTGCACAGATCAAATTATCCAATCTGTGCTACTCATATGCTGATTGGCAGGGACTAGTATCAAACCAAAACCTTGCAATTCCTCAGTGGATGCTCTACCAACTGATCTAAAGCAGCTGTACTTAACTTAAAAATTGATCTTATGTCACAATACTATCCATTGTGTTAAGTTCCCAGATTGACTAAGCTGTGCTACTCATGCACTGAGTTGGCAGGGACCTGTATCAAAGGCAGAACCTTGCAATTCCTTGGTGGATGCTCTAACGACTGAGCTAAGCCAGGCCAAACTCAACCTTTACTCTACTTAAAAATTGATCTGTGTCAATGTCCATTGTGGAGCAACCAGATGCTTTCCCACTCAGATCAGATTGACTAAGCTGTGTTACTCATGTGCTGAGTTAGCGGGACTGATATTGAAACAGGAACCTAGGTGGGTGCTCTACAACTGAGCTAAACCGGCCCCCATAATTTTAAGAAACTAAGCAAAAAAAATTAATAATGGCTTGGTAATGTTTGTAGATATGGCTACAATAGAAAAGTTTTTTTTAATGTTTAGTTTACTACACCCAGATACTGAATGAAATAATGTTCATTCCAGAACCAATTAATGAAATTTAAAAAATACTTTCTAGTTAATCGTACCTCGCTTTGAATTTGATATTGTTTCTCCCACAATATATTGTACTTATCTTGTCTTTCCTCTGCTGTGTGGTCTCTACTCCTTGGGACTTTTTCATCTGTGTTCATTGGTCTTGTTAAAACGGATTATATTTTTCAGATATCTATCATTTATGATTATACGAGTATCGGGAGTAGTCTGAAAATCTAAGTGAGAACTAAACAAACAAAGAGTCCCAGGAGTTTATATATAAGCCTGTAAATGAGAGATTTAATTTCTAGAAATGTGGAAATGCCAAACTTTAATTAGATATATAGAAATATTGGGTTAAATCTAACTTAACAGACCTAAATTCCACCTTGTATGTCACCCCACCAAAAGAAATTAGGGAATTAACTGAAATTTAATGAAATTTTCAGTGTTGATATATTAATGAATAAAAAGAAATGCACCAGTTTTTTCCAGTTAACTTGAACCACATATCTTTGAGGTGTAATACAGATTCTCAAAGATGTGGTTCAAGTTACTGATCTGAAAAAGTGAAAGTTTTTAAAAAAATAACTGGTGCAATTATATTTTTTATTCATTAATATAAAATTGTTAATTCTGATTTTGGGTATTTTCTTTCGGTGGATGTGACATACAAGGGTGGAATTTTAGGTCCGTTAAAGTTTGATTTAAACTGAAATCTTATTTACAATCTTACCTTAAAATAAAACGGTTCCCATATAGACAACTATTTTAAAAAGGTATTTTTCCTTCAAAATGATTATCTTTACAAACTCAAATGAAAACCATTTAAAAAAATAAAATTGTAATGCTAATTTCAAATTTTGTTCAATTACTTTAATATTAGAGCTATAGTGCCTCAGCTCTGCTGGATAGTTTCTTTACCAGATTGGATACAAATAACCCTCCCCATCAGAACTGGAATTTTTATTTTTTTTATATTTTTTAAATCCTCATTCTTGTAGTTTTACTCTTAAGTTGATGCTGGGTAGCAGCTTCTAGTAAACTTATGGGGAAATTTAGAAAACACGCGAGTCTATAAGTTTGTTTTCTAAATTTTCTCACATTACCGTCAGATTAATTTTCATCTTACTTCCACACTTGTTTGTAAATAAATGGAAATAGTTATGTTAAAACCGGCCTTATACAGATAAGTTGGGTCTAACAAGATGGCAGAACTCTGATAGCCATGGGCCAAAGGCTTATAAATTTCACTACATGGTGGTTCAAGTTAGAAATGTTTAGAACAGTTGTTAGTAGTTGCAAAGAAAAGAAAAAAAAAAAAAGAAAATATTTTTAAAAAAATTTTATTTAAAAATTTTTGTTCAAATGGTACACAATAAAAAACGAAAGTTTAAGGGAAAGCCCAACAAAATAAAAAACAGGTGAATTATCTACAAATTTACAGCATCTTTGTTTTTTTTTTTTTTTTCCCAAAATAAATAAAAGTTTTGATCTTGCTTTACAAATTTAAAAAATAAATCCTAATATACAGAAATTAAAGAAAATTCCATATTTTAAAATATCAATAAAAAAAATTTTTTTAAAGTTTAAAAATCTTGATTAAGAATTAGGGCAACCTTTTTCCATTATGTTGGCTATGAAGCTTTGCTTTCAATGCATCTTCCAATCTTTGTTTCATTTAAACGAAAGACTGACCTAAAAGAAAGAAAGAGAAAAATCAATAATGAGGATCAAAAGAGATTACTTGTTTTAACTAGCTTAAATGTAATTGATATGTTTAAGAACCAAAATTGTCTTCATAATAAACAGAATAGCAAACCATGGCCCAAAGCCAAAATTATGGAATACCCCGTGAGAATTCCTTGCACAGGTCAACGGATGCCCTATTTGGTTCATATTTGTTAAGCGGCGGCGGAGTGGCCTCAGTTGGATAGCAGGAGTTTTATTTCTTTTTTTAAGCAGCCAGTCCCTATTATTCTTCCAATTGGAAAGAAATGCCCTGTATAGAAATAAATCCAATTCCACTTATTCCAATGTGACTTTTTGTGTGTGTGGGTGGAATTTATATAGTTCTCCCCACTTTCTGACCCAGTTGAGGGCTCAGCAGATCAAACCCCCACCCCAAGCTATGTTCATGAATCACCTCACACAAATGGGACTGTCATGCTTCCTTATTTAAAAAACCATCAGATGTCAAACTGCCTCATAGAAAGAATGTTTTTAAATTTGAAGATAGCTGTGGCACAAGCCCAGAATATGGAGCCCCACAGAAGTCCTTGTCTCTAAGCCTAGTAATAATTTTTAAACACTTTATCAGTCTTTAACTAATATACAAATACCAAAATTGAACCCATTACGCCTCACTTGAGGGGCTGAGTTAATTTACAATTGATTATCAAGATCATAAATAGTTTAAGTTTTTTTGTTTAAAAACTAATAAAAAAAAGAAAAAAGGCGGCCAACAATTTACCAAGGATTAATCTTGGATAAGAATAAACCTACCTTCATTAATCTGGGTCTTTGGGCCTTTTTGGTAGAGATAATCCCCTCGGGCATCTAATAAGGAACACATGTTGACAAATTCAGAGCTGTCCAACTCCACAACAATATATCGTTGACAAACTTATTCTTAAGAACATTGTGGACTACAAAAGAAAAGATATGAGAATTTTAAGATAATATTAAAAAAATATCATGGCTAACTAGAGTTTAAATCAAAGTATGAAAAATATTAAATGCTAATAAAAACATTATTTTTACGACTTAAATTACATTATGGTAGGTAATGACAAAGTCTATTAATAGAATTAAAATATCTAATATATATATTTAAAAAAAACAAACAAAAAACCCTTTCATTTTCTTCATCTATTTTTAATTTAAAGTACTTAGAAAAAGGAATGAATATATAAATTAAAAAATTCTGAGTTTTAAAGGTGGAACAAAAATTTGATTAAAAATAAAATAATGACCTAAGTAAAAAGATTTGTGTGAGAAAGAGAGGAAAACAAAACAAAACAAAACCCTCTTGCAATTTTCAAAATACAACTCTTAAAATTCAAAGTGTTTTTTAAGGTGGAACAAAATAGCCCAACCAACAAAATCAGATTTATTAACAGCTATTTTTTTTTCTAGGTAAAAATCTCATTTAACAATTCAACTGGTTCGGTGGTGTATGGTGTGGTGCACAAATCAAAGGGAGACAACTTACATTGAAGAAAACGAACTTATCTTTTGCTTTGGTATATTTCCCTTTCATTGTGCACTCACACAATACCCCGAAACCAGTTGAAATGTTAATGAGAATTTTACCTAAGAAAAAAAAATAGCTGTTTATAATTGATTTGTGTTGGCTATTTTGTCCACCTAAAACACTTTGAATTAAGAGTGGTATTTTGAAAATTGCAAGAGTTTTGTTTTGTTTTGGTTTTCCTCTCTTCTCACAAATCTTTTTTTTATTAGGTCATATTTTTATTTTTTAATAAAAATTTGTTCCACTTTAAAACTCAGAATTTTTTAATTTATATATTCATTCTTTTTTCTAAGTACTTTAATTAAAAATAGATGAAGAAAATGAAAGGGTTTTTTGGTTTGTTTTTTTTTTAAATATATATATTAGATATTTTAATCTATGATGAGTAGGTAGATTTAATAGACTTGTCATTAACCTACCATAAATGTTAATTTAAGTCGTAAAAATTATGTAATATTATAGCATTAATATTTTTCAAATACCTTTGGAATTTAAAACCTAGTTTAGCCCATTGTATAATTTTTTTTAAAATTATCTTAAAAATCTTCAAATCTTTTTCTTTTGTAGTTCCACAAGCTTTAAAAGTTTTGTCAACGATACAATGTTGTGGGAGTGGTTCAGTCTGAATTTGTCACTGTGTTTATAGATCCCGAGGGATTATCTCTACCAAAAAGGACCAAAGAACCCAGATTAATGAAGGTAGGTTTATCTTATCCAAGAATAAATCCTTTGGTAATTGGTTGGCCTTGTTTTTCTTTTTTTTATTAGCAAAACAAAAAACTAACTATTATGATCTATGATAATCAAATTGTAATTAACTCAGCCCTCAAAGTTGAGGCGTATGGTTCAATGTTGGTATTGTAATATTAGTTTAAAGACGATAAAGTTGTAAAAAGTTATTACTAGGCTAGCAGACAAGATGACTTCTGTGGGCTCCATAATTCTGGGCTTTGTGCAACACTATCTTCAAATTTAACACATTCTTTCTATGAGGCAGTATGTGACATCTGATGGTTTTAAATAAGGAAGCATTGGACAGTCCCATTTTTGGTTGAGGTGAATTTCCATAGAACCATAGCTTGGGGTGGGGGGTTGATCTGTGAGCCCACAACGGGTCCAGAAAGTGGGGAACTATATAAATTTCCACCCACACACCAAAAGTCAACATTTGGATAAAGTAAATATGATGATTCTATTACAGCATTTCCTTCCCAATTGGAAGAAAATAGGGACTGGCTGCTTTAAAAAAAGAATAAACTCCTGCTAATCCAACTGAGGCCACTCCCGCCGCCTTACAAATATGAACAATAGGCATGTTGCCTTGTGCAAGGAATCTCACGGGTATTCCATAATTTGGGCTTATGGGCCATGGTTTGCTATTCCTGGTATTTTGAACAATTTTGGTCTTAAACAATCAATTTACATTTAGCTAGTAAACAAGTAAATTCTTTTTTGATCCTCATTATTGATTTTCTCTTTCTTTCTTTTTAAGGTCAGTCTCGTTTAAAGGTGAACAAGATTTGGAAAGATGCATTGAAAGACAAAGCATTCATGCCAACATAATGAAAAATGGATTGCCCTAATCTTAATCAAGATTTTTAACTTAAAAAAAAAAATTTTTTTATTGTATATTTTAAAACTAATGGAAATTTTCTTTTTAATTTCTGTAATATAGGTTTATTTTTTAAATTTGTAAAGCAAGAAATCAACTTTTAATTAATTTGGGAAAAAAAAAGAAAAAAAAAAAAAACAAAGATCCTGTAAATTTGTAAGATAATTCACCTGTTTTATTTTGTTGGGCATTTCGCTTTTAAACTCGTTTTTTTTGTGTAGCCAATTTGACAAACATTTTATTAAAATTTTAAAAAATATTTCTTTTTTTTTTTTTTTCTTCTTTGCAACTAACTAACAACGTTTCAAAAACTTTCTTATTGAACACATGTAGTTGAAATTTATAAAGTCCTGGCCACATGGCTATCCAGGTCCTGCCATCTTGTAAGACCAACTTTCTGTATACAGGCGGTTTGTTAAAACATAACTATTTCCATTTATTTACAAATCTGATGAGTGATAAATTTCAGAGTATGTGAGGTTTAGATTATGCTGTTTTTAAATTTTCCCATATTAGTTACTAGAAGCGCTACCCAGCATCAACTTAAAGTAAGAACTACAAGAATGAGGATTATAAGAAATAATAAGACTGTCTGTAGGAGGGGAATGACGCTGGCATCTGAGGAGGAGAGGAGTTGGTGCGATTATTTAACGAGGATGTATCTGCGTTTGGGAGCATGAAGTGCAGCGGATGAATGCGCTCGGGTTATTTGTATCCAATCTGTAAGAACTATTCGCAGCAGAAGCGAGGGCTAGCTGGAGGCTAACTGATTCTACGTTGCAGACGGTACTAGAGTGCTGTTATACGAACTTTTCTGGGTGACGGAAGGGACACGAGGCAGGCTCAGTACAACCGAGGTTCCGTGTTGATCGCCAGGGTTATGTGCGACGTCAGAGATTGAGGTCAGAGGTCTATTGAACTCGGATGACTGCAGTTCGTAGTGAGTGGTAGTTATATGTAAGCAGCGAAAGAATCCATTTATTAGAAGAAAATAAGCCTTTTTAAAATGTTGTCTATATGGGAACCGTTTTATTTTAAGGTAGATTGGGTATAAGATTTCATTAAATCAAAGCTTAACGGACCTAAATTACCCTTGTAAGTCACTCCCCGGATACCCAAAATCGAATAACCATTTATATTTAGAAAAAAATATAGATGCACCAGTTATTTTATTTTACCTTTTTCAGATTCAGTTCTTGAACATCTTTGAGAATGCTGTATTACACCTCAAAAGATATGGTTGTTCAAAGTTAACTGAAAACTGTGATTATCTTTTTTATTCTTTATTCCAAATCAGCTGAAATTTCATTATGTCAGTTAATTCCCCTATTTCTTTGGTGGGTGACCATAGCAGTGGATTTAAGGTCTGTTAGTTGTTTACCATATTTCATATCTATTAAGTTTAGGCATTTCCACATGTTCTGAAATTTAAAATTCCTGAATTTACAGGGCTTTATAACCTCTGGATTTTTAAGTTGTTTGGTTGTGGGTATACTTAGATTTAAAAGGAACAGACTCAGGAGCTATTAAATAAAGATTCTGAAAAATATCCAATTTGTTTATTAACAAACCAATGAACACAGGATGAAGTCCCAAGGGAGTAGGACCTACACAGAGGAAAGACAAGATAAGTCAATAAGGATTGTGGAAAGAACCATCAAACAATCAAAGTGTATTTGATTCATTGAAAAAATATAATTTTTTTAAATTTCATTAATTGGTTCTGGAATGAACATTATTTTCATCAGAATCTGGGTAGTAGTAACTATAACATTAAAAAATTTCTATTGTAGCCATATCTACAAACATTACAAGCCATTATTATTTTTTTTTGCTTAGTTTCTTAAATTATATGGGGCCGGTTTTAAAGCTCAGTTGGTAGAGCACCCACTAGGTTCCTGTTCAATCAGTCCCCGCTAACTCAGCACATGAGTACACAGTTAGTCAATCTGATCTGAGTGGGAAAGCATCTGGTGCTCCACAATGGACAGTGACCACAAAGATCAATTTTTAGTGAGTAAAGGTGGTTGAGTTGGGCCTGGCTTAGCTCAGTCCGTTAGAGCATCCACCAAGGAATTGCAGGTTCTGGCCTTGATACAGGTCCTGCCAACTCAGTGCATGAGTAGCACAGCTTAGTCATCGGGAACTTAAACACAATGGATAGTATGTGACATAAGATCAATTTTTTAGTATACAGCTGCTTTATAGATCAGTTGGTAGAGCATCCACTGAGGAATTGCAAGGTTTTGGGCTTTGATACTAGTGCTGCCAACTTCAGCATATGAGTTAGCACAGATTGGTAATTTGATCTGTGGCAGTAAAATGGGGACTTCCACGTCAGCAAAAAATGGATAAACTCTGTTGGCTCCAACTTAAAAAAAAAATAGTTATGAAATCTTAGGTGGTTATATCCACCAAAAATATCCTATGCCATTAACATATTCTTTCAAGTTCAATTAATATTTTAAATATCATTCATTCAAAAAATCAAAAATTAAAGCTTTGTATGATCAGACCTCCCGTTGGATTTATGGAGTTGTGTGCTTGCAATACCTACATTATCATCAAGTGACATTGACAGCACATGATTCTCATTACACTTTCTCTTGCTTCTCTCCTATCAGTTTACATCCTTTGGCAGGTCCTTTTACAATCTGCATGGGTAATTGATGATGTAAGTTGGGGCCTCAATAGTGGTGTCGAAGTTGTTCACAGAAATGTCACTTATGAGTTTTGTCCTTACTTCTCCAACAATTTCCATGGTTTGTGTAATAGGAGGCCAAGTGGCCATAACTGCTTTTTTTTGTGGGTTGCCTTCTAAAGACACCATTGCAGCATCTGGCAAAACTCAAAAGCATTTCATAGAAATCAAGTGGTGCAGCCATACAATAGTACTGATCATGGCTACAGCTTGGACAAAATTCTTACCTTATTAGGGAAATGAGATTTTTAATATCATTGATATCTTTGTCTTAATAAGCAGTCCATGCTTTTTCTATGCTTATATTGAACATTGTTTTTCAGTAAGGAGATATTACTACCTAGGTATGTTTAAACTGGTCTACTAAATTTCAGAGGCCTTGTTTAAAGCACATGAACTCCATTTTTATCGAGTTCAACATTCCAGCTTGGTTTAAGATGTATATGCAAAAAGCACTAGATCCCCCAAATCTTTTTTGGCCCCCCCCAATAAATTCACACCTGTTTTGGGATATAACCAGCTTTTTAGAATCATGATTTTCCATAGTACTCAGACAGATTAATAACATAATATGGTCCTAAAAAATGCCCAGAGTTTCAAATCCTGGGTGTGTAATGCATTTCACTTTTAGCAC
This sequence comes from Doryteuthis pealeii, assembly GCA_023376005.1. Lineage (NCBI taxonomy): Eukaryota > Metazoa > Mollusca > Cephalopoda > Myopsida > Loliginidae > Doryteuthis > Doryteuthis pealeii. Next base: position 51,058,218 of record CM042159.1, on the reverse strand, counting down.
TAATACCTTGGAGAAGGTAATGAATCCTACCTCCTCCAGCTATGGCTCTTAACCGTGGTTAGGCAACCGTCTAATGAGATGGAAACTGAAGTTCCAAAACCTGTTGAAATCCGCTTTAAGAAATTAACTTTTTGTGTCACATCCTGCTCGTGCAGAAGGGGTTTGGTATATATATATATTATATATATATATATATATATGGTCTAATGTAATCTCCTTGTAGGACTCCAGTGAACAATGTCAATGAAATCTTGTTCACCATCAGAGATGAATCATTTGCTTTCAATGTCTTTAGAGCATTCATTAAGTGGTAAGTTTCTTTGGGAGACCAGATGCCCTGTAGTGATTTGGCTCAATCTTTTTCTCTTGTATGGAGTCAAATCTACAAATAATAGTGGGTGCTCAAAGTATTTCTTGAATCTTTTCCTACAATTCGACAAATTGTCAAGATCTGAGAATTGTGGTTTGGATTTTTACAAAATACTATTTGGGTCTTTAGAATAAAATCCAGCCCTCCTCAGCGCAACAGACTGTGTATACCTTGGTAGTGTCAGAGCCATGCTGTCAGGATCTGAAAGTTCTTATTGGGTCACCCAAGATGACAGGTCTGGTACCCAGTGGTATTAGGGCAACAAACCTGACAAATCCAAAGGGGCATCTCTTTCAATCACAGGAATCGACAGTTTTTTGGCATAACCTCTTCCTCCTGACCGAGATATGCATGCAGAGTTTAGGGACCACTTATTCATTTCCTTATTCCCTTGTTATTTATTTCATGAATTCATCACAGGTGACCCAAGGTGATTGCTGTAACAAACAGAAAAAGAATTCATTTTAATTTTCCAAGGATTTTCCCGGAGAAAATTTTTGCTATTACAGGAGCAGCTTATGACAGTAAGAGTTTATACCTCTGCAGTGATGCTGATAATTTTTGGATTTATGCGCCTGTGACACATTTTTCCTTTGAATGGTCCCCCAACTAAAGCTGTGTAATTTCTACCTTGGTAACTTACTGTGTAATTTATTTCTAAGAAATTATGGAAACGTATTTACAGTTAGCTTGAATGATGTGGAAGAAAAAAGAAAACATGGAACACATGGATACGATTTTAACTGCGTCCTTCAAAAATTTTTGTGCATCAAGGGACAACAGGACGCAAACCTATCATCAGCATCTCTGCCTTCGTTCCTTAGTGATTCGGAAGCCTCACATTTCCTTGGAAGGGAATGGGAAGGATGCAGACATTTCATTCATTTCTCTTTAGTACTTTGTTTATTATGGCATTAGCATAACAAAGAAGTCCATACTTTGGGTTTTTTAATTTTTGCTGGGTCTGCAGCTTTTCCTACTTTTTTTGTTTTTAAGGAACTTTGTCAAATTCATCTCTCATAAAGAGTCCCCAGCTTGATTGTCTAGTAAGGAACTACTGATTTTTTTTTTTGAGTATATTTATCTGCATTTTAGAGGGTTTCCACAGTTTCTTGAAGTGTTCTTTCCAATTTCGGAAGTCTAATCTTTCTGGGTTGGATTACTTTTATACATTATAATTTCACTAATTCATTTTTTTATTTTGAACTGCAAAGATACCATCACCAAAAGAAAAGGAATTTTTATTGCCAATCATTAAAGGGCAATTGGGTGTATGTTAGGTATGTCCGGATTGAAAACTACGAAAATAAAAACAATTACAAAGTATGTTGTGTTTATTATATATATATAGGACACACAACAATTAAAATATCACCAGTTCCTGCTTTTTTGTGCAATTATGATGAATTTAATTCATATTCGAGGATACTAAGAATAAAATATACCACAGAATAGTATTGAAATTACATTAAAATGTCCAGCATTTGTATCTCAAAACCAATCAATACACCATGTTTTTTTTTTTGCTCACTCTAACCCATGGAGCTGGGTAGCCAATTTCTAGTCTGTAATAAAATACAACAGATTGACTGTTAGTTAACAAGTTTTATTTATTTTCCTGAAAGGAATAAGAACTTTCTCAAGAAGGGGGGAGGGGGGTACTAAATAAAGAGTATGGGGGAGTGGTTTGTGGATGTCAAGCAAGCTGTACAAAATGATGGACATGAATTTTTTTTTTTTTTTGACTAAGGTAGAGGCCTAAAGTTNGTATGAATCAACTATTCTCTACTCCCAGCGTATGGTTAAATAGTAGGGCGACTGGGTCTCTTTAACCTTGGTTAGGCAACCGGAGTCTAGGAGAAGGAAAACTGCCTGCGTTCAAAACGCTAGTATAGCTAGATATAGGCTCAGTCCTACTTAGTGATACTATTTTCAATTTTTAAAAAATACAGATACATTTTTCGTGAATTCTTGAGTAGAAGATGTATGTTCTTAATATATCAGGCTGATTGAAAATACGGGTCCCATTTTAAACTATTTATAATTTTTTTTATTTCAGTTATATTTTTCTTTTATGTCTTCATCAATGTATGTTCCTTAGAGCATCATATGAGAGATTAGCGTGATACAGATCATCTGTCGTGACGCGGTAGGATGGTCGAGTATGGACTGTATGGATACTCGTACAGTACGCAAGGATATAGCTGAGAGAGAGAGCCTCAGGATTAGTCTGGTAACCTTGAGCTTGCCCAGGAGACTATTTGCGTAGATTTGATTTCGATTTGAGAGATGAGATTGGAAATCAAACCGTCGTTTCTGCAACTGGATGTGAATATGGAATCGAGATTAGAAGCGGCTGATGCGTCAGCGAGAGTGTAGGGGCTTGCCCTGGGACCATCACTAGGTATAGGCGTGTGGGAGATGTGGAGACATTTGGTGCGTCTGATGTTAGCACCAGGCCTGCTGAAACGTCTTTATTTTCGAGTTCTTTAAGGGAGTTCGGCTGAGAAGCAAAGTCTCATTCTATGAAATCGTTTGGAGAGAACATTTTGAAAGGAACGAATTAGAAATTATCTACTGGCCATTACGCCACAAGAGAAGTTTCCGGTAAGTCATCAGTTTGATCGAGCGAGTTCCAGCAGTGTGCATTGAGAGTTGGAGATGAATGACTGGTGCTCGATAGAATTTTTTATAAAAATCTATGTACTATTTCTTTCGTCATAGGCTGTTCGATCAAAAGGAAACAAAATAAGAAAGTAGATTTCGAATAGTATATAAATTAATCAAGATGATATTTTAGGATAAATAGGAAAAGATGAGTTATGCTTAGTCAAGTAAAATCAGACGCCACATGTATACTATATACTTGTGGTTCGTATGACTCATGATATCATTCGTGCGAACATCCTCACACCGAGTCGTTAAAATCGCGATCGGGTACCCAAGCACAGCATCCAAGACCGAATAGTGCAAGAACTTGTAAATAGCTACAAATATCTTTGGTGTGCTTATCCACTACCGAACTTTCACTTACTGTGCTTATAGTGTATGTCACCTCGCAAGCTAAATAAATGCCGTGGTCTTTTATCAATAGAGAAAGAAAGGGTAAATAAAAGGACATGCTACACAGAAGAAAATTTAATAAAGAAAGAAAGAGTAAGGGGAAAAGATAGACGCGAGTAGGCTGAGCATGTGCAGCGATAGCACTAATGCTGTCTTCAATAGAACATAAAAGATGAAATTGAAAGAAAAAATAAGGAGTTTAAATCAAATATTATTATATTTTTACATATTGAACTATTTTCAAATAAGCTTCTTAGTAAACATATCAAACGTTGTAATATTAGTAATTACTCATTATCTGGTGGTATATACCACCGGCTCCTGCCAAGTTTGATAATCATTTCTTTTTTTTTAAAATTTTATTGTAGTAAGATTGTCTAGTGAGTATTCAGAGGAGGCTGATTTACGACCGGGGGCGGAAGGAGGGCTCGTTCTGAGTAGTTTAGATAGCGGTCCATCCCTCGAGAAAGTTTGGCCATTAATAAGCTAGAAGAAGTTATCAGATTTCTAGATGGTTACATGATGCAAATTGTTCTTTTAAATAAGAGTTGGAAGAGTAATGAATTATGTTAGGAAAAAGCTAGTTCAGTAAGAATATATGGATGTTATGGTTCATTTTGTCCGTTGATTACATTATCTGACACAACGATTTGGAGTGCTGAAGTATGAGTCTGACCAGCAGCATTATGACTAAGTGGTAGGACCTGGCGGGCGAGTGGCTTGGAATTAGGTACGAGGTGCAACTAGTTTATTCACATGCCTGACCCCTGATTATAAACAAAAATGACCAAAAAATCAGGGAAATTATTGATGAGGGTGTTGTTATAAACGTAAAGATCGGTATCATGGTACAATGGTTGAAACTTAAATTAAGATAATACAAATACTACATAACAATTGAATCACTTTCAGTATTAAAGGTTCTAGCTTGAATGGAGTTCTGTTATCAAGTGCGACCCTCTGACATGTGCAAGAGGCTGTAGATAGATGAATTTCTATCGAGAATTTCTATATTGAAAGCAATAGATAACGTTAACAGAGGTTGCCGACCCACAACTACTGATATGAACTCGTATGCAAAGGTAGACCAGATAAATTCTGGTCTTAGATGACTGTGCATTCACGGGATGCATATATAATAGGCTAGATAAGGAACTGACAGCGGCAGCGGGATAACCTCGATACATCAGCTGTGGCGCCGGCAAGGAGTAGTTATTCGACCACGTCAGTGCGCTCACAGCATCCTGCAGTGTATCTCCTCAACACCATGTGGCACTCAACTGAATACTACATATATTAGGACAGCAGGATATAAAACTGATAACTCGCCACTATCACCGGTATGAGCAGTGGTCGCCAGTGGTGGTATTTCCTATTTGTATCTACTTAACACCCACTCGCACCGACATACATTGGTATACGTCCAATTCTATTACTGCGCTAGCATAGAGATTAGAAGTGTTTCGAAAAGGTTCTGATCTTTCGAATTATGAATTAACAAACACAGGGATAGTCTGTAACGAACAGGTAGAGGGTTTTGAGACAGCTTTAGATTCTGCGGAGTATACCCACTAGGGTCACATGATTGTATTGCCACTCGATGGGATTCTCATCTCAAAGATCAGGACGTAGCTCACGTGCATCCCCCAAGGGACGTACTTCATATAATAGCTAGCCCCCGACCGAAGCTAGGCATATCAGTCTAGTAACAATGAGTCTCTGGTCCAAAATAATCTTTACTACGCATATTATTTCAGACTTATGTATTAAGCCTAAGCAAGAGTCGATAAGAAATCCAGTGAGTGATACCGATTTGAGTAAACTATGAGGTTGAAAGCCTAACCATCACGCACACGAACATAGCCAACATAATTCGCGTAACTTATTTTAGTGTATATATGATCTATATTGGTCAACGGTAACTATTAAATAATCTATTATCATAATGGTTAATGTTCTATTTACTTAACGAACTGAGATCTGCTAGTAAAAGGTCATTTGTTGAATTAGAATTTGCTCAAAACACCCTCAGTTATAATTGTGTTTAAATCATTAATCCTGCAATGTGTGTCATGATTGGTCAAAAGCCATAAAGAAATAAAAGTGTTTACATAGAGACAATACATATACTTGCACCTCCACAACACGTAATATCAAGGAATTCTTCTTGTGAATGTTGATCTGGGTATTACTGTCAAGCAGTGGATTATTATGTTGGACGAGACACAGCATCTCCAAATATTGTCAAAAACGTGACAAGGATGTCCTGAGCGTCACCTATAAGCAGACAAAACCTTGTTCAGCCGCTCACGTCAGCTATCTATTTGAAGCTGTACAAAGCTTATCGGTGCGGCCGAACACTTGGAGTTTGCATCACCGTCTGGAACCCCTATTACTTGCCTCAGGTATTTAACGGCATCCCTAGAAACTAGTACACGAGACTATGCACACCGACAAACGAATACCCTCCATCAGGCATCACTGCCATATCCTGAACGCTCACTGACCCTGGGAATGATGTCGCTGAATCTTGCGGAGATCTGGCAATGAGCCTGAGAATGATGCTCATGAAGGTCATTATCCTCTAACAACAGCAAACCTTGAGCACCTTTTGATCGATGCCATCCTTTCTAACACACGCTCGGGCATGGCCTACAAGTCAAAGAAACAGGCAACTGCTACACATGACTTTCGGAAACATTTTTTCACGCTCAGAGTTGGGAGACCATGGAATAAGAACTGCCTTGCGTCTGATGAGTAGGCTGCCAGAAGAGTCTTTCAACTTTTCGAACACGTATAAACCCTGATGCCACTCCCCACAGTACACTATGTGCAACAAACGAGCGTGCACAACACAGTACATGCAATATTACTACTGTAACGTTTCGTGTTTCCTGGAACACTGAATACATTAGTTTGATGTACTCTGACATGAGCACTTTGAATGAGTTGTGGGCATAGACTGAGCACCGTATTACAGCAACTGAAATATGCATTATTAATATGGTATTAATTAATAGGGGTGTTGGATAGTTTTAACAACAACGCGTGTTTAATTTAATACATTACTATCCAGTTTTGATTATTACAAGTAATTGATTAGTTCCATGGTAGACAATTCGTCAATGTTTTTGAAACTTAATTTATAAGGTTTAGTATAATAGAAATCCGAATTGTTAAATAATATAAGAAATAAGTGTAGTATCTATTTTTATATGCATTCTTATTTAGTTTTGTTAAGCTTTCTGATTTAATATATTTTATACATTAAATTTAAATACTTAGTAGTAGGATTGGGTACTACTACTACACTAATCCCCCAAAGGGGGTTAGATGAGGCTCCTAAGAGAAAAGAAAAGTCTGTTCTAACCTACCTGCTGCCTAGTAGCTATACCTCATTCAAAGGAAAGACTAGGGGGAGTAAACCTGAAATCAAATCTAGAGCTGGAGTCCCTAAAGTAGTGTGATGCTGAACTTCAGTGTTATCCAATAACTCCTGTGGCACTATGCTGCCAAATTGCATTGTTTTTTTTTTTTGGGGGGGGGAGGTTTTTGGTTTGGTTTGTTTTGTTTTACGCCATATCAACCTCGGTGGGTCATTATGCCACAAAGTTTGAAATAAATCATTCTTAATGATAATACAATTTGTTTATAAACTCATGTTTTTCTATTTAACCCATAGATGGGACCTCTAACCGAGTGGACCAGGGAGCAATGGTGATAAGGGGTGCTCCACATTCCCAAACCTCCAGAACTGGAACCTCACTATCAGATAGAGTTTAACGTCATTCCCAGGACATGTAGACCCTCAGCCACCGCCTTCTAGCACCACATATGATAAAGAAGGATTGGGGGTTGCCATAAGGGCAATAGGGTTGGGCCAATCATATAGGTGCTAGGGCTTGACGTGACCAGCCGATTGATGGAGGGGGCCACTCCGACCGCCCGTCTAGCCCAAGATAGGGCCAAAGTGGAATATTGCAAGTCATGGACTGCTCGACCACCTGGGTTCTACCCTAAGCATACGGTCGCCACCCATGGCCAACAGGTGGCCAATTGGGGAGTCTTCCCCTCTGCAGAGGTGCAGTCGGTGAATTCTACACCCCAGCCGACAGGGCGGTGTTTTTTTTGGGGGGGTGCCTTTCCTTTAGATCCAATGGCAGTGTAGAGAGGGGAACTTGCTGCTTGGGAAACAGCTCATCCTCCATATCAACCCGCCCAGGTATGATTTTTGTATGTTTTACTGCAACACACCACAACAGTGTTAAAAATGCTCTAACTTGTTTGGTATCCATTCATCTATTAGAGATGATGGTGTCGTGTCCAGAAAACGTGGGTTGATATGGAGGATGAGCTGTTGTCCAAGCAGCAGTTCACCCCTCTCAACACTGCCATTGTGATCCAAAGGAAATTAAAAACAAAAAAGCACATACAGAGTATCCATTCATTCTAAATTATCATTATATAATAAGCTAATTATAGAATAATTATTAAATAATTATAGATGGTTTGGTTGTTTTTTGTTTTACGGCATATACCTCAGTGGGTCATTTAATGCTGATAAAGTTTTGAAATAAATCAATTCTTAATGGATAATACAATTTTTTATAAATACATTTTTCTATTTAACCATAGATGGGACCTAACAGGTACTACCACTCCGGGTCAGAGTGGACCAGGGAGCAATGGTGATGAAGGGGTGCTCCACATTCCCAAACTCCAAAACTGGAACCTCACATCAGATAGAGTTTAACATCATTCCCAGGACATGTAGACCTGCAGCCACCGCCTTCTAGCACCCATATGATAAAAAGGGGTTGGGCTTGCCAAATAATTATAGAGTACTTCCCTTATCTATTATTAAATACTTTCATTGAATACTTCTTAGATATCTATTATAAAATAATAATTATAGACTACTTCCCGTTATTTCTCTATCATTAAATACTATTCATAAAGTACTTCCCCTTATTTATTGTTAAATACTATTAATAGAGTACTTCCCCTTATTTTTCTTTTATCAAATAATAATTATAGAAAACTTCCCATTATTTATTTACTTATTAAAAACGAATTATAGAGTAGTTCCCCTTATTTATTATGGAATTCTAGTAACAGAGCATTTATATATTATTTATTATCATTACTAGTACAAATAAAAAGCACCTCCAGGCGATGTAAAAATAGATTTTTGAAACATATTGCCTGAGGGGTGGGAGTAAAAAATTCAATGTCAACGAGTTTGTACCCTAAGTAAGTAAAATCATCAAATTCATTAAAGGATTAAAAAATAAAACAATTTGAAATGTAAACTTTAAATATGTATTAAAATAAAACAACTATATAGATATATAATCACCATTCATGTATTTATCAAAACTTGTTTTAAAAAATGAGGACTGTCTTATTGTTGCATGTTCAATTTGAGTGTATTATTATTCTATGTTATGACAATTTTGGGTATTGTGACGTAAGCAGTGACATAATTTTTGTTACAGACAAAAACCAGAAGCAAATCTCCATTATTAATAGATAGATATAAAGCTAATTAGAAATTAATCATCTATTTAAATAGTAATTGGTAGAGTATTTATTCATTCATTATTAATTATCATATGAAAGGGTTCTTCCATTATTTACTTATTTATTATTTTTACATAATTCATGGGTAGCCTACGAATTATGTCTGTAAGTGTAGTTGATTTTGAATTAAAACTGTTGAAATTCAAAATCAAAGTGGCTTAGATAATTAAATAGGAGATAAGCTGATTTGATTCAGAGTTTTTCTTTTCTCATAAACTGGTTGCCAAACCAAGGCTGAAGAACACCAGTTTGCCCTACTATTTACCACATAATAGGGAGCATATGGATTCATGCCTTTTCCAAAGGTATCTTCTTATTAGAAGATCATGACTGTATATAACAGGTGGAGTAGAACATTATATATGAAAACACTATAAGATGTCCACAGAGTTTAACTCTGGTTCTTATAAAACATTGGGCTACTTAAAAGATAAGTACCCAATGCGGAATACTTCAGTTAGGAAAAAAAAAACGTGTTAGTTACATTTATATAACTTTTATTATAACTATTTAAGGGACAACAGTTCCCCAGGCTATTAATGTCACAAGTGTCCAACATACACAATAGTGTTAATAGACAAAGTGGTAACCACTTACTGTAAGTAGAGGCTGTAGCGTCTGGGGTGCACTAGGTGTCTGCTGGAGAGAGATGCAAGCACGTCGCTTGTTCAGTGCATCGGAAGAGAGCGTTCTCTCCTTGCGTCCGTGTCACGACAAATAGCGTCTCCGACACGGAAGATTCACAAAACCCTCAAACAGAGAGACTGCCCTTACAACACAATTTCTTTCATTTGTGATAGAGTACATAGTTTTTGGGTTTTTTTTCCAGAACTTGGGTGGTCATGGCTCTTTACTTGAAACCCTGACTTCCCCAATGGGAAGGCGAGGGAACAGAAGTTAAGTTTAGTTAGTTAGATTTTGGCTGTTAGCAGAAGGGAGTGGACGTGCAGGTCCTTTGCTCCTAAGATGCCAACTTCTCACCACACAGTTGAAAACCCTTTTGAGTCTGAGTTTTTAATAAAAGATAAAGAAAATAATTATGTCTTGCTTAATTAAATCACAAAGATAGAGTAGACACCCAGCCCAGCAGAAGAAGCAGCTCAGAAGAAAAAAGATGGCCGCCGACAAAGCAAACAAGTAAGAACCCCCTCTCGCCATAACCCAATATCAAGTAAGTAATAACATTATCAAATGCTAATTATACATATTTATTTATAATTATAATTCAGTACTGAAGTATGTGATGACATCAAGCTGTACCTTGAGATAAAAAGACAGATCCTGAACGCTGCAGATCTTTCTGGCAGTCAGACCTGGACACGAGTGCAACAATGGATCACTGACTGGCAACTCAAGGTGGCTGTGGACAAATGTACCACCATATATTTTTGGAGAGGAAAATCCCATCATACTCCCTCCACAACACTAATATCAAGGAATCTTCTTGTGAATGATCTGGGTATTACTGTCAGCAGTGATTTACGTTGGACTAAACACATCTCTAAAATTGTCAAAAAGGTGTCCTGGGTTCTCAGCAGACCTTTGTCAGCACTCATGGCTATCTATTTAAAGCTGTACAAAGCTATGGTGCGGCACATTTGGAATTAGCATCACCAGTCTGGAACCCCTATCTCGGTCAGAACATTAACTTCCTAGAAACTGTACAGAGACGTGCAAACCAAGATGAATACCCTCCATCAGGCATCTGCCATATTTTGAACGTCTTGCTGCCCTGGGAATGAATTCATTGAATCCCGGAGTCTGGCAACTGACTGGTAAATGCCATAAGGTCATTAATCATCTTAACAACAGCAAACTGAGCACCTTTTGATCTCCATGTTTCTAACCACAATGGGCATGCCTACAAGTCAGAAAACAGCATTGCTCACAGATGATTCCAGAAACATTTTTTCATGCCAGAATTGCGAGGCATGGAATAAGTGCCTGGCATCCATTGTGGGCTGCAAAACACTGCATCTTTGAAAGCCTCCATGCTTCCTGTAGCCCCAACACTATACCTGATACCCCTCTCCGCACACATACAGTATATTATTACTGTACACTGTTCATGTTCATGTTCCCGACACTGATGCATTATTCTGTGTACTAGACATGAGACTTTGATGAGTTGTGGTGCACCTGAGCACTGTACACAATAAATTTCCTCTTATTTATTCATCATTAGATACTAAATATAGGGCCTGGTTAGCTCAGTCAGTAGAGTGTTTGGCTAAAAACCACAAGGTTCCTTGTTCAATACCAGCCCTCACCAACTCAGCATATGAGTAGCACAGGATCTGTACAGTAAAGTAAGGAGCTGATTGTAGGTGTAGCGCTCCACCTCAAACGCAAAAACAATCTCCTTGGTCTAGCGTTAGTGAAAAGGGGATAGACTCCCACGCTGATTGGCTGATACTGACTTTAGGCCACCCCGATGATGATTAAATACTAATTATAGAGTACTTCCCCTTATTTATCTATATATTAATACTGGTGTTCCTTAATCTTCCGTCTGTTATCATCTTGCAACACCCTCTGGTTAAAAATGAGACTGTCCAAATAGTCCAAGATGAAATGCAAAAATGTAAAACTTGATTATCTGGTGTTGCTATCCGGAATAAAAAGGGCATGCTACACAGAAAAAATATAAGAAAAAAGAAAGAGAGTAGGGGAAAGATAGAGTGAGGTGGTGAGTTTGCGGAAGCGATAAAGCTAATCTGTTTCAATCGAATATGATGAAAAGAAGGAAAGAAAGAAAAAAAATAGTGAAAAAAAGTTAAATCAAGATTATTATACTTTTTACATATTGAAATATTTGCAATAGCTCTTAAGTAAATATATCAAACGTAATAATTAAGTTGTCATACTGTGGTATATCCACAGGTCCTGCTGGTTTGTAATTAATATTTAAATTCTGTAGATAAGATGTAATTCAACACTGAACTTCATGGCCGCCAGGGAAGGCCTTTAAACGAATATACAACAAAAAAATAACAGACAAGGAAAATAACTATAATTGAAATTCTATTGGTTAATGATGAATGCAATTAAATTTTATTCAAAGGTATACAGTCATGACCACCTAAAATAATTATTTAAAATTGTCGTGTATAATCGGCGGACTAAAACTCGCAAGCGAGATAACTCTTACATAAAATTGTAAGAGTTATCCCCCTTTAATTCTTTTTTATTTTATTTGTAGATTAATTTTCAAATTAACTTTCTTGTTATTGTTTTTCCCGATAATTTAACAGTCAATTTTCCGATTTTTTTTTCTTGTACAAAAACCAATGTCATTTGTCACTTGTCGTTGACAATCTTATAAGATACTGTTCAAATTATGAATTTTTCTAAGTTGGCCCAAATAACTTAAATGGAAATGAAAATAAAAATACAAAATCAAGGAATTATCAAATTTTAATGCTGTATCTAATAGTGAAGTTCTAATTCTGGAGCTTGGGGAGTGTGGACTACCCTTTCTTTACCATTTCTACCTGGTCCACTCTGACCCAGAGTGATAGCACCTGTTAGGGTAAACATTCCAAATGATCTCGTGTTCCAATGTAAAATTAAAATGAATTGAAAAAGAAAAGAAAAGTTACATATTTGTTTTATTTGTAATATTTAAATGAATAAAATGTGTTTAAAAAAATTGAGTTTTAAAAAATTTTGAATACCCATCATGAAGTTAGAGGCGCATGGTCTAATGGTTAGAGTTGTAGAAAATGGACTCGTCAACCCGAGTTCAAATCTTGGACGAAGCTGTTTGAATTTCACATAGCGCTAATACCCTTGGGAAAGGTATGAATCCAACTACTTTCCCTCCAGCTATGGGTAAATAGTAGGGCAGACTGGGCTCTTTAACCTTGGTTAGGCAACCAGCCTAGGAGAAGGAAAACTGTTAAACTCCGCTTGGGGTGGTCACTACTAGAATTGGCTCAATCCTAATTAGAGATCTATTTCACTAACTAAATAACGAAAAAACAAAACATCTTTGGCATAAAATAACCCAGCAAGGGTTGAAATGCCGTAAAATCCAACCAACCAAAACCAAAATTCAACCATCCACTCTTGAGACCCCTAAAAAGTTAGCAACTTATTGTTGATTGCCAATATATCCTTTTGGGAATTAAGATATAACTTAAAAAATGCCTGAAAGTTATTCTTATTTACAAGGAAGAGTCAAAAATTATCCTCACTTTCACCATAACATTTCTATAAATTATAGGTATACCCAATATGTCGAAAAATCCGTGTTTTAAAAAAGTAAATTCCCCCCCCACACACACACACACGTTTGAACATTTTTTACCAAAAATCAGGGAATTATCTCGATTTTAATAAAATTTTCAGTGTTGATTTATCAATGAATGAATTTTATAATGCAACAGTTATTTTATTTCAAAACTTTCTGATTTTTTTCAGGTCACTTAACTTTGACCCCCGCCTCGCCATATTTTTTTTGGGGGGGAGGGCGCAATATATTTGTGAGGTTGTATGTGATTGATACTTTTTTCTGCATAAATAAAAAGACAAAAGATCGAAGGTTGAATAAAAGAAAAACATTTTTTTTTAATGAATCTGCTCGTGTAGTAAATAAGTACTGAAAATCGGAAAATAAAATGAAAAAAAAACAAACTAAAAACATTATTTTTGGAGATTTTTTTTTTTACTCATTTCGATAATTATTTAATTGGCTATTATCTTATAAAAGAAAAAATATTCATCAATATTTGTTTTGTTTAAAAGGGGGGCAGTGCTAAATTTCCAATACAGTTTTCGACCAAAAAATATGGGTGATTGATACTAAAGTAAAGTAGTTATCAAAAAATATTTTTTTAGAATCTAATAATATGACATTTTAAACTAAAAATCATGCTGCTAATATTTTAAATGAACGTTATATAAATTTATCATAGCAGAAATGCCTGATTAAAGTTTTGAAATAAAATAACTGATGCATTATAAAATTCATTAATTGATAAATTAATACTGAAAATTTCATTAAAATTTAATAATTCCCTGATTTTTGGAAAATTTTTTTCAATGTTAAATTTATTTTGTAAACACGGATTTTAAGCCATCTTTCAGCAGTGTTTGGCCATACATGATTGAAATTGACCGAAAAAATTGTTTTAAATGTATTAAAAATGAATTACATGTGTAATATTATTTTTTTTTTTTTTTTTTACTGATGTTCATTATGTTACTACTTTTCAACTTAGAAAAAATTTGACCTTAAATAATCGATTTAATTAATTTTAATTCATTTTTAAAATGAAAAGCAGCCAAATTTTTGGGTATACCTAATATATTAATACTGGTGTTCCTAAATCTTCAGTCCATTATTATCCTGCTACACCCTCTAGTTAAAAATAAGACTGTCCAAATTGTTCAAGATGCAATACAAAAATGTAAATCCAGATTATCTGGTGTCGCTTAATCACAGATTTTATTTGTCCCATTTTATTTCACCCAATTTTAAAAATGAAACATTCCAAATGGTCTTCCAAATACCCAACATAAAATTAAAATGAATTGAAAAAAAAAAAGAAGTTATGTTTGTTTTATTTGTAATATTGAAATTGTGAATTACGGAATATATTTATTTACGGTAATTTTGATCTTATGTCGTCCCGGGCTCCTGCTTTAATTTATGTTATGTAAGCCAGGGTCAGGCGAATTTCCGGCCCAGCTTAGATATTTTCCGAATTGTGTTTTTGTCACTTTTTTGTTGGCAAATTAATGTAGATATCTTAAACACCTACCCCCAGATTTTTATCGGCAAATCAATGTAAATATTTTACAACCCCTCTTTTAAGAAAGAGTGAGAGAGAGAGTTAAATCAATATTATTATATTTTTTACATATTGAACTATTTTACAATAGCTCTTAAGTAAACATATCAAACGTTGTAATAAGTAAATTATCATACTGTGGTATATCCACAGGTCCTGCTAGTCTTTATTATTGTCACACTACATTCTGCGCTTTGGTGCTTATAGCTGGCACTGTTGTGATCACATGATCACAGTTTGAGTCTGATCATGTAATTTTGCTTGCTGTCTTTACTGTGTAAAACATGCCCGCTCTACTAGCAGTATGCACCAAGGAAGTGACCCAATTTCTCTGGCTGGAAGGAGTGTCAGGGGCTCTACTGACTGAGCCAAATTGAATGAGGGGCCAACACCTTTCCAAAGGTTATAAGTCTGAAAATGAACGTAATAGAGCGACTAGAATTCGAACTCGCTTACTTCGATATTGCAGTCCACACTACATATTAGCCACTACACTATGGCATCCCCCACCCCATGTAACAGTGGGTTAAGTACTAAAAACAAATTAATTACTGATTTTATATTTATTTGATTTTTTCTGTAAAACTAACTTAATGATTTTGTTTGGATTAGATGGTTGGATTTTACAGCATGTCAACACTTCTTGGGTTATTTCATGCTGAAGATGTTTTGTTTTATTCATTCTTGATGGACATTCAATTTAAAAAAAATATTTTTAAAACTGATTTTTTAATCTATTTAATCCATAGATGGGATCCTAACAGGTACTACCACTTCGGGTCAGAGTGGAACTGGGAGTAATGGTGATGAAGGGGTACTCCACATTCCCCAGAGCCATAGAATTGGAACTTCACCTATAGATGCAGTTTAATGGCATATCTAGGACACTAAGACCCTTGGCCACCACCTTCTAGCATATATATATGATAAATAGGGTTGGGGAGTTTTCCATAAGGACAATAGAGTCAGGACAATCATATATGTGCTAGGGCTTGGTGTGACCAATCAATTAATTGGAGAGGACCTCACCGACCCCCTGTCTAACCTAAGTAAGGGCCAAAGTGAAGTGTTGCATGCCATGGACACTGGTCAGCCACTATGATTCTTTCCATAAACATCACAGGTCACCACCCACAGCCAACATGTGTCCTCATTGGGGGGGGGGGTCTTACTCCTCTGCAGAGGTGCAGTTGCCAGGGCTGTTTGGATTAAAGTTATTATGATTTAGATTTAAAAGGAAACTTAATCTTTGTATTTATTAATACAGTTCTAAGTGACTATCATCTGTAGGTTGCAGGTTCAATCCTGGCCAATGGCAATAATAACATAGAATACTTAACATAGCTTAACACTTGTACCTGGTCATAGTTAATGGAATGAGAACAGTTTACCCCTGTTGATTGAATATAGGTTGGTTGGTTGGTTGGTTTTTAATGGCATATCAACCCGTCTGGGGTTATGTCATGCTAGCAGTTAGGAAGTAATATATGTTGTGTATCTATATTTACACTTTTGTAGTAATTGGTTTTAACAATGTGTTAGCATCATTGGGGATCATGTTGTATGGTATTGATTAGGTTCATGTCTATATTCTATGGTAAAATTTTATTTCCTTCAAAAAGGACAGAATGTCTTTTATGTTGACTTTTTCAAATAAATCTTTCATGTTGTTTGCATTGAAATAACGGTTTCTGGTGTGAGCAAAAACCCTGCATTCTATAAATAATTATTTAACAGTCAGAGGTGTTTGACATGTTTCACACTGTGGTTTTTGTTTTTGTTTGAGTATATAGGAGCGCATTAGTCTTGTGTGACCAATGTGTAATCGGGACACAATGACTTGTTCCTTTCTAGTTTCCCAGAGTGGGTTTGATTAGGAAAAGTTTATTGTGGAGGTTGTTATTCCAGTGTTCTTGCCATTTTGTATGAAGGAACCTATTAATGTCAGTAGATGGAATCTTGAACTTGTCTGGGATCAAATCTAGAGCCGATTTACTGCAGAATAAAGGGTTCAGTTTGAAGTTCCATGAAGTCTCCCAATTACAACATGAAGGCTTCCAAGTTCAATAATAAACACCTGAAGAAGGCAGGAGAGCACATCTGCTGAAACATTGTGTATATAACAATAAAAATGAGGACAATAGTCCGAAAAATCCAAATAATAAAAATTGTTGTTTTCCTTTCTTCAAAAGATTAACTCCTTTTTCTCTGCACATTACATACAGTTTATTGCTCTACAAAACTTAAGGGTTTTAATCAATATGTTTTTAGGGGATAAAAATCGCCACATACTTGCAGATAATTGACACAATAATGCTTTGTTTTGTTTTTTTAATTGCATATCAACCTTCATTAGTTATTTAATTTCCAAAGTCATCCTTGTAGAAGAACAGTAGTGGTACTATTTAACCCAAAGCTAGGGAATGCATTGTTTTAAAATCATTCTTATTAAAATTTGTATTAAATGAAGCAGAGATGCTGATAGGCTATGTGCACCTGCCCCCCTGATTCATAAAATCTAAAAGGACACAGAAAAATTGTATCCATGCACCAGAGTGTTTTTTTTGTTGTTGTTTTTCTTCCCCCACCCTTGCCAGGTAACTGTAAATACATTTCAATATTTTCTTGGAAACGAATTACACAGTATGGGATACAAGGTAGGGGTTAGATGGCTTTAATTGTACATAGATAAAAACTCTACAATTTATTAAGCAACTTAAGTTGGGACACATCAGATTTCCCCGGTACTCATTCAAATCGAATACATGCATCCCAGGACGCACTAGAATAAAAAGTTATCAGCATCACTGATGAAGTATTCATCAGTTGGGTCTAATAACATTTTGTCATCCCAGATTCCTGCTCTTATTTGCAGACTTTCAGACCACCCTGTAGATTAATGTACAGTATGGTCCAAAAGTCTTGTTACCCCTATGTATTTTTTTAGAGGTAAAATGATTACATAATTTATGTATTATATTATTTTTAAAAAATGGAAGTTAAAACAATATGTAGGGGTGACAAGACTTTCTGCCTATCCTGTATATATAGACAACACTGGTTTTAATTAGGTACCAACAATTGTGACGTCATAGACGTATTTTACAAAATCAAATCACTACACCTGACTGAAAAATGATTACCAAAAATCATAGAATTATCCGATTTTAATGAAATTTTCAGTGCTGATTTATCAATGGATTAATTTTATAATGCATCAATTATTTTAAATATTGTTGGGTTTATGTATACTGAAATTTATTTATTTATGAATAAAAAGACAAAAGACCAAATGTGTGAATAGTAGGTACCACCAATTTACCCTGTGAAATTTACCCTCCCACTATATTTAACACAATGAAACTTGCATAATTATAATATTATAATTAATTAATATTAATTAATTAAATTAATATTATCTTGAAAAATATTTTTCCATTCGAAAGGAGAAACATTTAACAAACTCCTGATGATTTTTTTTAAATAAATTTTCAGCTTACGGAAATAATGAAAATTATGATTGAAAAACAATGTTTTCATTTTTGCACTGTTAAATCAACTGAAATTTAACGTAGCTAAGAACAAGTTACGATAAGAAGAGGATTTTTTAAAAAATCTATGAAAAATCAATTAATAGTCCGATTTTCACGAAAATTTCCATAACTATTTACCTTTGGATGTAAAATTATCTGAAATAGTTTTTTTCCTAAAATATATTCACTGAATAGATTAATAAAAAAATTAATGAAAGATTTTGGAAGAAAATAAGTTACAAAAAAAAAATTTTTTTTGAAAAAAATTTTGTTTTTGAAAAAAAAATTTTTTTGTGTACAATAGTTATTAAAAAATCTTTAAAAATTTTTTTCAGATTTTTTAATAACTCTGTTGTACACAACATAAATAAAAATCATTAAAATCTTAAGTGCAAGTAAAACAAAAGTTACGCCAATAATTTATTAGGGTTCGGGACTTTTTATCTGTATTAATTTTTTTTTTTTTTTAGCTGTATTCGAAATTCTAAGTTTATCTTTATTGTTATTTTTAGGGAGAAAATAAAATTCTAATGTTGAACATCAACGTATGTGAAAATCGAAAAATCTTAAAATCCATTATTCAAAGAAATTTAAAGTATTTATGTTATGAATAACATCCTAGGAAAATTGCCTTTGTTCATTAATCGAAATATTCAAAATCAAATAAAAAAAGAAAAGAAAAGAAAATGCAAAAATTTAGATTAAAAATAGTTACGATTTCTTAAAATTAAATATTACATTTGATTTTTAAAATCGTGAATATTTAAAATATATAAAAAATATAAATTATTAATTCATATATTTATATTGAATTAATTAATATTTATTAATTAATATTTATTATTTAAATTATTATTTAAATTAATATTTATATTTATATTAATTTTAAGTTAATATATATAAAATTTATATAAAAATCGTGATTATTTAAATATCATATTTTATTAAAATATGATATTAAAAAATATTTTAAAAATTAAACGAAAACAACAAAAATATAAACGAAAACAACATATTTTTAATCATACTAATAATTAAATACATGGAAACTGCTTTGAAAATAGTTTAATTTATTCTCTTATAACTTTATATTAAAAAAAAATAAAGAAAAATGAATTGAAAAATAATTCACGGTTTAGATTGAAACAAAAACAAAATAAACCAAGAAGGACAGCTGATAACATCGCGCCAAAACTGCCTCTACGAAATTCCCGCGAACTTAAGAAATTCTGCAATCTGATTGGATAAGAAAAGTACTTCCGGGTCACTGCTGAATTAGAGGTCAGGAGTTTTGCACTTCTTAACTAAAGTTTACATTTGGCGCCAACTCTGAATTGAGGCAGCCACAAGAAAAACTATCAACTGAGAAAGAAAATAATTTATCGATATATTTTATTGATTGCTTTTATCTCTTCGATTTTGGTAAGTTTATTCTTTTATTTGTTTGTTAAAAGAAAAAAATGACTATATCTTTTTTAAAAAACATAAATTAGGATTTTTTTTGTTATTCGTGCATGAAAGCTATCGTACTACTATAAAATAGGATAGACAACTTTTCTTATAAATTTAGTTGGGTGGTTTCTCTTGTAATATTTTTATTTTGTTTAATATATTTTTAAGGAAACATTATTCATTTTAATTTTAAATATTGTTTTATGTTCACTTTTTAACATTTGCTACTCCAACCATCAAACATTTGTTATCAAGTAGTACATATAACATGTTTGATGTTTAGTTTTTCCATTCATTTTATCGATATTTTATTTATAAATATTATCAATGCAGAAAAATTAATTTAAATTGATTAGTGTATATTGACATGATTAAAAATTGCCAATGATATTTAAAAACTTATTTCCCCATTTTTTTGGAAGTTAATTCACCAAAACAAACTTCATATATTTGTTCGTCTAGAAAAATACTTTTCTCTTTATATAATGTCTTTTTTTTTTTTTTTTTTCAAATAAACTTTGGCGGCAACATCTGCAAATTTATAAAATTAATGCACACATCCCAATTTTTTTTTAAAATTATATATTTTTTTTAAACTTTAAAGATGTTTTGCTCTTTAAAAAAATGGCGATTTTTGTTTTTTTTGTTTTTTTTTTTCATGAATGATGAAATTAAAAGTTTTGTATTTTTTATGCTTCTTTTTAATATTTGTGCATTTTTTTATTTATTCAAAATCCTCATTGCTTATTACATTTTGTGGAATTAAAATCATTTTGATTTAAGTTTTGTCCACTTTCTCTCTTAGTCGTAAGTGATCTCATTGTAGATCCTTTTTATTTCCGATTTTAAAAAAATGAATGTTCATAAATTATTTTTTATAACTACAAAATATTAAACGAGCTATTTATATATCTATAATAATGCTGTTTATTTATTGCTAAAATAATAATACACGAAAATAAATGAAAGAGGCTGAATAATTTTCTTAGTTTATTGTTTCCAAATTCCAAATGTGAAAACTTATTTTTTAGCGCGCCATAATGGGATCGATATTATAAGAGAAAGAAAAAAAAATAGATTTGATATTTAAAGATATTTTTAAATACATAACTCTTTCTATATAATAAGCTTTCGATTTCTTTAATATTTTCAATGTTTTAATCAAGAGATAATTGCTTAAATTTATGTTAAATTGATTAAAATTTGAGATCGTCTACCATCCTCCATTGATCGGTATGCTAAAAATGTCTTTTTACTTAAGATATTTAAAATGTTTAAAATACTAATTATCATAAACTTTTTAAAATTGATTATTTATGCTAATGAATGATTAAATATTTCTGCCTAAAAAAATATTTAGATTTTAAATCTTAAACATAAAAGTAGCAACTCTTCCTGTCTTTCAGCTTTTTCCTTGTCATAAACTTTCGATTATTTTAAAGGAGTATAGAATTATTTATTACATTTTTACTTTAATTATTAAATTCTTTATTTCCAATTATATATTTTTTTTGTTTTTTTTAAATCGACAATAAATAGTTTAAAAATACGAATAAGCTGATCGTTGAATTCGATTTAACTTTATAGTTAATTGCCCTAATAAAAATCATGTAAATTTTAAAATTTGAAATCTTCAAATATAAGTCTATATTTTTTAAAGTTATATTTTTATATCTAGAAGTTAAAATTAGTTCTAAATTTATTATTATCTCTAAGTACAAAAGAAAATGCCTCGTGGGGACTTTAAGACGGGTCAAGGAAAGGTTATTTCTTTCCTTTTTGTATATTCAGGGGAGAATTAAGTTCTTAGGAAGCTGGGGGATGGTAGAGAGAAGTTAAACTCATTTTTTTTTTATACCTGAACTTAGTTTATGATCTATTCATTTCTAAGTTGAACTTTACACTATTTTTTTTAGGGAGTGTGGGCTTCCAGGTGTCAGATGTTGATGATCAACTTAAATATTTCTATTCTTGCCTTCTGTATTATAAACTAACCGGGGGGGGGGGTCTCTTATTAAATTCTTATTTGTGTAGTTGTAGTATAGATATTAGTTGTGACATAGAAAGAAAGTGAGTTAAATCAAGATTATACTTTTTATATATTGAACTATTTGCAATAGCTCTTAAGTAAACGTATCAAATGTGATAATTAAATTATCATACTGTGGTATATCCACAGGATCCTGATAGGAAAGTTATATTGAAGCTAGATTAAAAGTGATAAAAGATTAAATTCCATTTTCAGTAGAATTATTATTTGCAGAATGTAGATTTGGGGGGGGGTCTTCAAGGTGGTTTCTGTAGCATAATTTGTGGTCGTAGGGGTGCTACTCATGAAATGTCTTCGGCAGAAATAGCCTGTCAGAGCCCATACCTCTCCAGGTCTACAAATGTTTTGAATTCAGTTTTCTCTTGACAACTGTCCCTATAGGTCATTGCCCCTGGCAGGTCCTCTGTGCATCATCCAAAATCTGCACAGAGCTGATTGATGTAGATTTTTGCTGGTCAGTCTGCTCTGGTGTGTCCACAGGAGAATATCACTTATGAGTTCGTCCTTGCTTTTCCAGCATTTTTTTTTTAATAACTTACTCGAATGATTTGTGTGATAGGCAGCAAGTGGTTGTATAGCTACTGCTGGTTTTTTTTTTTTTTTTTTTTTTTTTGTAGGGTGCTACTTCCAAGATTTGTTCAAGACAGCACTCACTTCATTAGTCTTAGTGGTGCAGCCATACAATAGCACTAATACAGCTTCTTACCAGTGATCAGATTTCCATGTAGATAATCTGTAGTAACCCATGCCTTTCTTATGCGTATATTTAACATACCAAGGTTAAAGAGCTCAGTTTACCTTATTAATTACGACCACTTAAGCAACATCGGGTACTGTAAGCAACCAGTCCATTGTTTATCAAAATGATTAAATTTGGCATTAAATAATGACCCAAAAAGGGTTGATGTGCTGTAAAACAAAACAACCAAACCTATTTACCCACAGCTGAACAGAGAATTGGATTCATACTTTTCCCAAGGGTTATGGCAAATGCATACAGTCTCGTTTAGTATTTTTAACTCTGGTTGCCAACTCCATGTTCTACAGTGATGACCTTAGCTTGTCAGTTGGGTTTGTAGAATACACCGACTGCACCTCTTCAGAAGGGTAAAATCCTCTGATGTGCCACCTGTTGGCAGGGGTGGTGACCCGTGATGCTTAAGGATGGCATCATCATGGCTGGGCAGCTCAAAATATGCAACACCCACTTTGGCCCTTAGGCTAGGTAGGCGATCAGAGGCCCCCTCTGATCAATCGGTTGGTCATCTCAAGCCCGAGCAACTATATGATTGTCCAGACCCTATTACCCTTATGGCAAACCCCAACCCTTATATATTATAAGTGAAGGTGGTGGCTGGGGGTCTTATTGTCCTGGGTATGATGTTAAACTGCATCTAGGGGTGAAACTCTTAGGTGTGTGGAGTGCCCTTTTATTATCATTACTCCCAGGTCCACTTTGATCCAGAGTGCTAGTGTTTGTTAGAGTCCATCTGTGTGTTAAATTGATAAAAAATGAGTTTAAAACTTTTTCTTTTTTAGAACCCAACAAGAATAAAAACATCTTCGGCATAAAAATAACCCAACAAGGGTTTACATTCTGTAAAATTAACCTACTCCCTGGTCCACTCTGATCTGGAGTGGTAGTACCTGTTAGGGTCACATCTATGAGATAAATAGAAAAAAAAGAGTTTAGAAATATTTTTTTTTTAAAATTTAATACCCATCAAGAATGAATAAAACAAAATGTCTTTATTCAGTATAAAATAGCCCAACAAGGGTTGACATGTCGTAAAATCCATCCAACCAATAATAACATTTCACAATGAGCTCCTCAATAAAAATGTCTACTTGTCAAAAAAAACATTTTGTTCCAAATAATACTGGCACAAATTAACAACTGTCTTTTCTTTTTAAATATAAATAAATCTTTTATTATTTGAAAGATTTTTATTGTCCCTTAGAAATGTTTTGTTTGTGATGAAATGTAATTCAAACTTTGTCGTGTGTGCGCATGCATATAAATTTAAAACATGACAATTGCTGATTTGCAATTTTAAAACCTGTCAAATTAAAGCAGAATCAAAAATTTGAAATGGGGTATGTGGGTGGGGGCTGCTGAAATAATCATTAGTGTCTGGGGTGGGGATGGCTCTAGGTAGCTTAAATTTTATGGTTGAGTGACCATTTAAGCAACAGCTGGTACTGTAAGAAACCTTATATCAAAATGACTTGAGTATTTCATAATCCGAAAAGATTGATCTGCCGTAAAACAACCAAATCTAACCAGAACTATGGAATTTCTTTTTGTGCCATGTTCCATTTAACTTTGATACTGTCATAGGTGATATAACCTATGGACATAAATGGAATGCGCGACGATTACTATAAGTAGCAGGGACAATTGTGGCTTGACACGAAGTAAATGCGAGTTAGCTCATAACTGTATGGACGGACGCAATCTCAACTTTCTTTGTAATTTTACTCCTTTTATTGAATACATTTGTATCCATTTTACCAGTTGTTTGTCTTATTTTTGACCCTTAAAACCCCACAACAGATACAAAAAAGGTCACACAGTTTACCATATTGTTTTTCTATTTCAGCCCCGAAATGGCCCCAGCTAAAGTCCAAAGGAAACTGGAATTTGCAGTCCGCAAAAATGTGACTCGATGCCGTAACAAAGAAGTGGCTGCTAGTTGTGAAAAGCAAAACAAATTGAACATTCAAATCGGGTAAGATGAAACTAAAAGCTTTTTAACTGACATCAGTCGACTGGAGCTTTAGAATACACTGACTGGAGCTTTAGAATACACTGACTGCACCTCTGCAGGGGGGTAAGATCCCCCAATGGGGGCTACCTATTGGCTGTGGGTGGGAACCTGTGATGTTTAAGGATGGAATGCTAGTGGCTGAGCAGTCCAGGACATGCAACACTCCACTTTAATTCTTACTTATGCTAGATGGGCAGTTGGAGAGGCCCCCTTCGATCTATCAGCTGGTCATGTCAAATCCTATCACCTATATGATTGCCCCAACCCTATTGCCCTTATGGCAAACCCCAAACTCTTTTTATCATGTATGTGATGGAAGGTGGTGGCTGAGGGTCTTATTGTCCTGGGTATAACGTTAAACTCTATCTGATGGTGAGGTTCCAATTCAGGAGCTCTGGGGAGTGTGGAGTACTACTTCATCGCCATTACTCCCAGGTCTACTCTGACCTGAAGTGGTAGTACCTGTTAGGGTCCTATCTATGGGTTAATTAAATTTTTAAAAAGATTGATTTTTGGAGAGAGAGAGAGAAAATGTCCCCACTCACACACACACACACACACACATCCACACACCAGAATAAATAAAACAAAACATCTTCAGCATAAAATAACCCAACAGGGGTTGACATGCCATAAAATGCAACCTACCAAATTATACATAATGATATGAATATTTTTAGGCAAATCACTCCCCTATGACTACTGTGTGTGATTTGCTTAGTTTAGTTGTGGCACAAGGTCAGAAGTATGGGGGAATCCCTAACACAATGAGCTGCTAATCCAGCTTGTTTATAACTTTGTGATGTGTGTAATTGAAGTGTTTGTTTGTTTATTGTAAACAAAGTGTCACATGATGACAAGTGATCATTTTGATTGGCTGTCAAGATTTTTGAACTGACCTTTGAATCTAAAGACTTTTCTCAAGTTCGATATAAAAAGATGATTTTTACCAGAATGAGTTCAGTTCATTTTGATTGTTCATCTAGAGAACTCTTCTTAACAACAGTACAGTCACATTTTGATCATGGATTATCGTGCAGGTCAGATATTCAGGATTTTGTTGCTTTAAGATATTTCATTTAGACGATGAGGAAATTTAAGATGTTTGTTATTTTTTTATATTTCTTTCTTTTCTACTGTTTAGAATTTACCATTTTTCACAGGTATAAATTTGTGTGTGTGGTCCAAAACCGTGCATTACACCAGTCATCATCTGGTGTAGGTTTTGTTAGGTGTCCAGATTTCTCTTTCTCTATTTATTTATTTATGTATTTTTATATATATATACACACACACACACACACACACACTTCCTGTATTTTATCTGCTGAATGTTTCAGTTTGTAGTTTTTATGGAAACTTAATCCATTTAAACCCCTACAATTGATATTTCTGCTTAAGCCTTATTTTATATTTACACTACAAGCCCCATCATGTCAGCTAAATAAGCTGTGGTCATGGGATGAACTTTGGACTGTTTTATTTATTTGTTTTATTTATTTTATGCCCCCTCCCCACTTCCAGGTGTAGAGTTCAAAAGGTCACATCTTCACATAAGTAAACTGTATCACAATCATCAAATAAATTTTTTTTTTTTTTTTTTCCCAAAATTTCATCTATTTTTATTGAAGGCATGAAACTTAGTAATGAAACAAATGTAAAAAAAAAAAAAAAAAAGAATCCTAATTTATTTTTATTTTTATGCTGCTCATCTGGCCAGCATTTGAGCACTTTTGATTTATCAAACAGTTGTTTATTCTTATCTGTATATGGTGTTTCAGAAAAATTAATATCTCAAATATGAACAGCCTGTGTAAAGACAACTTAAAATTCTGTTTAATGTTTAAACACCTTTTCTTTTCCAGTGAATGACTTTTCTATAATTGAAAAGAAAAAAAGCGTTAAACATAGAATTTTGAGTTTGTTCTACATACGGTGGTAGTACCTGTTAGGGTTCTAACTATGGGTCAAATAGATGTTTGAAAATGATTCATATGAAACAGAATTTTTTGAGTTTCTACACATGCTGTTAAAATTTGAGATCATTTAAAACAAAAGGTTATTAGATTATGAAATATCGTTTTCTTTTCTTTTTTTTCTTCTTCTTAAACACTTTATATATCTTGATGTCCTATACCACCTCATTCCACCCGACCAGAAGTTACATTTGTTTTCCTAATCTGCCCCAAACGATGGCCTTTGTTTAAATGTACATTTAGGAGTCTTTTAATTCAAGGGAAATAACTTGGTAACTTTAAATGAAAAGACCATTTTTTGAAAAATCTTTATAATTCTCAACAGTAAGAGATATGGTAGCAAAGACATGTCAGCAGCGCTTTCTTTGTTGGTAAATACAGCTTCAGTCTTGATACTTTTTTAACCCAGCTTGCATAATAGTACCTCTGTCCCATAATGAATGTTACATTTAGTATAAAAATGTACATAGAGGTGTACCAACTGTTATGGGACAAAACTAGTTTCATTTGTTATTGATTTCTGTCTTGGTAAATATAGCTTCCTTTTTGAAAATTCTAAATTACAAATGTGATTTTTGGTGCTTATATGTAAAATTACCAAAAAAAACCTTTCCTGTGTAAATTTTAAAAAATTGTGATTTTTATTTTTCAGAAATCTGTTCCAGTGACGATGATGGGCCAAGCACCCCCCAGCGAGTGTCATGTAACAAAAATGTCGCGGTTGGTAGTAGATTAAGTCGGAAGTGCCTCTCCCCCATCAAAAACCTCCCAGAAAATCAACTGGGCAGCCCCGTGAAAGAGTGTTTCTCCTCCCCAGAGAAACGAAGCCACAGTAGTAGACGACCAGTTGTAACAGATGAGAACCAATGTTCACCACATAAAAGAAAGAAGACGCCTTCGTCAATTTTGGGGTCCCCTTCCAAGGCTCAAAAATGTTTGTTCTCACTCCAGCCCAGTCCTCTATCGAGTCCACAAAAGACACCTGTAAAGAAACCTTTGCAAAAACCGGATGAGGAATGCAAGCAAAGGTCTGGTCGAGATATGCTTATTAAAAAGAATCTTGATGGTGAGTTGAATAACCAGTAATAATTGTTACATGTGAACAAACTAGCAGGCATATAGTGTAGCAAAGAGGATAATAATTGTCTATCTATATATAAATTCTTTAGTGTCACTAAATTTGATTCTCAGATAAAAATGTCTGTTTTCTTATCTTATAATGGAGATTGTCTGTGACTGAAACTACGTCACAATTCACTTGTGTGTGTGGACAAACTAGCAAGCATACAGTATTACTGAGGGGAAAATAGTTGTCTGTCTGTCTGTCTGTCTCTATCTATGTCTGTCTGTCTCTATCTATGTCTATCATCTCATCTCATATTTATATATATAAATAATTTTTTTTTTTTTTTTTTTTTTAGTGTCACTAAATTTGGCTTGAGATATTTAAAAAAAAAAAAATGTCTGTTTTATGTTATCTTATTATAATGGAGATTATATAACCGTCTGTCTAACTACGTCACCATCACAATTCACTTAGTTATTTTAAGTCATATTCTCAATAGTTATTAATTGAATAATCATTATTTAATCTTATTTAGTAACAATGTCTGTATAAAGGTCTGGGATAGATTTACCTCAAAACTGCGATGTGTGTTATATATCATATAGAAATAGATGTTTACATAGTATATGGTGTGAATAATTTGAATACTGGTTTTAAAGAACTCTGTTTAATAATTACTTGGTATTATTGATTTCTAATATTATTGTTTTATTCTCTAATGTATTAAAAGCAATCCTGTGTATAATTTTATATTGAAATCAATTAGAATAAAGTAATATAAGTCTAATCTTTTTTGTGTTCATATTTAATTTCATTTGTCTTTCTAATTCAGTATAAATATTCAATTATATTAAAACTTAAATACTTGTGCCCAGAGGCTGCATTTTTTTTTACTAATATGTAGTAAGTAATATTAACATTAACCAAGTTAACTTAATTATTTATTTTGTTTCTTTTTCAGCCAACCAATGTTATCATAAAACAAAACAAGTCCTAAACACTGCCCAGCCAGAACGAGTAATTTGTCGTGAGAAAGAACAAGCTGAAATTAATACTTTCCTGAACAAACACATGTCAGCCAGAACTGGTGGCAGTTTCTATATTTCTGGGGCTCCTGGCACTGGCAAGACGGCAGTTCTTACAGAAATGATAAAAAATCTCAAGGTAACAAAAACTGACTCTTTATAATTTAAAGAATTCTTTTTGGCAAATTAAATATCTAAAATCAAATGGCTGATTGTAATATTTAGATAAATGTATGTTTTCTTATCAGTTTATGAAATAAACCTGTCAAGTTGGCTGGGTTATTTTCCTTTACATATTCTCTAGTAGTAAATACAGTCTATATACTATAACCCATGTTAGTATGACTTAACATCTTGCAACACCCTCTGGTTGAGAATGAGATTGTTCAAATTATTCAAGATGAAATGTTAATCCTCATTATCTGGTGTTGCTTATCTGCTAATTTCTTATGGGTGTCATCACTTCAGCTAAATAACTGTTGATTCTGTTTTTATTATAAAGAAAGCTAAGAAAAAAGCATATGTGACACAGAAAAAAATATAAGAG
The DNA here is from genome assembly GCA_023376005.1 of Doryteuthis pealeii. Taxonomy (NCBI): domain Eukaryota; kingdom Metazoa; phylum Mollusca; class Cephalopoda; order Myopsida; family Loliginidae; genus Doryteuthis; species Doryteuthis pealeii. The sequence continues at coordinate 51,028,984 of CM042159.1, read as the reverse complement.
ATGGGGTGAGAGCGCAGAAGTGATAATGCTATAATCTGTTTTAGTCGACCATAATGAAAAGAAAGAAAAAAGAGTGAGTTAAATCAAGATTATTATACTTTTTACATATTGGCCTATTTGCAATAGCTCTTAAGTAAACATATCAAAAGGTCCTGCTAGTGTGATATCATTCTACTTAGCAGTTTGGAAATATATCATTTACAAATTGTCTTCTTTTTTTCCCCCACCTTATTAGTAATATGGCTCAAATATATGTTAAATGAACTAGCAAATATATGCCCCCTCCAGGTGCAAGTATTTAAGTTTTAATATAATAAAATACCATATTAAATTAGAAAGGTTAATGAAACTGAATAAGAATTCAGATAAAAATATTTGGAACAGAGGGGGTATGATTGAAAAATAGAACAACTTTGAAACTAACTCTTCCATCATTTTCCATTACTCCCGTCTTTCATTGGTAAATTTTCCTAATTTAACTATTTAGTTAAAATAGGAAGTAAAGAATAATATTACAGTTATTTCTTATTGTTAAGGGATTTCTTTTAAGATTTATTGAAGAGATTTTTGCTCATATTCAATAAGATAAAACCAAACAATTAGAAATCAATAATACTAAGCATGTATTTATTAAAATCAATTTTTTAAGATCAATATGCAAATTAGCCTTCCCATTCATACTGTAAACCTCTATTTTGTTGTATATATAAATACAGTTGCATGTTATTATAATGTAGATATGGCCAACAGTGTAAGTAATGTAAAACAATTTTATTAATAATTGAGGTTTAAATAAAAATAAAATAATGGAGAACATGATGTCAATAACTAAAGGAATTATGACTTGTATAGTAATATAGTTTCAGTTACAGACAGACAAACCCACAATCTCCATTATAATAAGAGATATTGGTATTTGATAGGAATTAAACCAACTAACCATTGTTATTGTTTCTTTTTATCTTATTCATGCAGGTGAGATAAACTCTTCATTATTTTATTACTAGTTTTACTATGAAGTCATAATAGTGGAATAAAAATGTTTTTATCTATATAAAACAAATAAAGAATTTTTTAAATGATTCTATTGAAATGGTTAAGATCTATAATTTTATTTCAATTCATTTTTAATTTGTATCTTTATTTTTCTGTTCCAGGCTCACAAGTCTCAGTGTAATGTAGTCTACCTCAACTGCATGGGAGTGAGAGATTCAATGGATATTTATGATAAACTTTACACAGAAATCACTGGCAAAACTTCAAGTAAAAAGGGAGCCTCACAACGGGAACTTTGCAGAAAAATGGAAAAATTTCTCTGCCAGAGCAAAATTAGCAAGTAAGTGTCAAATTTTTTCAAAAGTTTACTATAACGTGTCCACTTTATTTGCTTCCATCTTACACTGAGGTATATATCAGATTACTTGGTGTTTTAAATTTTATTAAAAACAAAAATTTCTTTAGGGTAGATAGATATACATTATTGACCCTGCCCTATCGGCTGGGGTGTTAGAATGCACCTCTGCAGCTGGGGTAAGACTCCCCCAATGGGGCCACTTGTTAGCTGTGTGGGGGTGGGTGATGCTTAAGGATAGAACCCAGGTGGATAAGCAGTTCATGACTTGCAATACTCCACTTTGGCTCCATCTTGGGCTAGATGGGCGGTGACTGAGGGTCTACATGTCCTGGGAATGACGTTAAACTATATCTGATGGTGAGGTTCCAGTTTTGGAGGTTTGGGGAATGTGGAGCACCCCTTCATCACCATTGCTCCCTGGTCCACTCTGACCCGGAGTGGTAGTAGTGCCTGTTAGGGTCCCATCTATGGGTTAAATAGAAAAATGTATTTATAAAAAAAATTGTATTATCCATTAAGAATTGATTTATTTCAAAACTTTATCGGCATTAAATGACCCACTGAGGTTGATATGCCGTAAAACAAAACCAAACCAAAATAAACATTATTGACTAGAATGAATGACTCCAAGATTTTTTCCTGTACTTTTTCATCATTTGTTCATTTTCATTGCACATTTTTGTTCAGGTGGGATTTAGCTGTTATTAGAAGTGATTTAACATTAGCTCTTAAGTAAACATATCAAACGTAATTAAATTATTATACTGTGGTATATCCACGGGTCCTGCTAGTAAATAGATTCCTTCATTTTTTTATTATTTATTTTTTTCACTTTTTCTTCCAGTGTGTGGATTTTGGATGAGATTGACCAGTTAGACAGTAAACAACATGAAGTCCTTTACACATTATTTGAATGGCCAACACTTGAAAATTCCTCTCTTATTCTCATTGGTAAGTTATTAGTTTTTGTAGTTGAAAAAAAAAAAAATTTTTTTTTTTTTTTTTTTTTTCCTTTATTTATTTTCCTTTATTTATTTTTTTATTTAGAGTAAAATATTTACATTTAGACATATAGTATTTACAAGTATTTATTTAGAGTAAAGTATTTGCTTTTATTACTTATATTTTCTGAATGACAAAAATCATCCTAATTCTCATTGGTGAGTGGGTTTTGTAGATTGAAAGAAGAAGAAAATGTTTTCTTCTTTTATTTATTTTGTTGATGGCGTTCCCCGCACCTTCGAAGACTTGAAGGTTGTGGTTTTAGTCCATCAAAAATTAAAACTGAACTTCTTCACCCTTAGACATTTTGGCACTGACCGTGTTGGTCTTGGGGCTCCCAGTGTTTAAGGTTTTGCAGGTTCAAACATTTTTAACTCTTCAAATTCTATTTTTAAAAAAAAAAAAAAAAAAATTGCTCGATTCCTGTCATCGAGCTAGTACATATTTTTCTCATCACTTTAATTTGAATTATGCATGTGGTTCTCAAAATAAGTGTTTAATTTTTTTCTTCTGATTTCAGGTGTGGCAAATGCACTGGATTTAACCGATCGAGTTCTGCCTCGTCTCCAAGCTCAGCTCGAATTTAAACCAACATTGTTAAATTTTGTTCCCTACACAAAGGACCAAATTGTTGAAATTATTGAAAACAGACTTGAACAGGTAAGGAGAGTTTGGATATCTTTGTGCACATTGTATTGCCAGGGTGGGGGGTGGGCATGTTCTTCTTTACTGGGGTGAATAACGAAGACTACACTTTTCTTGATTCATCTTCTAGATGTCTTCTTACAAATATAACTTATTGAAAGTTAAAATCCAACTTCTAACTCCCATTAATTCTCCAATGATGATGTAGCTTTTCACTGACCTTAAGTTGTCAATTAAACTCTGTTGACCTCAGCAAGGTTAACAGTTTAGTTCTTTGTAAAATATTACACTACATGCCAAATAAAAGATTCAGTCAATCTATTATTAAATGTGTGTGTTTGTAAATTAGAAAAGGTGGAATTGTCTTGATGTGCTTCTAAGAAAAGGTTAATGTGAGGAAGATGGAGTGGTGGGGGGGTGCCTGACGAAGCATAAACAAACAAATCTTGTAATAAAAATTGATTGTCTGTAATTGAAAATGTCACAATTCCCTTAGTTATTTACATTAAATTCCCTTAGTTATTTACATTATATTCCCAATGATAATTGAATAATCATTATTCAATTTTAATTAGCCTCTTATTTATTAACAATGTATGCATTAACTCTTAAAGTCCTATACCACCTCATTCCACTCGGCTGGAAGTCACATTAGTTTTAACTAATCAGCCCCAAACAATAGCCTTTGTTTAAATTTAATATTAAATATATGTAGAAATCTTTGATTTAAGGGAAATAATAGATAACTTTAGATGCAAAGGTCATTTTTAGCCATTATTTTTATATATCCTTATAGGAATGCTCTGGACTTAGAAAAATCTCAACAGGATGTTAAGAGTTAAATATAATATTAAACATATTTAGAAATCTTTGATTTAAGGGAAATAATAGGTAACTTTAGATGCAAAGGTCATTTTTAGCCATTTTTTTTATATATCCTTATAGGAATGCTCTTTAAAAAATTCTCAACAGGGTATTAAGAGTTAAAGTCTAGCTGAGCTAAAATTGCCTCAAAACAGCCTGTGCGTTATATACCACTAAGAAATAAATGTTAACATAATGTATGGTGTGGATAATTTACATACTGGTTTTTAACAAAATTGGGTTTAATTAGTATTAACTTGGTGTTATTGATGTCTAATATTTTTATTCTCCATATTAAAATCGATTGTATGTATAATTTTATATCAAAATCAATTAAAATGAAATAAAAATGTGTAATCTTTATATACATTCTTTAGTTTTATTAGTCTTTCTAATATTTTATTCCATTATAACTTAAATACTTTCACTCATAGGGCACTTATTTTTGCTAGTAATTGTAGAATACTGATAATTGTCATTCTGTGTTACTTTCACCCTTAGCCAGGATTGAACCTGCAGTCTGGAAATGACTGTTACAGATTATTAACTATTGGACAGTAGAACAGCCAAACACCTCCTCAGCTTAATGGACTCTTCCTGGCAGCAGTGGCAGGAATTATTTAAGCTGTTATAGTTGGTTCATTAATGAACTAGTAACTTCATGTTAGGCTTGGCCAGTCAAACCAATTGTTGACTGTCTAACTGACTGACTTCAATAGTAATAAAATTAGGCATGACCAAAATATGATAGCAATTACTTTGAAATGAATGTTTTTATTTTTTACGGAAAATAATTTATTGCTTCAATGTACTTTATAGAGAATGTAAGTACTTGTCTAATTATGTTAATGTGGGTGAATAGGGAATGAAAGAGAAAGGAAGTGTTTATTGAATTCAAAAGCAAAATACATTTGACATGTGTAGGTTTCTTTTCTTTTTTCTCTCCCTTGTTTTATCATTGCAAACTATTTCCTAAATTGAATTTCTTTTTCTCCTCCTCAGTTAAAGGAAAGCGGTCAATGTATGTTAGAACCAAGTGCCATTCAGTTTTGTGCTCGTAAAGTTGCCTCCGTTGCTGGGGACATGCGACGGGCTCTTGATGTGTGTCGAAGGGCTATTGAAACTGTAGAAACCAATGTTCGTTTTAAAAGTGTTCTGAAACCTGCAGGTAAGTTGTTTTGTTTTTTTTTTTTTTTGTTTTTTTTCCAATATTCCTCATTCTCTATCTCGTCATATTACATAATGTTATTTTTGATACTCCTCCCTGTACACTGTTTATGTCTGGTGGTAGTAAAATAGTGTTGGTGGGTTCCTGTAACATTGTGACCAAAGTGCTTGGCTGTTCAAACTTTAATTTGTATTCTCCACAATCACATCAAGATGACATCAGTTTTTGAATTTTTAAATTTAAAAAAATGTTAATGGTAAAATGGTAGATTCTTTTCGTAATTTAGGTTTATTTAGAAATGTAATTTTCTATTTCATTATGTCATATATTTTTTTTATATCTGAAGATCTCCAGAAAATAAGGCCTAATGAAAATTAATATAAGCCATCTTATTTATGGGGAAACCTGGTATCATTCTTTATCTATGAAACTATTTTAATAATGTAATAGACTTCAGGAATTTATTTGGTTTTTTTGTTTGACGTAAATGTTTTCTCTTTTTATTTCTCCAGAAAGCAATAGTCCTACCAAAAAGTCTGAGGTTCCTTTGAAAAAAATTGGAATTCCTCACATTGCCCGTGTGATAAGTGAGGTATATGGTTGTCGTGTCACTGCTTCTACACAAGATTCAGAAAGTATTCCTCTTCAACAGAAAATTACCGTCTGCACTTTGTTGCTTTTATTAAAGAAAGGGAAAAAACCAGCAAAAGAAGTCGTTCTTGGCAATGTAAGTTGTCTCCCTTTGATTTGTGCACTCACACCATACACCCGAACCAGTTGAATGTTAAATGAGATTTTACCTAAGAAAAAAAAATAGCTGTTAATAATCTGATTTGTGTTGGGGCTATTTGTTCCACCTTAAAAACACTTTGAATTTAAGAGTTGTATTTGAAAATTGCAAGAGTTTTGTTTTGTTTTGTTTTCCTCTCTTTCTCACACAAATCTTTTTTTACTTAGGTCATTATTTTATTTTTTAATCAAATTTTGTTCCACCTTTAAAACTCAGAATTTTTAATTTATATATTCATTCTTTTTTCTAAGTACTTTAAATTAAAAATAGATGAAGAAAATGAAAGGGTTTTTGTTTGTTTTTTTTTTTAATATATATATTAGATATTTAATTCTATTTTAATAGACTTGTCATTACCTACCATAATGTTAATTTAAGTCGTAAAAATTATGTATTTATAGCATTTAATATTTTTCATACTTTGAATTTAAACTCTAGTTAGCCATTGTATTATTTTTTTAAATTATCTTAAAATCTTCAATCTTTTTCTTTTGTAGTTCCACAATGTCTTTAAGAAAGTTTGTCAACGATACAATGTTGTGGGAGTGGATCAGTCTGAATTTGTCAACATGTGTTCATTATTAGATGCCCGAGGGATTATCTCTACCAAAAAGGCCAAAGAACCCAGATTAATGAAGGTAGGTTTATTCTTATCCAAGATAATCCTTTGGTAAATTGTTGGCCTTTTTTCTTTTTTTTATTAGCAAAACAAAAAACCTTAAACTATTTATGATCTTGATAATCAATTGTAAATTAACTCAGCCCCTCAAGTGAGGCGTAATGGTTCAATGGTTGGTATTGTATATTAGTTAAAGACTGATAAAGTTGTAAAAAGTTATTACTAGGCTAGCAGACAAGTGACTTCTGTGGGCTCCATAATTCTGGGCTTGTGCCACAGCTATCTTCAAATTTAACACATTCTTTCTATGAGGCAGTATGTGACAATCTGATGGTTTAAATAAGGAAGCATTGACAGTCCCATTTGTGTGAGGTGATTTCATAGAACATAGCTTGGGGTGGGGGTTGATCTGCTGAGCCCTCAACGGGGTCAGAAAGTGGGGAACTATATAAATTCCACCCACACACACAAAAAGTCACATTTGGAATAAGTGAATATGGATGATTCTATACAGCATTTCTTCCAATTGGAAGAAAATAGGGACTGGCTGCTTAAAAAAAGAAATAAACTCCCTTGCTATCCAACTGAGGCCACTCCGCCGCCTTAACAAATATGAACCAATAGGCATGTTGACCTTGTGCAAGGAATTCTCACTGGGTATTCCATAATTTTGGCTTTGGGCCATGGTTGCTATTCTGTTATTATGAGACAATTTTGGTCTTAAACATATCAATTACATTTAAGCTAGTAAACAAGTAATCTCTTTTTGATCCTCATTATTGATTTTCTCTTTCTTTCTTTTTAGGTCAGTCTTCGTTTAAATGAACAAGATTTGGAAGATGCATTGAAAGACAAAGCATTCATAGCCAACATAATGGAAAAAGGATTGCCCTAATCTTAATCAAGATTTTTAAACTTTAAAAAAAAAATTTTTTTATTGTATATTTTAAAACTAATGGAATTTTCTTTTAATTTCTGTATATAGGATTTATTTTTTAAATTTGTAAAGCAAGAATCAAAACTTTTAATTTATTTGGGAAAAAAAAAAAAAAAAACAAAGATGCTGTAAATTTGTAAGATAATTCACCTGTTTTTTATTTGTTGGGCATTTCGCTTTTAAACTCGTTTTTATTGTGTACCATTTGAACAAAAACATTTTTAAATAAAATTTTAAAAAATATTTTTCTTTTTTTTTTTTTCTTTCTTTGCAACTAACTAACAACTGTTTCTAACATTTCTTATTGAACACCATGTAGTGAAATTTATAAGTCCTGGCCACATGGCTATCAGAGTCTGCCATCTTGTAGACCAACTTATCTGTATAAGGCCGGTTTTAACATAACTATCTTCCATTTATTTACAAACAAGTGTGGAAGTAAGATGAAATTAATCTGACGGTATGTGAGAAAATTTAGAAACAAACTTATAGACTCGCGTGTTTCTAAATTTTCCCCATAAGTTACTAGAAGCTGCTACCCAGCATCAACTTAAGAGTAAAACTACAAGAATGAGGATTTAAAAAATAATAAAAAATAAAAATTCCAGTTCTGATGGGGAGGGGTTATTTGTATCCAATCTGTAAAAGAAACTATTCCAGCAGAGCTGAGGCACTATAGCTCTAATATTAAAGTAATTGAACAAAATTTGAAATTAGCATTACAATTTTATTTTTTTAAATGGTTCATTTGAGTTTGTAAAGATAATCATTTTAGAAGAAAATACCTTTTTTAAAATAGTTGTCTATATGGGAACCGTTTTATTTTAAGGTAAGATTGTAAATAAGATTTCAGTTAAATCAAACTTAACGGACCTAAATTCCACCCTTGTATGTCACTCCACCGAAAGAAAAATACCCAAAATCAGAATTAACCAATTTTTATATTAATGAATAAAAAATATAATGCACCAGTTATTTTATTTAAAAACTTTCACTTTTTCAGATCAGTTAACTTTGAACCACATCTTTGAGAATCTGTATTACACCTCAAAGATATGTGGTTCAAAGTTAACTGGAAAAAACTGGTGCATTATCTTTTTATTCATTAATATATCAACACTGAAAATTTCATTAAATTCAGTTAATTCCCTAATTTCTTTTGGTGGGGTGACATACAAAGGTGGAATTTAGGTCTGTTAAGTTAGATTTAACCAATATTTCTATATTCTAATTAAAGTTTGGCATTTCCACATGTTCTAGAAATTAAAATTCTGAATTTACAGGGCTTTATAACCTCATGGTTATACTCTAGTTGTTTGGTTTGTGGAGTTCTCACTTAGATTTTAAAGGAGACAGACTCCAAGATGGCTATTAAATAAAGATATCTGAAAAATATCCAAATCTTTGTTATTAACAAACCAATGAACACAGATGAAAAAGTCCCAAGGGAGTAGAGACCACAGCAGAGGAAAGACAAGATAAGTACAATAATATTGTGGAAAGAACCATCAAACACAAATCAAAAGTGTATTTGATTTCATTGAAAAATAATTTTTTTAAATTTCATTAATTGGTTCTGGAATGAACATTATTTTCATCAGAATCTGGGTAGTAGTAACTATAACATTAAAAAAAACTTTCTATTGTAGCCATATCTACAAACATTACAAGCCATTAATTAATTTTTTTTTTTGCTTAGTTTCTTAAAATTATGGGGCCGGTTTAGCTCAGTTGGTAGAGCACCCACCTAGGTTCCTGTTTCAATATCAGTCCCCGCTAACTCAGCACATGAGTAACACAGCTTAGTCAATCTGATCTGAGTGGGAAAGCATCTGGTTGCTCCACAATGGACAGTGACACAAGATCAATTTTTAAGTAGAGTAAAGGTGGTTGAGTTGGGCCTGGCTTAGCTCAGTCGTTAGAGCATCCACCAAGGAATTGCAAGGTTCTGCCTTTGATACAGGTCCCTGCCAACTCAGTGCATGAGTAGCACAGCTTAGTCAATCTGGGAACTTAACACAATGGATAGTATGTGACATAAGATCAATTTTTAAGTTAAGTACAGCTGCTTTAGATCAGTTGGTAGAGCATCCACTGAGGAATTGCAAGGTTTTGGCTTTGATACTAGTCCCTGCCAACTCAGCATATGAGTAGCACAGATTGGATAATTTGATCTCTGCAGTAAAATGGGGAGCTCCACGTCAGCAAAAAAATGGATAAACTCTGATTGGCTCCAACTTAAAAAAAATAGTTTATGAAATCTTAGGTTGGTTATATCCACCAAAAATTATCCTATGCATTAACATATTCTTTCAAGTTCAATTAATATTTTTAAATATCAATTCATCATAAAAATCAAATTAAAGCTTTGTATGATCAGACCTCCCAGTTGGAATTTATGGAGTTGTGTGCTTGCAATACCTACATTATCATCAAGTGACATTGACAGCACAGATTCTCATTACACTCTCTTGCTTCTCATCCCTATCAGTTATCAATCCTTTGGCAGGTCTTTTACAATCTGCATGGGGCTAATTGATGATGTAAGTTGGCCTACAATAGTGTGTCAATTGTTCACAGAATGTCACTTATGAGTTTGTCCTTACTTCTCCAACAATTTCCATGGTTTGTGTAATAGGAGGCAAGTGGCCATAACTGCTTTTTTTGTGGGTTGCTTCTAAGACACCATGCAGCATCCTGGCAAAACTCAAAGCATTTCATTAGAATCAAGTGGTGCAGCCATACAATAGTACTGATATGGCTACAGCTTGGACAAATTCTTACTTATTAGGGAAATGAGATTTTTATATCATTGATAATCTGTCTATAAGCAGTCCATGCTTTTTCTATGCTTATATTGACATTGTTTTCAGTAGAGGAGATATTACTACCTAGGTATGTTAACTGGTCTACTAATTTCAGAGGCTTGTTTAAAGCACATGAACTCCATTTTATCAGAGTTCACATTCAGCTTGTTTAGATGTATATGCAAAAAGCACTAGATCATCTGCATAATTCACACCTGTTTGTGGGATATAACCAGGTTTTAGATCAAATGATTTTCATAGTACATCAGACAGATTATGAACATATATGGTCCTAAAAATGCCCAGAGTTCAAATCCTGGATGTGGTAATTGCATTTCACTTAGCACTAATACCCTTGGGAGAGGTATGAATCCTACTCTCCCTCCAGCTATGGCTCTTTAACCGTGGTTAGGCAACCGGTCTATGAGATGGAAAACTGAATTCAAACCTGTTGAACTCCGCTTAAGAAATTAACTTTTGTGTCACATCCTGCTCGTGCAGAGGGGTTGGTATATGTATATATATATATATATATATATATATGGTCCTAATGTATCTCCTTGTAGGACTCCAGTGACAATGTCAATGAAATCTGTCACCATCAGGAGAATGAATCATTTGCTTTCATGTCTTTTCAGAGCATCATTATAGTGGTAAGTTTCTTTGGGGAGACCAGATGCCTGTAGTATTTGCTCCATCTTTTCTCTGTGTATGGAGTCAAATCTACAAATAATAGTGTTGCCTCAAAGTTATTTTGCTTGAATCTTTTCTACAATTCGACAAATTGTCAAGATCTGAGAAATTGTGGTTTGATTTTTACAAAAACTCAATTTGGGTCTTTAGAAATAAAATCCAAGCCCTCCTCATCGCAACAGGACTGTGTATACTTGGTAGTGTCAGAGCCATGCTGTCAGGATCTGAAGTTCTTATTAGGGTCACCCAAGATAGACAGGTCTGGTACCCAGTGGTATTAGGGCCACAACCTGACCAAAATCCAAAGGGCATCTCTTTCATCAGCAGGAATCGACAGTTTTTGGCATACCTCCTTCCTCTGACCGAGATATGCATGCAGAGTTTAGGGACCACTTATTCATTTCCTATTCCCTTGTTATTTATTTCATGAATTCATCACAGGTGACCCAAGGTGATTGCTGTAACAAACAGAAAAAGAATTCATTTTAATTTTCCAAGGATTTTCCCGGAGAATTTTCTCTATTACAGGAGCAGCTATGACAGTAAGAGTTATACCTCTGCAGTGATGCTGATAACTTTTGGATTTAGTGCGTCCTGTGACACATTTTCTTTGAATGAGTCCCAACTAAAGCTGTGTAATTTCTACCTTGTAACTTACTGTGTAATTTATTTCTAAGAAATTATGGAAACGTATTTACAGTTAGCTTGAAATGATGAGGGAAGAAAAAAAAAGAAAAACACTGGAACACATGGATACGATTTTACTGCGTCCTTCAAAATTTTTGTGCATCAGGGACACAGGACGCAAACCTATCAGCATCTCTGCCTCTACCGTTCTTAGTGATTCTGAGCTCACATTTCTTTGGAAGGGAATGGGAGGATGCAGACATTCATTCATTTCTCTTTAGTACTTTGTTTATATATGGCATTGCATAATCAAAGAAGTCCATACTTTGGGTTTAATTTTGCTGAGGTCTGCAGCTTTTCTACTTTTTTTGTTTTTAGGACTTTGTCAAATTCATCTCTCATAAAGAGTCCCAGCTTGATGTCTAGTAGGCAACTACTGATTTTTTTTGAGTATTATTATCTGCAATTTTAGGAGGGTTTCCAAACAGTTCTTGAAGTGTTCTTTCCATTTCAGAAGTCTATCTTCTTGGTTGGATACTTTTATACATTATAAATTTCACTAATTCATTTTTTTTAATTTTGAACTGCAAGATACCATCACCAAAAGAAAAGGAATTTTATTGCCAATCATTAAAGGGCAATTGGTGTATGTAGGTATGTCCGGATGAAACTACGAAAATAAAACAATTACAAAGTATGTGTGTATTATATATATATATGACACACACATTAAATATCACCAGTTCCTGCTTTTTGTGCAAAAATTATGATGATTTAATTCATATTCGAGGATATCTAAGAATTAAAATATACACAGAAATAGTATTGAAATTACACTTAAAAATGTCCAGCATTTGTAAATCTCAAAACCAATCAATACACCATGTTTTTTTTTGCTCACTCTACCCATGTGATGCTGGGTAGCCATTTCTAGTCTGTAATAAAATACAACAAGATTGACTGTTAGTTAACAAGTTTTATTTATTTCCTGAAAGGAATAAGACTTTCTCAAGAGGGGGAGGGGTAAAATAAAGAGTATGGGGAGTGGTTGTGATGTCAAACAAGCTGTACAAAATGATGGACATGAATTTTTTTTTTTTTGACTAGGTAGAGGCTAAAGAATAAAAAAAAGGTTAAAAATATTTTTTATGAAAAAAAAGAAAAAAAAAAAAAGAGAGAAGATAAAAGCCTTAAGTGAATTTGAGGGGCGGGGGGCAAAATAATATCTCAAAGAAAAACAAGTTCATGTAAATAAGAAAAAAAAAAGAAAGAAAAAAAAAAGAAAAATTAAGATAAATGTAACCTAATTGAGTAATAAAAAATGGATGGGGGTGAAAAAAAAAAAAAAAAAATAAAGCATTCCACCCAAAATTTAAGGAAAAATATTCCTGTTAAATATTAATACTCGCCCCTGAAAATGTGTGTAATTGTCCCCACACACAGACAAATCCTTAGCCTCAACCATATTGTCTAAATGATAAAAATTAGGAGCAGGAGGAGAAAAAAAAAAAATAAAAAAGGCCTACCACTGGCAATAGTAAGTATAGGTTGTTCATATTTTGTAGTAAATATGTTTAATGTCATTGTCAATAGATGTGCTGGTTAAAAAAAAAAAATTTAAAAAAAAAAAAAAAAAGAAAAAGAAAAAAAAGGAAACCCACTAAAGAGATAAATAAATCTTTAGTTTGCATCAAGTAGCGTTTCATCATGTCAAATTAATTCACAATCAACAAATTCCACGTACCATTCACCCATCAAGATTAAGAGAAAGAAGACAAATGACAAAATCTTGAATAATTCCGATATTTCCAACTGTTGTCCTCATCTTTATTGTGTATAAAGCACAACCGAATTCAGCACCACTGAACTCAGGCCTCCTGTTTAGGCGTTTGTTAATTACTTCGGAATTTCAAATGGTGGGGTTTTGGAGCTGGAATTATGTACCACTATTTCAAGAGCGGCTCCAAGCAGATATATGATGCCCCCAGACTTATTGATTAGAAATGCGATTAGATATAGAAGAAATAAAAAGTTACTGTATTCTATACTAATCGCATTTCTGTCAATAATCTAGGGCATTTATGCTGCTTTGGAGCCCTCTGAAATAGTGCTAACAATTCCAGCTCCCCAAAAACCATGTTTGAATTCAAGGCAATTGTCTGAAGCAGGACTTATTTTAAGGCGTACCTGATTGGATTGGCACCCCCCCCCCCAAAAAAAAAAAAAATTTTGGCTAAAAGCAGAAATTGCCCATCATAGGTGAGGTTGAAAAAAAGTTTCGTTTTTTATTTATTTCAACTTATTTTTTTTTTTATTTCATCCTGTTTGCTTTTATATTTGGAAGCGAAGGTTCTTCTTTTTTCTTTGTATTGCGGGCTTTAAAATTAACCCTGTGCCCTTACTGCTAAATTGCTTTGTTATTACCAGCTATGTTTCTGCTGTGTAGATGCACCAAGCTAGACTGCTTTTCAAACAATACTAGGCCTTCACACACTCAACACCTTATAAACGTCTTTTTGGCTGAACTTATGCCCATGCAATATCTACTTATTCCGATAAGTTAAAAACCCTACCCTAATACCCAGAGCTTGAGGTTTACAGTGGCCACTGAACCATTGTGTGTATCATCAATAATTAAAGAGATACGAGCGCACAATTTAAATATCAAAATTTTACGAATCTATCAAGCCCTTTCTGGACTTATGTTCTATAAAACTTCCCTTTCATTCGTTCATTCATCCCTTTCAATTGTGGTAATCACCGTTCTCTCTTGCTTTACCTGGTAAATTCGCTCATGCTCTCTTTTTTTTTGCTCTTTTTTTCACGGACGCTCACCGTCTTGAGAGGTGGGTCTTTTTTGTGATGGTTGATCGACTCTTGTGATTTCTGGCCGCCATCGCCACCAGCGGAGTCCTCTCCCTCGGACCGACTTTTGATCGAGAAACGCTCTTGTGTTTTGGTAAAAGACGATGATGACATGCTCGGGGGGGACTTTGGACCGCTTCTCCTCTTTCGAGTGCGATCGCTTGGAATGATTTTCTTTTCATGAGATCTGGACTGATTGAGGCGAGCGAAGTTTCGAGACCGATGCTTCTCCTGACGACTGACGAAGTAGCCTTCCCCCCTCCTCCCCTCCCCTTTGTCTTTGGACTTGGAGCTGCTGGCAGAGTGATGGGATGGCGCCTCGGTGATGGTGGTGATGCCTGTGGTGATGGTCCTTGGGCTTGCCGTTGCAGTCCCGCTCGCGTTTCCCGCCTCTGACGTTCACGTTCCCTAGCCAGTTCCACGGCAAAGTCATCCATGAAGAAGAATGCTGGGCAGAGGACGAGTAACTCGAGGAATATTTGCCATGGCCAGAATTTGATGGCGATAGTTTTCTGTGTGATGATGATTGAGGAGGAGGAGGTGGTGGTGGTGTTGTGGGGGTGACTTTCTGTGATGAGGGGAACGGTTTCTTGGGGACTTCCTCCGATGTGGGGATTTTCGATTATGGGGTGACCTCCGATGAGGTGAATGGGAGCTTCTGTGTCTTTCCGGTGACCGATGTGGTGTAGACTTATCACAAGATCTGTCATATTTTCTTCTTTCTGGGGATCTTGAGCTGATTAAAGAAAAGAAAAAAAAAAACATTTTAAAGATATAATTCACTTTGAGTAGAATATAATAAAAAGGGAAAATTTGTATATTTTTCAAATTTAGATTTTGGTAATTTACACAAAAAGTGATGGTCAATGTTTTTTGATCACTGGAATATTTGCTTATAGTTGTTTTTAATGTTTTTTTTTTGCTTTTTGACAATTAAAACTCTTGAGACTTTGATGTTTGTTGTTTTGTGGCATACAACCTCACGTGGGTCATTTAATCCAACAAAGTTTTCAAATAGTTTTGTCGGCGATAGTGTGGTAAAAAGAGCATTAATAAATAAATATATATCTTTAGTACATATTTATTGCTATTTATTTCCATAAAAATGTGTGTGTATATGTAATATATAATATATATATATAATATAATGAACTATTGTTCAATTACTCATATTTTTAAGTACATCCCACTTCTTTTTAGAACGTAAAATCCTGGAATGGTCTTATTTTTGTGAAAGTTTTCAAATACTTGCTTGTAGTATTTTGTCTGCACTAGATCAAGTCTAACACACGGCAAATCTCTTGCATGTAGTGCATATTGGGATTCTGTGCCCTCTAGTAAATGATAGCGGGTGATATAGATGCGGCATTACCAACACAATGTTTTGAATGATCCATTCTATGGGCTTCCTCAGTGTGCTGTTCATATAGTAATAGGCCTGTTTTCTTGCAGTGTAAAACCAAAGAAAAATGTCACAAACACAGTGTTATTGATCCTCACTAGATACCCCATACATGTGACCTTGTGTCAAATTCCTACCTTGGTGAACAGGTTGGGTAAATAATTTTTCTTTATTCATATCTGCTATATATTGTTTACTTACAAGTCAATCTTGACTGAATAGTGATGCTTGCTTATTTATGTAGAAAGGACATGGCAACATGAATTCAATCCTGGATAGGCTGTTGCATTTTACATAGCGCAATACCTTTGAGAAAGGTATGAATCAATTATTTTCTCTCCAGATGGATAAATAGGACATACTGGCTCTAGAAGGAAGAACTAGGAATTCAAACTGGCTTAAAAATTGACTGTGTCACATTCTCTGTGGCAGGAGTTGATGACTTGATAGAAACAACAGATCACAGTTTGTTTCTCCTTGGAAACTGGACAAGAAAGATGTTTTATTAGATTAGCATTTATAAAAAATAAAAAAAGAGTGGGATAATATAGGGGGTGATTAGTTCTTATTACTACCAATAAAGATTTAATTAAGAACATAGAAATAAATCATGCAACAAAAGCCAAAGTTTTAAACATTCAATTCTAATGACAAATCTTCAGTTGTTTTATTCTAATTATGCTTTATACGATTAGAGAAGGAAAAAAATATGCCCGCCCCCCATTAAATGTTTTTATTTTAAAATCTCAAAAGTTTATCATCTTTTGTTGGTTATTAAGAAGTTGCAAATAAAGAGACAGGCGATATAGAGAGGGATTATAAAAGCTATAAAGACGGACAGCGATATGAGAAGAGAGAGAGAGAGAGAGAGAGAGAGAGAGGAGAGAAGAGAAATGATTGTATACCCTTTGCTGTTGACATCTAAGGAAGCAGTTTGTTCTCCTTCATTCCATTCTTCTACCTTCTTCTTCCATACCTTCATCACCATTACAAATAACTGGAAGTGGGCCAACTGGTTTGCCTTCTTGGGCTTTGGACAGAGCTCTGGCCTTCAACTTCTCATCAAGATCCTTCTTGTGGGGAAACAGGGATACGAGGAACAGGGTAGAATACCATTCCAATTTAGTGAACCAATGTCGCAACATTTCACCAATTGTCATGCTGTGTCCACACCGGCTTTCACGTCTATTTCCTGAGAGAAGGGCAGAAAGAAACAGAATCGAGGAGGGGACAAGAAGAAAAAGAAAAGAAAAAAAAAAGAAAAACAAAAAAGAAAATTAATATAACAAATAATTAAAAATACAAAATTAACTGAAAAAAAAAAAAAAGAAAGGGTCTTGCTCTACCAACTGTGCAGATAAAGAGAGAGGCAATGGCCCTCAGATTTTGGTACTAAAAGACCAATTACTAAAACTGTTTTTTCTTTTTTTTTTTAATTGAAGACCAAACAGGAGAAAAAAATTACATATAAATCAAACATGTATCAACAACAGAAAATAGCCACTTTGTAAATATCAAACTTTCTTCAAAAAAACATTTTATTATTCTCTCATGCAAGATTAGTAAATGTTTTATTTGGTAAAATAGTCAAATAAGAAATTTAGTTTTATTTTGTAATTGGTCTTTTCTTCATTTCTACTACTGCCAGGGTGGTCCGAAAAGACTTATCACCCCACATATTGTTTTAATAATATAAGTTACGTAATTTACCTAAAAGAAAAAAACTTTAAAAATTGAATTATTTAAAAAATTTTGGATTGTATTATGTATTATTTATTAGGTAATTTACCTCTTAGAGGTAAAATAATTACATAAGACAATCCAAAATTCTAGAAAATAATTTAATTTTTTTAAGAGGTAAAATTACATAACTTATATATTATATTATTGAAGCAATATGTAGGTGATGACAATTTTTTTCGGCCACGTATATTCCATATTGAAGAAATTCATATCACAGAAACATTGTTTAATCAAATTGACAATTTTAGATAAAATGGGGAAATTTAAGTCATTTCTACTTCTGGTAAAATTAAAGGTAGACAATATGGTCAGCTTAAAAAGAAACAATTTCTATTATGTCTCCAAAAATTATCAGATCATACAAAAATTTTGAAGCATAAAATCACTACATAAATTTTCATCATGAAAATATTCAACCTTTAAATTTTATTGTTCACCCCAAATCAGCTGACAATGCAAGTTGCTCAGATTTTAATTGAAAGTCAAAAAGCAAACAAACAGGTCAACTTGATACCATTTAGGTTCAATGGTCAGGATGTTAAAAATCTTTTTATTTGAAATCAAAAGAATAAAAAATATAAAATAGACTTTAAATCAATAGTTAAAATGTAAAAAAATCAAAAACCAACTTTGATTTTCAAGAATAAGAACTTTTATCAAGAAATTTTGAGGTGAAGGCAGTGGTTATTTTCTGTGATTGACATATCTGTAATATAAAACACAAAACTATCATTCAGGACGTTTTGTTTTTTTTTGCATTAAAAGACTTTCAAGCATTTAATACAAATGGAGGGGAAAATCTTTTAAAAAATCAAACATTCAAGAAAATATTTACAATAATATTCTATGGCACTTTACCAGAGGTTTATGAATACAAAATAAACTGTAAAAAGACAATGGGAAAACACATCAAGTAAATGGAAGAGGGTTTTAGTTTTTTCATTAAAAAAAAAAAAAAAAAAAAAAAAAATTCTATATTATTTAGATAAAAAGAGAAAGAAAGCAAATGTGAATAAAAGACAAAATTCTTTCTCTTTCAATGTAATATTTTAAATTTAATTGCTGTAGTCTTTTTCTACTTGTAGAGTGGCATTTAAATGGATTTAAAAAAAAAAAAAAAAAAAAAAAGTTTAATAGCTTCAAATTAAACATCTTTTCATGGATTAAATTATGAAGGCAAACATCAAGTTTTTTGTTGCTTTTATCACCACAGTATTTTGAATGAGCATCTTTTGAGTGCATATGAATTTTAATATTTTGTTCAAGCAAAAATTAGAAAAAAAGGAAACAATTTATCCATTAGTATTGAATTTGTAGGAGTTTAATTAACAAAGCAAATGTTATTAACCAAAGATTTAGAGAATTAATCTTTACTCTTACCCTTTCCTTAAGTCTATGCACACATATAAAATTATGTGGAAAGAAAATAATGAATAAATGGAAAAATAAGAGTTATGAAGATTTAATTCATATTTTAAAATTTTGATCTTTAAAACATTTTGATTACTAAATTAGTAATTTAATATCCAGTGATGCTGAGATCCTTTTTGATTTAGGCGTCCTGGGGCGCACAAATGTGATATGAAGGAGTCCAAATACATTTCTTAATAATTGTAGAGTTTTATCGATGATAACAATTAAATTCATAAAACCCTACTAGTACCCTATACCATGTACTTTGTTTGCTAGAAAATATGGAAATGTATTACAGTTAACTGGATATGGTGGTGAAGAGAAAAAAAAAAAAACCCAAAACACTGAGATGCTGATACGATTTTCTGCGTCCTGACGTTAGAGCGTACTTATTTATCAGGCATTCTTGATAATCAAAATCTAATGTACTAAATTTTCAAATATGAATAAACCATCTTCATAACCTACTTTTCAAATCATCAATTATTTTTTCACTCAGATTATAATAATAGGTTATTATACAATGGCACACATGAATAAATTAGAATATAAATCTGTTAATAACATTTTGTCTGACTTGCAATAATAGCAGTACATCTCCAGGCATCAGAAGAAAAAAAAAGAAAAAAAAGAAAAACAAAAAAAAAAAAAAAGAGATGCGATGATATAAACAACAAATAAAGGATATTAGCCCAAACGAAACAATTCAAATTGCAATTTTACTCATATTTTCTTCTCCTTTAAAAATCTAACAATCATTTATTAAACCTAAAGAGTCAGGAAAAAAAAATTAAAAAGAAATAGATGGATTATTATTATTTCTTGGTGTATTTTGTGTTTACAAGTTAGAAATGAAATATTTTAGCAGTGAACACACAAAAGGCAAGAAACAAGATGAACAAGAGAAATGCAGTTGATGTTAAACACAATAGCCACATTATGAATAATGTAATAGATGTTTTTGGAGTTTTTAATAAGTTTAATTAACTTTGGTAGAAAACATTCTCACTATAAACAAATACATCTGCCTATAAGCAATACAATGAGATTTGCTTATTTCTTGTGTCCATTTTAATTTCTTCCTTTTTAAAAGGTGTTCACATTTCCTATTAGAGAAAAGAACCATGCTATTATGCAAATGTAACTAATGTTTATATAGAGGAGAGGAGGAAGAGCGAGATTGCCGGTTGATGGTGATTGTGGTGGTGATGTTGATGGGTGTGTAGAAGTAGCCTGAAATAAGTAAACAAGCAGCAGCAGCCTGCTTTGGTATAACCTAGAGTCTGAGGTGCAGCCTTGCTCTTCACTGCCATGGCTGGGCCTAGAGCAACACCCTGAAGTTATACAAACAGCCACACGAGCAATGTTAGCAGCCACAGAGCACAGCACACAATCACACATATCAACAGGACATACAAAGAGAGCATCAAGTTCAATTTGAAACTTCTTAAAAAGAAAAGTTTTAAAAAGGACCATTCTTAATTCCTTATCTCTATCTATCTTTATTTGTCAGACAAGATTTATATTCAATACAAAAAAAACAAAAAAAAAACATAAATCCAAATGTTTATAAAAACTAATAACATTTGAATATATACACAAAAAAGAAACTGAATAATGCATATGTAAGCCAATAGGAAAGAATAAAAAGGAACAAATTTACAATTTGATACAATTAGTTCACTAATATATTCTACTGTTCTGAATTTTGAGATGAGGTTGATAATTTGTATTATGTCACCATTTTCTTGTTGACATTGTCCTTCATCTTTCTTATATAACATGTTCATGCCCTCTTCTTCAGGTGTTTCTCATCAACTGGGACCTTTCGGTTGTAATCAGGAGCTTATGGACTTAAAACCCAAATGTTTATTCAATCCACCCAGAGATAGACTGTTCTCCCACTAACATGACTGGTACAAGTGTTAAGCTATGTTAACATATTCTACATTATCGCCAGAGTCTCACAATTCCTGGAGTTTGACAAGAAAACACCTAAGAAGACAGAGGGCAAAATCAAAGTCGAATGGTATATAACAAAGACGAAAAATCCAAATAATACAAAATAACATGATTCTATTTTACATAGACATTCATATGAACAAAGAAACCCACATAAGATTATTATAATAATTTACATGTTTAAGGAAACATATTTAGTCTTAACATAGGAAAAATCTGTACTAAATTAACGTTTTCTCATGACTAAAATGGATATTCTTATAATACTAATTACAATTTAGGCTTAAAATTTCAGAGGGTTTGCAACTGAAAATCTTACTTATCACTTCTACAATATGTCAACAGAAAAATTATTTCATCAAATATCTGACAGAGTCAACAGATCAATAGAATTTGTAAAAAGTAAATCTTATTTTTCACATTTATCTTAATAACCAATTTTCCACTGCTCATTTGTTTCATAAAAGAATATAAAGCAGGGTTTGAAAAAAAAAAGTGTCATTCTTTCAAAATACATCTCTATGCAACGAATTTGTAATTAGACAAAGTAACAACCATAATATCAGATTTTCAATTGGTATAATTTTTCTTTCTTTAAATGTTACATCTTAAGTATAAATCATAGAATCATCTTAAAAATAATTGTCAGATAAAACTGGCAAAAAGGAATTGCGTTCTTTCTACATTAACAAAACCATTCACCCAGACAATCACACAAAGATTAAAAGAAAATGGTTGATTTTTATAACTCACCTAATTTAAATGTACAAAGCAAGAAACAAGAGTTGAAGGATTTTTTTTAAATCAAGATGCAAAAAGAATTACATATCACATCTAATTATTTAAGGTAACCTTGAATAATAAAATGTTAACAATATTTACCACCTTTTCCCTAAGATAAAACCTTGAAAATTTACTCTATTTTCAAAACCAATTATTAATTATTTATAGACTACATTAGCCAACTAAAATAAAGCTAGCCACTATTCATACTCAACCCCAAACTCCAGTTACGATTAAATCCAAAATGGAGTCATTTTCAGTGAGAAATATAGATAACAACATTATAGACAATTACTTTTTAACTTTTGTCAAATCAAACTTTCCAATAACCCTTAACTTCCAGTAATGAATTCTAAAAGATTTAAAAGAATGAAGGACAATAGGTGATTGAATGTAAAATATTTATCATTACTACTACTACATTCAACGTGATTGATTATTGAATAGTATTCATTCCGTGTACTATCTAAGATAACTGTAATTAAATGTAGTGTCACGCTGTACCAGGAATAATGAGTCATTATTCTAAAAAATCTAAGTGGAAAAAAAGAAGAAAAAAAGTCCAGGTTAAAGGATGAACCTTTTTCAAACGTATTTTCCGATTCAGAGAATGGAGAAAGATTTGGTAAACAGCGCCAAAGTGTGGCCTGTTCTTACCAAAAGTTCTCTTGTTCCCTGATTTTCTCATGAGAAAAAAAGGTATACGAAAAAAGTTTGGCACAGGTTACCTTACCAGCACTTTAACCTGGGACTAAAATCTTTAGAGAAGATGATTAAAATCAAAAACATTCAATTGTGTAATTGAGACGACAAAATGCATAAAGAAAAATATTTCATTAGTGAAAATAACCATCTAGAATTTTTTGATAAAAAAGAAAGAAGTTATAGCTCTATAAATGCCTATTTTTTTTCTTAAAAAAAAGAAAAAGAAAAGAAAGTATGAGTGGCAATGGGACATTTCTATGTTTGTCTTTTTACAACCTCTTATCCATCACAGATAACCTTTCAACCAATCCTTAATTTCTTGGGACGGCTGTTGTTCATCTAAGCATAGAAAAAAATTCATCAAATCTCAAAATCACACAAAAGTGTCGTTTAAAAAAAGACTTCACATTGGGATGCATTAGGTAGTGAACTATATATATGGTAGTAAATTAGTACATGTCTTAAACCCCAAAATATAAGAAAGAAACATTACCAACTATAATAAAATCCTCGCATATACAAACTCTAGATGTAGAAACGTAATTCTAAATTAATCGTAATATTTTGAAACCAAAAAGAAAAAAGCTAATGGAAGTTTCGACAGATTGCACAAAAATTAGAAACAATTCAACAATAAGTGAGGGGGGGTGGTGTTACAGAGAGACCAAGGAGAATCTGGAACCAAGAAAAAATTACCAACCAAATCCAAAGAAACTGAAGGGGGAAATGAATAAATTAAAATAACAAGGAAATCTACAATCTTTCTGAAAGAGATATAATATTCTGCCCTGTAGAATAAGTAAACTCAAACGAGTAGATTGTCGTAATTCTGTCTATTTTCCTTGTTAAAACTTTTATTTGTTATAATAACTGAAAGCGATTTTACACCGGGTAAAACTTGATTTTTTTGTGTTTTTTAAACATTAGCAAAGAGTCAATTTGGAAAATAATTGTCAGTATTGAAGCCCATCTCAATCATTTGAATTGAACACCTTACACACTCTACCTTAGGTCCTCAATATCTCTCAAGACATCCCTGCCTCGCAGTTCCACTATACTATTCTATGAACGAAAGAAATACTCAGACAACCCACATAAGACATACACCTTCCTTTGGATACCAGGCCATTTCAAGGGATTCTTCAATAGACAGCCTATTACACTTGCACTGGTCGACATCTCCCTCACAATACGTAAAAATCAGTTTACACATCTACTTGACAACAAACTAATGCCAAATTGGTCGTGAAGCTTTCTCAGCCTCTGGAAGATACATCTCAGTCACCGCCATGTAACCGCTCATCCCTACATGCAAAGTTTATAAGTTTCATCAATATACCTCGTCAGCAACATCTCTGGTCTTCTTCCACGATGTACTGGGCCAACAGCCTGCCTCAGTGAACCGCAAACAGCTCATACCACCAAGCCTAATACTTGGCTACACCATCACCACAGTCGCAGGTATCATGTACTGTCCCACTAGGTTCATTCACGTCATCTGTACCTCGTGGGAGATGGTCGACCAGTGCAACTGAAGTAGGCCTGATCTATGAGAATAGTCCTGAAATGGCTGGTACTTCCAGACAGGAAGGCAGCATACCTGTCTTCATGTCGGTTGTATACCGCTGATCTTTCCTTTTTATAATAAATATAGACTACATGACCTATCACTGTGAGCAGCTAGATTTCTCACCCACTTGACGACTAAGGTCAATTGGCTACTGTAAGATTCATCAAATGATTGAGAATGGCTTCAATACTGAGCAATTATTTCCAATGACTCTTTCTAATGTTAAAAAAAACACAAAATGCAGTCTGTTACGGTGTTAATAATAGCTTCAGTTCTTACTAACAAATAAATTAGTTTTAACAGGAAAAATAGACAGAATTAAAGACAATCCTCTTTGATTTTAAATCTATTCATACAGGGCAGAACTGATTATTCTCTTCAAAAACATTGCAGCTGGTCCTTGTTATTTATATTTTAATTCATTTCCCCCCTTCAGGTTTCTTGATTTGGTTGGAGTAATTTCTTTTTGGTCAAATTTCTCTTGTCTCTCCTGTAACCCCCCCATCAATATCTTTGATTGTTCTAAGATTTTTTTCATTGTCATACCTCCACTTGTCTTTTCTTATTGTTCTCAAAATATTCACAATTAATGTAGAATATGTTCACCATCTCTAGAGTTATTATGCCAGACGATATTTATTATAGTTGTATGTTTTTTTATATTTTGGGTTTTAACAGTACTAACTGTTACTAAATATATAGTTCACCACCTATCATCCAATAAATCTGGTGTTCTAAAGCGACACTTTTTTTTTTAATTGTTGAAATTTTTTCCTACTTTTTTAGATTCACAGCAAGCCTCCCCAAGAATTTATGGGATTGCGTTGAAGGTTATCTTGATGATGAGAGGGTATGTAAAAAAAACAACGAGAAATGTCCCATCCACTCAACTTTCTTTCTTTTTCTTTTCTTTTAAGAAAAAAAAATAGGCATTTATAGAGCTATAACTTCCTTTCTTTTTGTTAAAAATAAATTCTAGATGGTTATTTCACCTAATTGAGAATATTTTCTTTATGCATTTGTCTCTCATTACACAAATGAATGTTTTTGTTTAAATCATCTTTCTTAAAGATTTAGTCCAGGTTAAGTGTGTAAAGGTAACCTGATGCCAAAACTTTTTTTTGTTATTACCTTATTTCTCAATGAGAAAATCAGGAACAAAGAGAACTTTTGGTAAACAGGCCCACACTTTGGCCTGTTTACCAAATCTTTCTTTCATTCCTGAATCGGAAAATAAAGTTTGAAAAAGTTCATAACTTTTAACCTGGACTTTTTTTCTTCTTTTTTTTCCCTCTTAGATTTTTTAGAATTATGACTTCTTAAACTTCCTGTACAGCGTGACACTACATTTAATTACAGTTATCTTATAGATAGTACCACAGGATTAATACTATTCAATAATCATCACGTTTAATGTGTAGTAGTAATGACTAATTATTTTAATCAATATCACCTAATTTGTTCATCTTTTTAACAAATCTTTAGAAAATCGATTTACTGGAATTAAGTTAATTGGAAAGTTGATTGTACCAAACGTTAAAACTGTAGATTGATCTTAATGTTGTATCTATATTCTCACTGAAAAGGACTCCATTTTGTTAATGTAACTGGAGTTTGGGGTTGGTATGATCTAGTGCTACTTTATTATTCTCGTTGGATGTAGGTGTATAATAATGTATAATTGGTTTTTGAAACATAGTAGTAAATTTTCAAACGGTTTATCTTTAGGAAAGGTGCGTAAAATTGTCTACATTTTAGTTATTAAGTTAATCTAAATAAGTAGATGGTGTATGTTATTCTTTTTGCATCTGTGATTTAAACAAAATCCCTTAAACTCTTGTGTTCTTGCTTCTTTGTTTACCATTTATTAGGGTGAGTATAAAAATCAACCATTTTCTTTAAATCGTTGTCTTGTATTGTCGGGTGAATGGTTTTGTAATGTTATAAACCGGGCCTTCCTTTTGCCAGTTAACTGACAATTATTTTTAGATGATTCTTATGATTTATACTTAGAATGTAACATTAAAAAAAGAAAACATATACAATTTGAATATATCTGATATTTATGGTTTACTTTGTCTTAATTACAAAAATATCAAGTTGATTAGGATTGTCATTTTGAAAGAATTCACTTTATTTTTCAACCCTAGCTTATTTAAATCTTTTCATGAAACAAATGAGCAGTGAAAATTGGTTATTAAATAAAATCGTGAAAATAAGGAAATTTATTTTTATTCAATATTAACTTTGTCCTGAATTGATCTGATCAGACTATTTGATTAAAATATTTTTCTGTCTGATTCATTTGTTAAATGATTAATTGTAGATATTTCAGTGGGGCGAAACCCCTCGTAAACATTTAACCTAAAATGTATTAGTATTAAAGAATATCCATTTTATGTTCGATGGTAAGAAAACGTTAATTTAGTACAGATTTCTATGTTAAGCTTAATTATGTTTCTTAAACATGTAATTTTAAATAATTTATTGTGTTTTCCTTGTTCATATTAATGTACATTGTAAAATAGATCATGTTATTTTTATTAGAGTTTGATTTTTCGTCTTGTTATTACACATTTTCGTGATGCCCTCTGTCCTTTCTTCAGTGTTTCTGTCAAACTCAGGAAATTGCTTGAACTCTGGCGATCATGGTAGAATATTTAACATTTAGCTTAAACTTGTACCCAGTCATGTTAGTGGACTGAGAAACAGTCTACTCTGTGATGAATACAACAGTTTGGTTTGACAGTTCCATGAAGGCTCCTATTACAACAAGAAGGCTCCCAAGGTTGTAGAGAACAACCTGAAGAAGAGGCATGACATTGTGTATATAGAAAGATGAGGGACAACTGTAAGACAAAAACATGGAAGAATACAGATTATTCAAGCCCCTCTATCCAAAATCAGAACAAGGTAGATCATATTAGTCGAATAATTGCTATCAAATTGTAACATTGTTCCTTTTTATTCTTATCTATTGTGTTTTAACATCATGCAATGTATTCAGTTTCTTTTTGTGTAATATTCAATTTTATTAGTTTTATAAACATTTGGATTAATGTTTTTGTTTTTTTTTTGTATAAATATAATTCTTGTTGACAAATAAAGATAGATAAGAGTAAGAAATAAATGGTCTATTTTTAAAAACTTTCTTTTTAAGAAGTTTTTAAATTGAATTGCATGCTCTCTTGGTATGCCTGTTGGTAATCTTGTGATGCTGCTGTTGTGCTCTTGGCTGCTAACATGCTTACACTTGCTGTTTGTATATCTCATGTGTTGCTCTAGGCCCAGCAGTGCAGTGAAGAGGCAAGCTGCACCTTCAGACTCTAGAGGTTTTGACCAAAGCAGGCTAGCTGCCTGCTTGTTTTACTTTATTCATGGCTACTTCTTACCACCACATCTAACATCACCCCACCTATCGTACCACATCATACTGACATTCCTCCTTCCTCCTCCTCTCCTATATAAACTTAGTTATCATTGCCACTTATATACATGTTCTTTCTCTCGAATAGGAAATTGCAACACCTTTTTAAAAAGAAGAAAAATAAATGGACAAAGAAAAACAGCAAAATCTCAATTTTTATGCTTAAGCGCAGTATTATAGTGAGAAGTTTCTACCAAGTTAATTTAAAACTTATTTAAAAATCCAAAACACTATTACATTATTCATAATCTATTTGTGTTTACCATCAACTTCATTTTCTTGTCATCTTGTTCGCCTTTGTGTTCACTGCTAAAATATTCATTTCTAACTTGAACACCCAGAAATACACCAAAGAAATATAATAATCCATCTATTTCTTTTAATTATTTTTCCGACTCTTTAGGTTAAAAATGATTGAATTTTAAAGAGGAAAATATGAGATAAATGCAATTGAAGTTTCTTTGGCTAATACCTGCTTTTTGTTTATATCATCACACTCTTTTTTTTTTATTTTTTTTTTTCTTTTTTGTTTCTTCTGATGCCTGGAGAGTACTGCTAATTATTGCAAGTACAGACAATGTAATTAACAGATCTTATATCTTAATTTTTCATGTGGCTGCACATGTATCAATATATAATATAATCTGAGTGAAAAAATAAATTGATGAATTGAAAAAGTAAGGTTATGACGATTTTATATATTGAAAAATTAGTACATTTAAGATTTTTGATTATTCAGAGATGCTGAAAATAAGTACGCATCCAGTCAAGGACGTCAGAAAAAATCGTATCCATGCATCTCAGTGTTTTGGGTTTTTTTTTTTTTTCTCTTCACTCCACCATATTCCAGTTAACTGTAAATACATTCCATATTTTCTAGCAAACAAATACATGTTATAGGTACTAGTAGGGGTTATGAATTAATTGTTCATCGAGTAAAAAACTCTACAATTATTAAGAAACTGTATTTGGACTCCTTCCATTCACATTGTGCGCCCCAGGACGCGCAAATCAAAAAGATCTCAGTCACTGGATTATAATTATAATTTAGTAATCAAACTGTGTAAGCATCAAAATTTTAAAATATGAATAATCTTTCGATACTCTATTTCCCATGTTTATTATTATTTTCTTCCACATAATTTTATATTGTGCATAACTTAAGGAAAGGGTAAGAAGTTAAGATTATCTCTAATCTCTGTTAATAACATTTTGCTTTGTTAAATTTAAACTCCTACAAATTCATACATGGATAACCATTGTTTCGCTTTTTTCTAATGTTTCTCTTGAACCAAATATTAAAATTCATTATGGCCACTCAAAGACTGCTTCATCAAAATACTGTGTGAAAAGCAACAAAAACTTGGATGTTTGCCTTCATAATTTACTCCATTGAAAAAGATGGTTTAATTTGAAGCTATAAACTTTTTTTTTTTTTTTTTTTTTAATCCATTTAATTGCCACTCTACAAGTACATGCCAAAAACACTGACACAAATTAAATTTAAAATATTACATTGAAAGAGAAAAGAATTTTGTCTTTATTCCATTTGACTTTCTTTCCTCTTTTTATCTAATAAATTAGAATTTTTTTTTTTTTTTTTTTTTTTTAATGAAAAAACTAAACCTCTTCCCATTTACTGGATTGTGTTTTTCCCCCATTGTCTTTTTACAGCTTTATTGTATTCATAAATCTGGTAAAGTGCCATCTAGAATATTATTTTTGTAAATAATTTCTGATGTTTATTTTTTTTAAAAAGATTTTCCCCCTCCATTGTATTAATGCTGAAGTCTTTTATGCAAAAAAAAACAAAACGTTCCTGATGGAAGTTTTGTGTTTTCTATATTCCAGATATGTACATCACAGAAAAATAACCACTGCCTTCACCCTCAAATTTCTTGAATTAAATTCTTATTCTTGAAAATCAAAGTTGTTTTTGATTTTTAACATTTTAACTTTATTTAAAGTCTATTTTATCATTTATTCTTTTTGATTCTCAAGATAAAAAGATTTTAACATCCTACCATGAACTGAAATGATCCAAGTTGACCTGTTTGTTGCTTTCTTGACTTTCAATAAAATCTCGAGGCAACTGGCATGTCAGCTGTTGGTGAAACAAGTAAAAAAATTTAAAGTTGAATATTTTCATGATGATAATCTTTATGTAGTGATTTTAATGCTTCAAAAATTATTTCTGTCATGATCTGATAACATTATCTGGAACCTAATAGAACATTGCTTTCTTTTTAACTGACCACTATGTCTTACCTTAATTCACCAGAGTCGAATTGACTTTAAATTCCCCATTTTTTATCTAAAATTGATCAACTTTATCTGAAACCGAATGTTTCTGTGCATATGAACTTTCTTCAATAAGATATACAGTGGCCCGAAAAAAACTTGTCATCACCAACATATGGCTTCAATAATATAATATATAAAGTTACTGTAATTTTACCTGTTAAAAATAAATTATTTTCTAGAATTTTGGATGTCTTAATTAATTTTACCTCTAAGAGGTAAAATTACTAATAATTAATACATAATACAATCCCAAAATTTTTAAAATATTCAATTTTTTAAAGTTTTTTTCTTTGTAGGTGTAAAATTACGTAACTTATATATTAAAACATTCATGTTGGGTGATAAGTTCTTTTCCGACCATCCTGGCAAGTAGTAGAACATGAAGAAAAAGACCAATACTAAAAATAAACTTAAATTTCTTATTTATATTTACCAAATAAAACATTTACTATCTTGCATGACAGAGATAATAAATGTTTTTAAGAAAGTTGATATTTACAAAGTGGATTTTTCTGTTGTTGATACCAGTTATGTATATGTATTTTTACTCGTGTTGGTTTCAATGTAAAAAAAAAAAAAGAAAAACGCTTTAGCTAATTGTTCTTTTAGTACCAAAAATCTGAGGCCATTGCCTCTTCTCTTTATCTGCACGTGGGCATAGAGCAAACCCTTTTCTTTTTTTTTTTTTCTTTTCATCATTTTGTATTTTAATATTTGTTATATATAATTTTCGTTTTTTGTTTTCTTTTTTCTTTTCTTTCTTGTCCCCCCCCTTCGATTCTGCTGTTTCGTTTCTGCCTTCTCTCAGAAATAAGACGGAAGCGGTGGTGGATCACAGCATACAATTGTGAATGTTGCGACAGGTCACTAAATGAATGGTATTCTACCCTGTTCCCTCGTATCCCTGTACCCACACAGAAGGATCTTGATGAGAAGTGAAGGCCAGAGCTTCCTGTCCAAGCCCCCAAGAAGGCAAACCACGTTTGGCACCACTTCCAGTATATTTGTACTGGTGATGAAGGCTGATTGCGAGAAGAAGTAGAGAAGGAATTGAAGAGGAAACCCAAGCTTCCTTAGCATGTCAACAGCAAAGGGTAACAATCATTCTCTCTCTCTCTCTCTCTCTCTCTCTCTCTCTCTCCTCTCTCTCATATCGCTTTATCCGTCTTTTATAGCTTTTATAATCCCTCTCATATCGCCTGTCTTTATTTGCAACTTCTTAATAACCAACAAAAGATGATAAACTTTGAGATTTAAAAATAAAAACATTTAATGGGGGGGACTATATTTTTTCCTTTCAATCTATAAGCATAATTAGAATAAAAACAAAACTGAAGATTTAGTCATTAGAATGAATGGCTTTAAAACTTGGCTTTTGTTGCAATGATTTATTTCTATGTTCTATAATTAAATCTTTATTGGTAGATAATAAAACTAATCACCCACCTATATATACTTCCACTCTTTTAATGCTAATCTAATAAACATCTTTCTTGTCCAGTTTCCAAAGAGAAACAAAAAACTGTGGATCTGTTTGTTCTATCAAGTCATCAACTCCTGCCACAAGAATGAATGTGACACAGTCAATTTTTAAGCCAGTTTGAATTTCAGTCTTCCTTCTAGAGCCCAGTATGTCCTATTTATCCATAACTGGAGAGAAAAAATTGGATTCATACCTTTCCTCAAAGGATTTGCGCTATGTAAAAATGCAAACAGCCTACTCCAGGATTGGAATTCATGTTGCGCATGTCCATTCTAACATAAATAAGCACTTCCACTATTCAGTCAAGTATGACTTGTAAGTAACAAATATATAGCAGATATGATAAAGAAAAATTATTTACCCAACCTGTTCACCACAGTAGAATTTGACACAAATGTCACTTGTATGGGGTATCGTGTGAGGATCAATACACTGTGTTTGTGACCATTTTTCTTTGGTTTTACACTGCAAGAAAAACGCTATTACTATATGAACAGCACACTTGAGGAAGCCCCATAGAATGGATCATTCAAAACATTGTGTGGTAATGCCGCATCTATACACCCGCTATCATTTACTAGAGCACGAATCCCCAATATCACTACATGCCAAGAGTTTGCCGTGTGTTAGACTTTGATCTAGTGCAGACAAAATACTACCAAGCAAGTAATTTGAAAACTTTCACAAAATAAACCATCCAGGATTACAGTTCCTAAAAGAAGTGGGATTTACTTAAAAATATGAGTAATTGAAACAATAGTTCATTATATATATATATAAATAATATACAATATACACACACATTTTTATGGAAATAAAATACAAATAAATATTTACTAAAGATATAATATTTTTATTAATGCTCTTTTTTACCACACTATCGCGACAAAAACTATTTGAAAACTCTTGTTGGCATTAAATGACCCACCGAGGTTGGATATGCCACAAAACAAACAAACATCAAAGTCTCAGAAGTTTAATTGTCAAAAAGCAAAAAAAAAAAACATTAAAAACAACCTATAAGCATATTCCAGGTGATCAAAAAACATTGACCATCACTTTTTGTGTAAATTACCAAAATCTAAATTTTTGAAAAATATACATAAATTTTCCCTTATTATATTCTACTCAAAGATGAATTATATCTTTAAAATGTTTTTTTTCTTTTCTTTAATCAGCTCAAGATCCCCAGAAAGAAAGAAAATAGACAGATCTTGTATAAGTCTACACCACATCGGTCACCGAAAGACACAAGCTCCCATCACCTCATCGAGGTCACCCCCTTTAATCGAAAATCCCCACATCGGGGAAGTACCCAAGAAAACCGTTTCCCTCTCAGCACAGAAAGTCACCCCACAACCACCACCACCACCTTTCCTCCTCCTCAATCATCATCACACAGAAAACTATCCCACCCAAATTCGCGGCCATGGCACAATATTCCTCGAAGACTCGTCCTCTGCCCGCATTCTTCTTCCATGGATGACTTTGCCGTGGAACTGGCTAGGGAACGTAACGTCAGAGGCGGGAACCGAGCGGACTGCAACGGCAAGCCAAGGACCATCACCACAGCATCACCACCATCACCGCGCCACTGCATCACTCTGCCAGCAGCTCAAGTCCAAGACAAAGAGGGACGGGAGGAGGGGGAAGGCTACTCGTCAGTCGTCTCAAAGGAGAAGCATCGGTCTCGAAGTCGCTCGCCTCATCAGTCCAGATCTCATGAAAAGAAAAATCATTCCAGCGATCGCACTCGAAAGAGGAGAACGCGTCCAAGTCCCCGAGCATGTCATCATCGTCTTTACCAAAACACCAAGAAGCGTTCTCGATCAAAGTCGGCTCGAGGAGAGATTCGCTGGTGGCGATGGCGGCAAGAATCACAAGAGTCGATCACATCACAAAAAAAGACCACTCTCAAGACGGTGAGCGTCGCTGAAAAAAAAGAGCAAAAAAAAGAAGCATGAGCGAAACAAAGCAAAGAGAACGGTGATTACCACAATTGAAAGGAATGATATGAAACGAAGGAAAGAATTTTAAAACAACACAGAAAAGCGCTTGATATGATTTAAAACTTTGTATTTCAAATTGTTGTCCTCCTCTTTATTATGCTATACACCAATGTTCAGCCCACTGTAACCTCAAGCTCTGTTTAGGTAGGTTTTAATTACCATATGATGGCATATTCAGCAAAAAAGTTTTTAGTGTATTTAAGCATATATTGTTGAAAACAGTCTAGCTGTGCATTACACAAAGCAGAAACATAGCTGTTATAAAGCAATTTAGCAGTACAGGCAAGTAATAAGCATACAGAAGACATCTCAATAGCAGGAAATAAAATTAATAATAAAACTTCAACCTCACCTATGATGGCAATTCTTTTAGCCAAAATTTTTTTGGGGGAGGGGTGCCATCAAATACAGTACCTTAAATAAGTCATCTTCAGACAATTGCCTGAATTCAAACATGGTTTGAGCTGAAATTGTTACCACTATTTCAAGATGGGCTCCAAGCAGCATAAATGCTCTAGATTTATTGACAGAAATGTGATTAGATATAGAATAAGTAACTTTTTATTTCTCTATATCTAATCGCATTTCTATCAATAAGTCTGGGGCATCTATACTGCTTGGCCCCTCTTGAAAAGTGATAACAATTCCAGCTCCAAAACACATTTGAATTCAAGGTAATAAAAACGCCTAAACAGAGCCTGAGGTTACAGTGGTCTGAACGTTGTGTTTATACACAATAAAGATGAGGACAAACGTTGGAAATATCGGAATTATTCAAGATTTGTCATTGTCTTCTTTTCTCTTAATCTTGGATGGGTGAATGTACGTGGAATTTGTGATGTGAATTAATTTGACATGATGAACGCTACTTGATGCAAACTAAGATTTATTTATCTCTTTATGGTTTCCTTTTTTCTTTTTCTTTTTTTTTTTTTTTATTTTTTTTTTTAACCAGCATCTATTGACAATGACATTAAACATATTTACTACAAAAATATGAACAACCTATACTTACTATTGCCAGTGTAGCCTTTTTATTTATTTTTTAATTTCTCCTCCTGCCGCTCCTAATTATCATTTAACAATATGGTTGAGCTAAGGATTTGTCTGTGTGTGGGGACAAATTACACACATTTCAGGGGAGTATTAATATTTAACAGGAATATTTTTCCTTAAATTTTGGTGGAATGGCTTTATTTTTTTTTTTTTTCACCCCCATCCATTTTTTATTACTCAATTTAGGTTACATTTATCTTAATTTTCTTTTTTTTCTTTTCTTTTTTTTTCTTATTTAACATGAAACTTGTTTTTCTTGAGATATTATTTTGCCCCCGCCCCTCAAATTCACTTAAGGCTTTTATCTTCTCTCTTTTTTTTTTTTTCTTTTTTTTTCATAAAAAATATTTTAACCTTTTTTTATCTTTAGCCTCTACCTAGTCCAAAAAAAAAAAATTTCATGTCCATCATTTTGTACAGGCTTGTTGACATCACAACCACTCCCCATACTCTTTATTTTACCCCCTCCCCCTCCTTAGAAAGTCTTTATTCCTTTCAGGAAATAAATAAAACTTGTTAACTAACAGTCAATCTTGTTGATTTTATTACAGACTAGAAATGGCTACCCAGCATACAGATGGCGTAGAGTGAGCAAAAAAAAAACATGGTGAATTGATTGGTTTTGAGATTTACAAATGCCCGACATTTTTAGTGTAATTTCAATACTATTTCTGTGTATATTTAATTCTTAGATATCTTCGAATATGAATTAAATTTCAAATTTTTTCACAAAAAGCAGGAACTGGGTGATATTAATGTGTGTGTCATATATATATATAATACACACATACTTTGTAATTGTTTTATTTTCGTAGTTTCATCCGGACATACCTACATACACCAATTGCCCTTAATGATTGGCAATAAAATTCCTTTTCTTTGGATGGTATCTTGCAGTTCAAAATTTAAAAAATGAATTAGTGAAATTTATAATGTATAAAAGTATCCAACCAAGAAGATAGACTTCTGATGGAAAGAACACTTCAAGAAACTGTTTGGAAACCCTCCAAAATTGCAGATAAATAATACTCAAAAAAAATCAGTAGTTGCCTACTAGACATCAAGCTGGGACTCTTTATGAGAGATGAATTGACAAAGTCCTAAAAACAAAAAAAAGTAGAAAAGCTGCAGACCTCAGCAAAATTAAACCCAAATATGGACTTCTTTGATTTATGCAATGCCATATATAAACAAAGTACTAAAGAGAAATGAATGAATGTCTGCATCCTCCCATTCCCTTCCAAAGAAATGTGAGCTCAAATCACTAAAAGAACGTAGAGGCAGAGATGCTGATAGGTTGCGTCCTGTGTCCCTGATGCACAAAAATTTTTGAAGGACGCAGTAAAATCGTATCCATGTGTCCAGTGTTTTTCTTTTTTTCTTCCCTCATCATTCAAGCTAACTGTAAATACGTTTCCATTAATTTCTTAGAAATAAGATAGCACAGTAAGTACAACGTAGAAATTACACAGCTTTAGTTGGAGACTCATTCAAAGAAAATGTATGGTCACAGGACGCACTAAATCCAAAAGTTATCAGCATCACTGCAGAGGTATAACTCTTACTGTCATAGCTGCTCCTGTAATAGAGAAAATCTCCGGGAAAATCCTTAAAATTAAAATGAATTCTTTTTCGTTTGTTACAGCAATCACCTTGGGTCACTGTGATGAATTCATGAAATTAAATAACAATGGAATAGGAATGAATAAGTGGTCCCTAAACTCTGCATGCATATCACGGTCAGAGGAAGAGGTATGCCAAAAACTGTTGATTCCTGCTGATGAAAGAGAATGCCCTTTGGATTTTGGTCAGGTTGTGGCCCTAATACCAGCCTGTCTGGTACCAGACCTGTCTTATCTTGGTGACCCTAATAAGAACTTCAGATCCTGACACAGCATGGCTCTGACACTACCCAATATCACACGTCCTGTTGCGATGAGGAGGCTTGGATTTTATTCTAAAGACCCCCAAATGAGTTTTTGTAAAAATCAAACCACAATTCTCAGATCTGACAATTGTCGAATTGTAGAAAAGATTCAAGCAAAATAACTTTGAGGCAACACTATTATTTGTAGATTTGACTCCATACACAGAAAAAGATGGAGCAAATACTACCAGGCATCTGTCTCCCCAAGAAACTTACCACTATAATGACTGCTCTGAAAAGACATGGAAAGCAAATGATTCATTCTCCCTGATGGTGACCAGATTTCATTGACATTGTCACTGGGGAGTCCTACAAGGATATACATTAGGACCATTATATAATATATTAGTATATATAATACACACACCAAACCCCTCGGCACGAGCAGGATGTGACACAAAAGTTAATTCTTAAGCGGAGTTCAAACAGGTTTGAATTCAGTTTTCCATCTCATAGACCGGTTGCCTAACCACGGTTAAAGAGCCATATGGAGGGAGAGTAGGATTCATACTCTCCCAAGGTATTATGCTAAGTGAAATCAATATACCACATCCAGGATTTGAACTTGGCATTTTTAGGACCATATATGTTCATAATCTGTCTGATGTACTATGAAAATCATTTGATCTAAAACCTGCGTTATATCCAAAACAGGTGTGAATTATGCAGATGATCTAGTGCTTTTGCATAACATCAAACGAGCTGAATGTGAACTCGGATTAAATGAGTTCATGTGCTTTAAACATCCAAGCCTCTGAAATTAAATGACCAGTTAACAACCTAGGTAGTAATATCTCCTCTACTGAAAACAATGTCAATATAAGCATAGAAAAAGCATGGGGCCTGCTTATAGACAGCATTATCAATGATATAAAAATCTCATTTCCCTAATAAATAAGAATTTGTCCAAGCTGTAGCCATATCAGCTACTATTTGTATGGCTGCACCACTTGATTCTAATGAAATGCTCGAGTTTTGCCAGGATGCTGCATGTTGTCTTAGAAGCAACCCACAAAAAAAGCAGCTATGGCTACTTGCCTCCTATTACACAAACCATGGAAACTGTTGGAGAAGTAAGGACAAACTCATAAGTGACGTTCTGTGAACAAGTTGACACACTATTGTAGGCCAACTACATCATCAATTAGCCCCATGCAGATTGTAAAAGACCTGCCAAGGATTGATAACTGATAGGGATTCAGAAGCAAGAGAGTGTCAATGAGAATCTGTGCTGTCAATGTCACTTGATGATAATGTAGTATTGCAATAGCACACAACTCCATAAATTCCAACTGGGAGGTCTGATCATACAAGCTTTAATTTGATTTTTATGATCAATTAATATTTTAAATATCAATTCAACTTGAAAAGAATATGTTAATGCATAGGATAATCTTTGTGGATATAACCAACCTAAGATTTCATAAACTATTTTTTAATTGGAGCTATCAGTGGAGTTTATCCATTTTTTGCTGACGTGGAGCTCCCCCCATTTTCGCAGAATCAAATTATCCAATTGTGGCTACTCATGTGCTGGGTTGGCGGGATAGTATCAAACCCAAAACCTGTGCAATTCCTCAGTGGCTATGCTCTACAACTGATCTAAAGCAGCTGTACTTAACTTAAAAATTGATCTTATGTTCCACCATACTACCATTGTGTGAAGTCCCAGATTGACAACTGTGCTACTCATGCACTGAGTTGGCAGGACCTTATCAAAGGCAGAACCTTGCAATTGCTTGGTGGATGCTCTAACGACTGAGCTAAGCCAGGCCCAACTCAACCACCTTACTCTACTTAAAAAATTGATCTTGTGTCACTGTCCATTGTGGAGCAACCAGATGCTTTTCCACTCAGATCAGATTGACTAAGCTGTGTACTCATGTGCTGAATTTAGCGGGGACTGATATTGAAACAGGAACCTAGGTGGGTGCTCTACCGACTGAGCTAAACCGGCCCCATAATTTTTTAAAAAAGAAACTAAGCAAAAAAAATTAATGGCTCGTAATGTTTGTAGATATGGCTACAATAGAAAGTTTTGTTTTTTTTGTGTTATAGTTACTACTACTACCCAGATTCTGATGAAAATAATGAAATTTTAAAAAATTATTTTTCAATGAAATCAAATACACTTCTGATTTCTGTGTTGGATAGTTCTTTCCATGATATTATTGTACTTGTCTGGTCTTTCCTCTGCTGTGGTTTCTACTTCCTTGGGACTTTTTCATCTGTGCTCATTGGTTTGTTAGTAACAAAGATTTATCTTGGAGTGTCTCCTTCAAAATCGAAGTGAGAACTCCCTAAACTCCAACTTCCACAAAATTTCTAGAACATGTGGAAATGCCCAACTTTAATTAGATTTAACCAATATTCTATTATATCTAACTTAACAGACCTAAATTCCACCTTTGTATGTCACCCTGCCAAAGAAAAAAAAAAAAAAAATAAATAAATCAGGGAATTAACCGAATTTAATGAAATTTTCAGTGTTGATATATTAATGAATAAAAGATATAATGCACCAGTTTTTTTCCAGTTAACTTTGAACCACATATCTATGAGGTGTAATACAGATTCTCAAAGATATGTGGTTCAAAGTTAACTGATCTGAATAAGTGAAAGTTTTTAAATAAAATAACTGGTGCATTATATCTTATTCATTAATATTAAAATTGGTTAATTCTGATTTTGGGTATTTTTCTTTCAGCGGAGTGGAATTTAGATCCGTTAAGTTTGATTTAACTGAAATCTTGTTTACAATTTTACCTTAAAACGGTTCCCATATAGATAACTACGATTTTAAAGGTATTTTCTTCTAAAGTGATTATCTTTACAAACTCAAATGAACCATTAAAAAAAAATTGTAATGCCAATTTCAAATTTTGTTCAATTACTTTAATATTAGAGCTATAGTGCCTCAGCTCTGCTGGAATAGTTTTTTTACAGATTGGATACAAATAACCCCTCCTCCATCAGAACTGGAATTTCTTATTTTTGTAGTTTTACTCTTAAGTTGATGCTGGGTAGCAGCCTGGGTAGCAGCAGACACTTATGGAGAAAATTTAGAAACACGTGAGTCTATAAGTTTGTTTCTAAATTTTCTCCACATACCATCAGATTAGATATGTTAAAACCTGCCTTATACAGATAAGTTGGTCTACAAGAGTTAAAACTAGTTTTGTGCTTTTAACGCCCTGGCAGATTCGGATATCCATGTGGCCAGGACTAGTTGTAGTGAAATTTATAAGAAATGTTAGAAACAGTTTAGTTGCAAAGAAAAATAAACCCAGAAAATATTTTTAAAATTTTATTTAAAAATGTTTTTTTGTTCAAAATGTATACAATGGTACATAATAAAAACGAGTTTAAAAGCGAAATGCCCAACAAATAAAAAACAGGTGAATTATGTTACAAATTTACAGCATCTCTTTGTTTTTTGTTTTTTTTCAAATAAATTAAAGTTTTGATTCTTGCTTTACAAATTAAAAAAATAAATCCTATATACAGAAATTAAAAGAAAAATTCCCAAGTTTTTAAATAACAGTAAAAAAAAAATTTTTTTTTTTTTTAATTTAAAAATCTTGATAAGATCTAGAGGCAATCCTTTTCCATTATTGTTGGTATGAATCGCTTGTCTTCAATGCATCTTCCAAATTCTTGTTCATTTAAACAGAACTGAACCTTTAAAAAAGAAAGAAAGAGAATCAATAATTGAGGCATCAAATAAAGAAGATTACTTGTTTACTAGCTTAAATGCTAATTGATATGTTTAAGACCAAAATTGTCTCATAACAGAATAGCAAGCCCATGGCCCAAATGCCAAAATTATGGACTTACCCAGTGAGATTCCTTGCACAAGGGTTAAATGCCATTTGGTCATATTGTTAAGGTGGCAGAGCTGGCCTCAGTTGGATAGAAGGAGTTTATTTCTTTTTTTAAGCAGCCGATCCCTATTTTCTTCACAATGGGAAGAATGCTGTATTTCACTTATTCCAATGTGACTTTTTGTCGTGATGGGTGGCAATTTATATAGTTCCCCCACTTTCTGCCCCTGTTGAGGGCTCAGCAGATCAACCCCCACCCCAAGCTATGTTCTATGAAATCACCTCACACAAATCGGGGACTCTCAATGCTTCCTTATTTTAAACCATCAGATGCTCACATACGCCTCCATAGAAAGAATGTGTTAAAAGTATTGAGATAGCTTGTGCACAAGCCAGAATTATAGGAGCCCAAGAAAGTCACTTGTCTTGCTAGACCTTAGTAAGTAACTTTTTACAACTTATCAGTCTTTAAGCAATATAGAATACCAACCATTGAACCATTACGCTTCACTTGAGGGCGAGTAATTTACAATGACTTATCAAGATCCATAATAGTTCATGTACTAAGTTTTATGTTATTGCTAAAAAAATAAAAAAATAAAAAAAAAGCTACAATTTACAAAGGATTATCTTGCGATAAGAATAAACCTACCTTCATTAAATCTGGGTTCTTTGGCCTTTTTGTCGAGAAATCCCTCGGGCATCTATAATGAACAGCCATGTTGACAAATTCAGACTGATCCACTTCCCACAACATGATTCGTGACAAACTTCTTAAAGACATTGTGAACTACAAAAGAAAGAAGATTTGAAGATTTTAAGATATTTAACAAAAATCATACAACATGGCTAACTAGAGTTTGTGATTCAAAAGATAAAAATAGTTAAATGCTATAAATACTAATTTACGAGCTTTAAATTATGGAGATAATGCAGAGTCTACTTAAATAGAATTAAATCATCTAAGTATATATATTAAAAACAAAAAACAAACAAAAAACCCTTTCAATTTCTTCATCTATTTCTAATTTAAGTACCTTACTAGAAAAAAGATGAATATATAAATTAAAAATATCTGAGCTTTTTAAAGGGTGGAACAAAATTTGATTAAAAAAATAAATAACTGACCATAAGTAAAAAAAGATTTGTGGTGAGAAAGATGGAAACAAAAAGAAAAACAAAACTCTTGCAATTTTCAAAACAACCCTTTACAATCAAAGTGTTTGAAGTGAACCAAATATCCAACACAAATCTATATTAACAGCTATTTTTTTTTCTGGGTAAAAATCTCATTAACATCAACTGGTTCGGGTTGTTATGTGTGATGCACAAACTCAAAGGAGACAACTTACATTGCCAAAGAACGACTTCTTGCTGAGTTTTTCCTTTCTTAATAAAGCAACAACAGTGCAGACGTAATTTTCCTTCTGTTGAAGAGGAATAACTTTCTGAACTTGTTGTAGAAGCAGTGACACGACCAACCCATTATACCTCATTATCACCGGGCACATGTGAGAATTCCAATTTTTTTCAAAGAACCTCAGACTTTTGGTAGACTATTGCTTTCGGAGAAATAAAAAGAGAAACATCTTACGTTCAAACAAAAAAAAACCAAATAATTCCTCAAGTCTATTACATAAAAATAGTTTCATAGATAAAGAATGATACCAGGTTTCCCCATAAATAAAGAATGGTTTATTAATTTTCATAGAGCCTTATTTTCTGGAATCTCAGATATTAAAAATATGACAATAAATGAAATAGAAGAATTATATTTCTAATAAACCTAAATTACGAAAAAGAAATCTACACATTTTACCATTAACATTTTTTTTATTTAAAAATCAAAAAACTATTCATCTTGATGTGATTGTGGAGAATCCACACATTAAGATATTTGAACGCAAGCACTTTAGTCACAATGTTACAGGAACCCACCACACTATTTTACTTACCACCCAGACAGTAAACGTGTACAGGGAGGGGGTATCAAAATATAACATTATGTAATACGACGAGATTAGAGAACTGAGGAATATTGAAAAAAAAAAAAAAAAAAAAAAAAAAAAAAAAAAAAAAAAAAAAAAAAAAAAAAAAAGCTTACCTGCAGAGTTTCAGCACACTTTTAAACCCACATGGTTCTACAGTTTCAATAGCCCTTCGACACACATCCAGACCCTCGCATGTCCCCAGCATCGGAGAAACTTTACCGAGCACAAACTGAATTGGCACTGAGTTTCTAACCATACATTGACCGTCCTTTAACTGAGGAGGAGAAAAGATATACAATTTAGAAAATAATTTGCACATGATAAATAAGGTAGGAAAAAGAAAGAAAAGAAACCTACACAATTGTCAAATGTATTTGCTTTTGCATTCAATAAACACTTCCTTCTCTTCATTCCCTAGTTCACCCACATTAACATATCGACCCCAGTAACCTACATTTCTCTACAGAATTGACAGCAATAAAATTTTCCGTAAAATAAAAATTAAAAAACGATTCATTGCAAGTAATGCTATCATATTTTAGGTCATGACACTAATTTATTACTAGCAAATAAGTGCCCTATGAGATTGAAAGTAGTAGTGATAATGATTAAAATATAGAAAGACATACAATAAAAGATGTATATAAGATTACACATTTTTATTCATTAATTGATTATTGATATAAATATACAACAATCGATTTTAACTACGTTGGAGAAAAACAATAATTAGAAATCAATAACACCAAGTTAATCAATTAAACCCAATTTGTTAAAAACCATATGTTAAATATCCACACCGATACATTATGTTAACATTTATTTTCTAGTGGTACTATAACGCACAGGCTGTTTTGAGCGCAATTTAGCTCGCTAGACTTCTAATCTTAATATCCTGTTGGAATATTAAAGAGCATCCTGATAAGGATATATAAAAAGAAATGGCTAAAATGACCTTTGCATCTAAATTACCTATTATTCATAAATCAGATTCTAATAGTTTAATAATTATATTTAATGCATACATTGTTAATAATAAGAGCCTAATTAAAAATTGAACTAATGATTATTCAATTATCATTGGGAATATAATTGTAAATAACTAAGGGAATTTAATGTAAATAACTAAGGAATTGACATTCAATACAGACAATCAATTTTATTACAGATTTGTTTGTTATGCTTGTCAGGCACCCCCACCACACCACTCCATCTTCCTCACATAACCTTTCTTAGAAGCACGATCAAGACAATTCCACTTTCAATTTACAAACACACAAATTAATTATAGATTGGACTGAATCTTTTTTGCATTGAGTGTGAAATCATAATATCAACATTAATATAATCTAATATACTTAGATAATAGATTATACACACGACAACACATGTTTTGGTTAAACTAACCTTTCCTTTAAGTGTAGATATTATAAAGATAAAAGTAAGGCTAACTAGCTACTTCCTACGCACATAGCTCACAGTTTACACTCCTTTAGAAAACATCAATTTATAATAAGTTATAATAAGTAGTAAATACATACCACTCAAACCTACTAAACGTACTACA
Organism: Doryteuthis pealeii; assembly: GCA_023376005.1. Lineage (NCBI taxonomy): Eukaryota > Metazoa > Mollusca > Cephalopoda > Myopsida > Loliginidae > Doryteuthis > Doryteuthis pealeii. The sequence continues at coordinate 50,985,447 of CM042159.1, read as the reverse complement.
CATAGAAATTGTCTAAATTTCTAGTTTGAGCTTTACAAAACCCTCTTATCTGACCGCAAACAGATCGTTCACACTATCAAAAAGTTAGGATGAGAATGTAAAAGTTTACTATGCACAAGATTGTCTGCATATTTTCCCTTTTGTCAAGCCTTAAACAAAATATTTTCAAATATGAAAAAAACAAAATAAATAATAAATAAATAATAAATAAAATTTATCAACCCAATGCGCAAGATGCTGATAGGTATGCATCCTGCATCCTGATGCACAAAAAATCATTAAAAATGACGCGTAAAATCAAGTTGATGCGTGCCCAGGTTTTTTCTTTTTTCTTCCCTCACCCATTATCAGCAACCTGTAAATACATTTCAATATTTCTTATTAATGAATAACAGGATAGGTACAAGGTAGAGTTAGATGGCTTATTATCCCCAATTCATAAATATAAACCCTAAGAAATTATAAAGAAACTATTTGGACACATAAAGTTGTCCCGGTGACGTCAGTCAAAGCAAATATGGCTCCCAGGACTCACTAAATCAAAAGCTCACGCATCACTGACCAATCAATTCTCTACTTAAATGTTGTACTGAATTTTCTGAGAAAGAGGCTTCATATTTGTTATTTTTTTCAGAACTGATTGCCTCATCTTTATAGTTATATATATATATATCTTATATATATATATAAATTAATATATATACGTATACTATATACTATTATTACAATGTTTCAGCCAAAGTGCCCTCCTACTCTCTCTCTGACGCC
>CM042159.1:50966521-50984579 GCA_023376005.1 Doryteuthis pealeii | reverse complement strand
ATAGGATCTATAGAGTGGAGAGGGAGTTAAGTAATCAAGAGGAGTAGTTGCTGATGTGGATTCTCGTGTGTGGATAGATGATAGAGGATAGCTGCCGTCGAGAGGATGTCAGTGAGAATAGCTGATAAAGAGAGTGATATGCAAATTCTCTTCTGATAGTAACATATATGTAGATTATTTATCCGAACCCTCTGCAACAAGCTGGATGCGACACAAGGTCAATTTATTAAGCTGAGTTTAACAGGTTTGAATTCAGAGTTTTCATTCTCCTTCTCCTAGACCGATTACCATGGTTAAAGAGCTCAGTCTGCCCTGCTATTTACCCATAACTGGAGGGAGAATTGGATTCATACCTTTCCCAAGGGTATTAGCGCTATGTGAAATTCAAACAGCTTCATCCAGGAATTGAACTCGGGTCGACGAGTCCATTTCCTACGACTCCAACCATTAGACCACGCGCCTCTATATATATTCTATGAATATAAAGTTGTTGCATCTCTTTTGGTATGTACGTGTCAACTTATAACTCAGAAAGGAGATGTCATTGTGCATTAAAATTGTGCATGGTCATTGATCAAAGCCAGCAGGCCATTACCAATGAGTTTGATTCTGACTGGGTGTTCCAGACTTAGTGCCACTATTCTAAGCTTAGTATAAATATATATATACTAGCTAAAGTACCCGGTCCATGACCGGACTAAAAAAAATAAAAAAATAGGAACACCAAAGAGTGAGTAGCGAAAAAATAAGAGATAGGTATACCCAATTTCGGTTCATTTTTTTAATATCTCATAAAATAAAATAGGGGATGGGGGTAGACCTCGTAAAAAAAATATTTCCCCTAATATATTTTCGTTAAAATCGGACCATTAATTGATTTTTCATAGTATATTTTAAAAATCCTTTTGTTGTAAGTTGTTTTTGGCTACGTAAAATTTCAGTTGATTTAACGGTGCAAAAATGAAAACATTGTTTTTCAATCATAATTTTCATTATTTCCGTTAGCTGAAAATGAAAAAAAAAATCATCAGTAGTTTGTTTAATGTATTTTCTTTCGAACTGAAAAATTTTTTTCAAGATAATATTAATTTTTATGCAAGTTTCATTGTGTTAAATATAGGGGTGGGGTAAATTTCACAGGGAAAATTGGTGGTAAGTATTAAGAGATAATTATTTATCAAATTTTTAAAAGAATCGCCGAGAATTGTCTAATGAATAAACAGTCAAAATAAATGTTATATTCGAGACGAAACTAATATGAATGAATTAAAGTGATTTCTAAAGTTTTTTAAAAATGTTAATAAATGATTAAAAGAAATCTTGAGATAAGGGCTGAACTTGAAAAACGGTCGGGAAAATTAGGGTGACCAAAAAAAAAAAAAAAAAAAAACAGAACACAAATTATTTATTTTCCCATTAAACTAACTCTAAACTCCAACCCTAACCCTAACCCCCTAAACGCCCTTAGTTAAAATTAAGTTTTATTACAAATTTTGTGGGTTCTGTTTTTTCTGGGTCACCCTAATTTTTCCGACCGTTTTTCAAGTTCAGCAGAGATAAATTCGAAAGACCATTTCTGACGGTTTTTAGTAAAAAAAAAGAAAGGGAGAGAAAAAAGTGGTGACTTAATTTAAAAAAAAATCTGCCTATTTATTTATCATTAGAATTATGATGAATTAAAGAACAAATTTTCTCATTCAAGTTACGTACATTAGAATCATTTTTATCTTATGTTTAAGGTAAGAACATATCATACACTGTTTTGTTTATTCACAAAATGTTAACTACATCGTATTTTTATTATAAATTTTTTTTTGTTTTTATTACAATACAACTATATGTTTACTTAGTTACGAAATAAGTAGTTATATAATTTAACTACCTATTTTTGTAAAAGGCTTTTCTTCTAAAATTCTTTTGTATATATACGAAAAAATTAAAAACAAAGTTGAGTTAAATGTTTTCGTTTATTAAATAAATGAAATAAATAATAAGCGAAAATAAGCGAAAATAAGCGAAAACAATAACAATAATAAACTTTATTATTGTTATTTATTTCGCTTATTATTGTTTTTTACTTCGCTCTTTCTTACCAAATAAATATTTGTAAGATAGATTATTTCATTTCATTTCTAACTAAATTAATATTTTAAAGACAGGAATAAAAAGATTGCGATATGAATTTGATTTTTCGTTAAAACACTTTTGCTGTCCGAAGCAAAATAATTTTTTTTTCTAACTCGTTATAAAAAATAATTCAATTGATAAAGACTCATACAAATTATATATTGAGCAAGATTATTTTCTCTTCTTTTCACGAAAAGTTTCACTGAAACTCCAGTTTGAAAATATTAATAGTATTTGGGGACAATTTTAGATTCAGTTTTTAATTGCTTGATAAGTTAGAAATACATTGTAATTTATTTCTTTGAATTTTTTGTACATGACAATTCAAATCTAGTTCTTAACGATAAAAGAATGCAATATCTATTTTTGCTTACATTTTAAAATGTTTTCATTAGTTCTCTAAACTATTAATACTTTTTTTTAAACCATTAGTATTAATTACAAAACAACTCGTTTTATCATTTTTTTTATTTACATTTATATAACCCTATACTGGTGACTGATTTTTATTGACATTTAAAATCTTATTTTTAAAAAATGTAACCGTAAACTTGTGTTTTGAAACAATTTTCATTTTTCTACAATTTTTTGTGCATGACAACAATTTAAGTGAGTGTACATTGTACAATAAAAGTTAGTTTCAAAAACATACGATAAATATAAATAAATATTTAGAAAGATTATAAAATAAAAAAAAAAACGAATTTATTTTACGTTAAAATTTAGTCATAGTTCAAGTTTGTCGCTAACATTTTCAATGACAGGAAGCTGATATTCTTTCTTTCTGCTGATAATACCAGCAGGCGAGCTCCTGCTGATACACCAAGCAGCAACAGCAGCAACAGCAGCTATGCTATGCTATAGCTTTCGAAAAATCATTTGATTTTTGTTTGATTAATTAATTAATTATATCCCTTAATCAGTAAAAATCAATAACCAAATTTGGAGTGTTTCTTAGTTAGAACGATATCAATGTGTATGCAAGATCTTAAATCTGAGTGACCTCCCGTTTTGGAGTTATACGTCGACACGTACACACCAAAATCTCTCCTTTATATATATATATATATATATATATATATATATATATATATACTCATAAAAAGAGTTGGCAGGGACTTGTATTGAACCAGGAACCTTGTGATTCCTCAACGACTGAGCTAAACCAGTCCCTTCTTGCTTTTAGTGGATAAAAAAAAACAGAAATAAAGAATAAAAAATTAAAACAAACTTCAAAGAAATTTTTTAAAAAATGCCAACAAATTTAGTATTGAAAAAATAAAATGGTGGTTCCAGTCGAAAACTTTTCCGACCTCAAAGAGTTTGATGGGTGTGTGTGTGTGTGTGTAGGGGGATTGGGGATTTGTTGAGGAGGGGGTTGCAGGGGGTGGTGATGTTGAATGAAAGACAAGAGAAAATGAATAGAAAATCACCATTGATTTGTTGAAAGAATATGATGACAGCCTTATTAAGTGCGAGCGGAGAGGGAGGGGGTTGTCTGTCTGTCTGTTTGTGTGTGTGTTTGTTTGTTTGTTTGTTTGTTTCAATATCCAAGTGGGCGCCTGTCATCTTCATTGCAAAGGACTTTGTTTGGCTGTCACATTAAGTCCTGCTTTTCAAAAGAAGATGTTTGTCACCTTTCACTGTGGTTTTTGCACATCTCTTTCCAAACATTTTCATATCTAGGGGAGTGATGGTGTGGTCAACCATACACACACACACACACACACACACACATATATATATATATATATATATATATATACATAAATATCTAGGTGAGTGCTTGTGTGGTCAACCATATGCACATATATAGATACATAAACATATATTGGTCTGAAGATTGCAAAGGTGAGAAACTGTCAGTAACCAGGTGTTAACTCCAAACATGTTCATATGTAGGTGAGTGCTTGTGTGGTCAACCATACATACACACACACACACACACACACATACACACACACTTATATATATATATATATATATATATATATATATATAGGTGAGTGTTTGTGTGGTCAACTATACACACACACACACACATATATATAGGTGAGTGTTTGTGTGGTCAACTATACACACACACACATATATATATATATAGGTCAGTGCTTGTGTGATCAACCATACATACACACATACACATATATATACATACATATATCTAGGTGAGTGCTTGTGTGGTCAACCATATGCACATATATAGATACATAAACATACATTGGTCTGAAGATTGCAAAGGCGACAAACTGTCAGTAACCAGGTGTTAACTCCATGTCCACACTACCTTAATTCAAATACACACACACACATATATATATATATATATATATATATATATATATATATATATATATATTATAAAAAAGAAGCTCCACATAATGGCTTATGTTTTTAAAAAAATTTTTGATAATTATTTTATATTTGCGACACGTGTTTCAGATCTTCTGATATCTTCTTCAGGTATTATTTAACCACATTCTATGTTGGAATATATATATATATATATATATATATATATATATATATAAGTTTTTTGGGGGGAAAAAACAAAAAAATATGTCAAAGATTGACATTTAGAAAGCCGACACTAAAGGGTTTCAGTTTTAATTAAACCATCAACAGGACTCAACTGTGTTAATAATCATAAATCATATGAAAAGAAAATTGTAGAAACAAGCAAAAGTTGTGAGCCTTTGTTTATGATGTTAAAATGCTCCTCTTGACACTCAAAATGTAAATATATATATATATGTGTGTGTGTGTGTGTGTGTGTGTGTGTGTGTGTGGAATTAAATAAAAGGCAGGTCTCCTCTTTAACGATTTTATTGGTGATCTTTTCAAGGTTTCTTGCCAACTTTTTTATATTTGGATGGAATTCGTGTATTAGTCCACCGAAGTTCATATCCCGAGTACTTTTGGCACTTTGAAGTGCTATCATCAGTGATGTGTTCCAGTTTTTTTCAAAGTATATTAATGGATGTGGAAGCTGGAAGGAGGTAAGTTTATTAGCCGATGCTGCAGTGTTTCGATCTATTAATTAGATCATCTTTAGGGTATTTGTTGCTATAAGGAAGAAAACAACACTCACACAAGGTATGATGCTGGTGTATACACCATTCAATGCTTGGATTGCGACAAACAATACATAGGAGAGACGTCCAGACATATTTCCCAATGAATCCGAGAACACAAGAGAGATATCAGAAATGGTCAAATGAACAACGCACTCACAAAACACATCTCAGAAACTAACCATTCCTTCAATTTTAAAGAATCCAACTTGTTAGTTAGAATTCACAATAAAAACGAAAGAAAAATCGTAGAATCTAGCACCATCTCCATTTTCAATACAATTAAACAGAGACCTGGATTTTTCCTTTTATCGCCTTACCTGTCCAAGATTGTTCTCAAGAATTATAAAATTCCCGACATCTAACAATATCTCATTTTATTTTCTACAAATTAATTCCCCTTCAATTATTACTGAATGACCACCAACAATTTTTTCTCAAAACACACACTTCTCTGGTAACACGATATTTTCCTTTGATCTCTCCACACACAATAAATTATTGCACTTTACCTATTAAACCAACCTATTCAACAATAATAATATATTTTTAATAATAATAATATATAATAATGTTTCCCCTCAAAAATCCCCCCACACATATACTCCCAAATGACACCATTCACCTTTTTTCATCACCCACATACATTCATATTTTTTCCATGGGAAACCCCCACAATAAATTTCACCCTGTATGTATCATATATGCACATGTACATGGATACCCGTGTATGTGGATTTTTGTGTAAATGCATACTAAATAATTAATATATGCGCAATTATAATATAACTACAAATAAAAATAGTAATCATAAACACACAATTTTTATTAACCAATAATTATTTTCATATAAATAATTATAATTACACTGAAATTATTTGTATAAATAATCAGTAGTACACAATTGTAATAATAATAATAATAATAATAATAATAATAAATCATAATAATCAATTACTAGTACATAATTGTAATATTAATAAAAAATCATTATATAGCCAGTTACAATAATAAAACAACAATAATTAAAAACTTTAACTACACAACTCTTACTATAAAATTTTTTTACCCGCCCCCCCACCCCTTTTTTCTCTTCACTTACTTATTACACAAACTTATACATATGACACGCGTAGATATCTTTCCCCTTACATAATAAATGCACACAGCAACTCAAAAGTTAAAAGAATATTTTCTCGCCACTTACTTGAAACAAACATTTTTTTTTAATGAACATACATTCACGCTCGCACACACACACACACACACACACACACACACACAACCTTAAGGTTTTTTTCGATGTTGTTTATCGCAAAAGATTTATATACACACGCGCAACCACATACACAAAACACCTAAAAATGCACAATGGCTTTTTTCGATACACACACTCACTCACTCTCATACTCACACCGTAAAAGAGAATATTTGATGTCATATTTCAAACCGTCCACCTTTCAGCGTCCTTTCTTCAGATTTCAAATTTTGAACAGATAAACAAGGACTTCACTTGCTTTTCTCATTATTCTGTGATAAAAGTTTTTTATTACCTTCCTTATACGAACAAATGCTCTGAAGATGATCGAATTAATAGATTGAAACACTGCAGTGTCAGCTAATAAACTTACCACTCAACTTATTTAAACCTGTTTTTTTTTCAATTTTCTTAATATACTACACACACACACACACACACACACACACACACACACATATATATATATATATGTATGTTTACACACACATATATATATTTTTACACATACACACACATGTATATATATATATATATATATATATATATATATATATATATATATCATGCACACATTTATATGCATACACACATGCATGTCTGTGTCTCTCTCTATATATATACACACACATACAGAAATATACATATATGCATACATGCACACAACACACACACATACACACATATGTATATATAAATACATATGTATATATCATAAAGGCTAGATGATGACATAAACAGACATAAGTGTTTATGTTGATTATTATTTCTTGCCGTCATAAAGTTTGGCCTAAACTTTGAGCTGTCTGCACATTTTGAGCAGAAAAGAGAAATAAATCTGTAAATTTTCTTCAATATGTCAAAACACATTTATAATTTGTGTCATTTATCTAAGCTTATTTCTAAACAGACAAATATATATATATATATTATATTTATATAATTGATAAAGAAAGGTTTAAACATCGGTCATATTGGCAGTTATAAATTTATTTCAACCAAAGTTCTCATTTAAAAAATTTCAGCTTTCTTGAGATAGCCATTGAGACCTTTGAATTTTTTATATATCTATATAAAAAAAGGGTTATTTCCTATAACTCCAACCTAAAAAAAGGGGGAACCACTCTGAATGAATTTTATCTGTTAATTAATCTACCCATTATTTTCCCATTAAACTAACCCTAGCCCCTAACCCTAACCCTAACCCCGTCTTCTTTTTTCCTAGTAGATCAATAAATAGATAAATAATTTATCAGTCAATCAGAGTGATTCCTCTTTCTTTAGGTTGGAGTTATAGGAAATAACCTAAAAAAATTGTCCTGAATAGAATACTCCCAACCACCAACTTACTTGGTTATATATATATATATATATATATATATATATATATATATATAGTGTATTTAGGCAGCATTTTTTCTTGTAGGCATATATTGTTAAATAATGCAGCCATTTTCTGTCTGCAAGTTTTGTCCTTTGTTTTTTCGTATTGCCCACGATACGACAGAAAGTACTTAGTCTATGACATATGGCAAATACATCAGCCAATTTTCGCCAGATATTACAAAAAAAATCTAGCAATACAAAAAAACAAAGGACAAAACTTGCAGACAGAAAATGGCTGCATTATTTAACAATATAATATATATATATATATATATATATATATATATATATATATATATATATATATGCTTATCTGTGACCATTTGGTAAATAAGTTTCATATGCACAATTTTGTTGAACATCATTTTTGTATCTATATATATATATATATATATATATATATGAGGAAAGAGGATAGGAATAAATCAAACAGAAATGGAAGCACTAAGTTTCAGCCTTAAGTTCGCCACGGGAATAGACCGAAACCCAACCACGGATTCCATCCTCCGGAACTACAACAACTGCGACTCGGTCTACTCCAAAGGTTTCTTCCAGGGAATCATCCTCACAGCTACTTCCCAACCTAATGAACAAACACTACCCAAAAGACACATACAGGCCCTTGCACGACTAGCCAAAAACCCTGACATCATCATATCCCCGGCTGACAAAAGCGGTGGCGTGGTCATCATCCTGAAATCAGAGTACATAGCCAAAATCAAGCACAACTAACTGACGACACAACCTACACACCAACAAATATCACCATCATCCACAAGGACATTGACAACTTCAAAAAACAATATAAGAAACTCGTCAAAAACAACAAAACATGGACCGCCCTCAGAGAACACCACCCTACAATTCCTACTGTTATATACTGGTCTTTTCACAGTACCAAATCTATATAACGTTATATACCTTTCTTACTTCTTACTCTGGTCGTATTTCTTCTGGCCGACTTTGGTTCTTCTGATCGTCTATCTTCTAAAGTCTGGTCTTCTTGCTATGTTCCTGCTGGCTGGTCGTCCTGGATTCATTTCTTAGTCTTGTTACCAAGACATTCATCAACCACAAGAACATTTTACTTATATAAACTTTTATTTCCTTAACTATACATTTCACGTAACTAAATATCTGACTAACATAGCGTGTGCAAGTCCCAGCCTTAGGCAGAGCACAGAATAATCTGTGACCTCCCATTCTTATAATTACCCAAGGGGGATGCTCTGTATATAATTCCCGATTTATTGTACATTGAGCTCTCAATTGGACAATACCAATTTTAATGCTCCATAGTTAAACCGTTCCCAATACAAACAAAGAAACCAAACCAGTGTCCTGGTTATAACATTAAATTGCATCTAGTAGGGAAGTTCCAATTCTGGGGAGTGTGGAGTACCCATTATCACCATTAGTCCAAGGAACACTCTGACCCTGGGTATAACATTAAATTGCATCTAGTAGGGAAGTTCCAATTCTGGGGAGTGTGGAGTACCCATTATCACCATTAGTCCAAGGAACACTCTGACCCAGAGCGGAAGTACCTGTTAGGGTCCTATCTATAGGCTATAAAGATCAAAGGATGAGTTGTTTTTTTTTTTAAATTGAGTACCCATCAAGAATAATAAAACAAAACATCATTGGCATAAAGTAATTCAGTGGTTGACATGCCGTAAAATTCTACCTGCCAGTCAGCCAGCCAGTCGGACAGGCCAGTCAACCAACCAGCCAGCCAGCCAACCAACCAGCCAACCAGCCAACCACCAACCAACCAGCCAGCCAACCAGTCAACCAGCCAGTCAGTCAGCTAACCAACCAGCCAGCCAGCCAGCCAGCCAACCAACCAGCCAACCAGCCAACCCAGCCAACCAACCAACCAACCAACCAGCCAACCAGCCAACCAGCCAGCAGTCAGTCAACCAACCAGCCAGCCAGCCAGCCAGCCAGCTAACCAAGCAGCCAGCCAGCTAACCAAGCAGCCAAGCAGCCAACCAAGGAGCCAAGCAGCCAGCCAGCCAGCTAGCTAACTACCAGCCAGCCAGCCAGCCAGCCAAATCAAATGAAGGTATAAGCTAAGAATCAGAGCAGACTGGGCTCTTTAACCCTAGCTAGGTAACCAGTTTAGGAGAAGGAAAACTTTGAATTCAAACCTGTTAAACTCCACTTTAGAAATTGACCTTGTGTCACATCCTACTCGTGCAGAGGCGTTGGTAAATATCTATCTAGAAGCTTGGAATCATATCAAACCTCAAACATCTCAGCTGGCCCACCAAGACCATTGTTTTCAAAACAACCACTAACTCTAATGCATATATATATATATATATATATATATATATATATATATATATTAGATGAAAGTAATCCTAATTCTATCATTGTATGTAAGTAAGTAAGCAACCTTCTCATTTTCTTTTCTTCCATTTCGTTTTCTGGCATTATTTGTTAATTTTCTCTCTATTGTCCGAATATTTTTATACAATCAAAATGTATATTATTAGGTATTATATATTACCAAACTCTACTCAAGAAATTGACCTTGTGTCACATCCTACTTATGCAGAGGTGTTGCTAAATATCCTATAAGCTAGGAATCTAAATTTTGGTGTCAGTCCTTATCATATCAAACCCTAAACATCTCGGCTGGTCCAAGACCATTATTTCAAAACAACCACCAACTCTAATACACACACACACACACACACACACACACATATATATATATATATATATATATATATATATATATATTGGATGAAAGTAATCCTAATGCTATCATTGTAAGTAAGTAAGTAAATAAGAAACGTTCTCATTTTCTTTTCTTCCATTTCGTTTTCTGGCATTATTTGTTAATTTTCTCTGTATTGACCGAATATTTCTGTCTTGTCAGCACCACATGGTTTTACAGTCTTCTTGGAACCAGAGCCAAAAGTCATTTCCCAAAAGTTCATTGTAGTCCTAATTCCAAATTCATGGGCTGCGCTTCTCAACCCAATTCACCTGCAATTCTCCAAGAGTCTTTCTTATCTTTCAGCAAATTTCATGCATATTATTTATTCATTTATTTTTGCTTCTGAACTTGTTTTCCGAAAAACAGACTCATTTTTTGTGTTTGAACTAATTTCTAAGAACTCGGTAGTCTTAAGATTATTGTATCATTTGTACATATTTACCAAACCCCTCTGCACTTAACCAATGGGATCCAAGCATTGCAACACCGATTGAAGAAGTGTGTGATCTATAAGGATGCCTATAGATATTTACCAACCCCTCCACACTCTTAAGCGGAGTTTGGTAATATATAATACCTAATAATATCCATTTTGATTGTATAGTGTTCCATTAAAATCTACTCTTTATAAAAATTTAATAGAAGTATGTAATTTCATAACCCTAAATGGGTTGAGATGCCATTAAAATCAATCAAACTTAATCGAACTTAATCGAACTTAACGGACCTAAATTCCACCATTGTATGTCACCCTGCCGAAAGAAAAAAAATACCAAAAATCATTTAATTTAATGAAATTTTCACTGTTGATATATTAATGAATAAAAGATATAATGAACCAGTTATTTTATTTAAAAACTTTTATATTTTTTTCAGGTCAGTTAACTTTGAACCATGTATATTTGAGAATCTGTGTTATGCTTCAAAGTTAACTGAACTGTAAAAATGTAAAAGTTGACTGGTTGTCTAACCGTCTATTAGTTAAATAAAATAAAAAGTTTTAAAAAATGTGTTTAAAAAAAAAATTGAGTACCCATCAAGAATGAATAAAACAAAATGTCTTCAGCATAAAATAACCCAACAAGGGTTGACATGCCATACCAACCAACCAACAAACAAACAAACCAAAAGAACTCTTCCATTAAAAAAAAATTGAGTATCCATCAAGAATTAATAAAACAAAATGTCTTCAGCATAAAATAACCCAACAAGGGTTGACATGCCATACCAACCAACCAACAAACAAACCAAAAGAACTCTTCCATTTAAAAAAAAATTGAGTACCCATCAAGAATTAATAAAATAAAATGTCTTCAACATAAAATAACCCAACAATAGTTGATATGCCGTAAAAATCCTACCAACCAACCAACCAACAGTCTAAAATTGCTGTTTTTACATCACAATTGGAAGAAAGTGGATGAATGCAATGTTGATTTTTAATTATACAAACTATTTTCTTTTCCACTCGAGCCGGATCTTGATAGTTTGGCTTTTCAAGTCATCATTTCAGCCAATGATGGAATCTTTATTAACTACTGAATTACTATCACTTTAGGGTAAGCATTGTACCCTTAGAGTGAGTATAGGTTTATCCAACCCCACTGCCATGGGTCATCTTGTAACACAAGGTTAATTTTTTTAAACAAAGTACAGCTGGTTTGAATTCAGAATTGACCTTATCTTCGATAGCAGTCAGTCTCAACACACTAACAGCCAATAACACTTTACAATAATCAAGATGCAAGTCATTGCCATGACAACTGAGATGCAACTCATTGCCATGGCAACCATCAGCCATATTCAGAACATTACATCACCAAGGCCACCTCTTGTGTGTGTATATATATATATATATATATATATATATATATATATATATATATATATATGTATGTAAAATTAAACAAAAGACACATTTCCTTTTTAACAATTTTATTAATGATCTTTTTTGAGCTTTCTGGCCAACATTTTACATTTGGATAGAATCTGTGAATTAGTCCACCAACGTTTTTATCCCAAGTACTTTCGACATTTCAAAGTGCCATCATCAGGGGTGATGTGTTTGTGTTGCAGTTTTTTTTTTTCAAGTTAGTAGTAGTGAGAGTAACTAGGAGGGGAACATAGAAATTATATTATGGGGTCTGGGGCCTGGAAGGAGGAGAATTGGTAGGAAAACTGTTATAGACATTTTAAAATATTACTACTGCATATATATATTTGTAAAACCTGTCTGAAGTGGCTAGATTCATATTGAGTTTCTAGTCGAAATAAATATAACAGGATGACAGTTTGTTAAGTTTTTCTTTCTTTGAAAGTTAAATATTGTTCTGTATATAATTAGATTTATTGATTATTATACATTGAGCTCTCTTTAGGGCTTTATAAAAATCTTGTATGAATATATACTTTTGCACCTGCAAGAGCATACAGTATAGTTGTACTGTGGAATTTCAATGATCCCAAATAGAATCATCCCTTACTTACCAGTCATTGAATATCTAATATATATATATATTATATATATATATATATATATATATATATATATACACTTATTTTGTGAATGTTAATATAAGTATTATATATACTAGCAAATATATGCACCCTCCGGGTGCAAGTATTTAAGTTTTAATGTAATAAAATATTGTATTAAATTAGAAAGGCTAATGAAACTAAATAAGAATACAGATAAAAAGATTTGAAACAGAGGGAGTATAATAAAAAATGGAACAACTGAAACTTACTCTTCCATCACTCTCGTCTTTCATTGTTATTTTTTCTAATTTAAGTATTTAGTTATAAGAGGAAGTAAAGAATAAGATGACAGTTATTTTATCTTGTTAATGGATTTCATTTAAGATTTATTGAAGAGATTTTTTATTATATTCATTAAAATAAAACCAAATAGTTAGAAATCAATAATACTAACCACATATTTATTAAATTCGATTTTTTAATATTAATATGCAAATTAGCCTTCCTGTTCACACTGTAAACCGCTATTTTGTTGTATATATAAATATAATTGCATGTTGTTAGTATGTAGATATGGTTAACAGTATTAATAATGTAAGACAATTTTATTAATAATTGAGTTTTAGATAAAAATAAAATCATGGAGAATGTGATGTCAATAACTAAGAGAATTGTGACTTGAGTAGAAATATAGTTTCGGTTACAGGCAGAAAAACACACAATCTCCATTATAATAAGATTATCTTTATATATATGTATTATATATAAATATTTTATATATACTCTATATATACATTTACCAACCCCTCCACATGAGCAGGATGTGACACAAGGTCGATTTCTTAAGCAGAGTTTAACAGGTTTGAATTCAGAGTTTTCCTTCTCCTAGACTGGTTGCTTAGCCAAGTTAAAGAGCTCAGTCTGCCCTACTATTTACCCATAGCTGGAGGGAGCACAGCTAGATGCATACCTTTCCCAAGGGTATTAGAGCTATGTGAAATGCAAACAGCCTTTACCAGGATTTGAACTCGTGTCGACAAGCCCATTTTCTACAAATCTAACCATTACACCATGCACCTCCATTACTCAGTTCCATTTGTGACTTATATTTACTATATATAAGTACAAAAGGAATGCTAGTATAGTGGCACAGCTCTAGGAATTCTACTATAGTCACAAATGGCACAGCTCTAAGAATTCTCTATAGTTTCAAATGGCACAGCTCTACTATAGTCACAAATCTATAGTTTCAAATGGCACAGCTCTAGGAATTCTACTATAGTCACAAATGGCACAGTTTCTAGATATGGGAATTCTACTATAGTCACAAATGGCACAGCTCTAGGAATTCTACTATCAAATAATGGCACAGTACTATAGTCACAAATGGCATAGCTCTCAGAATTCTACTATAGTCACAAATGGAACTGTGCCAGTAATTCTACTATAATCGCAAATGGCACAGTGCTATTAATTCCACAAATGTCACAGCTCCAAGTAGTCATAAATTGCCACAGCTCACAAATGGCACAGCTCTGGAATTCTACTATAGTCACAAATGGAACTGTGCTAGTAATTTACTATAGTCACTGTAAGTCTTAATACTGAACAAACAATAAATATTTCAACCACATTTTTGACTAAACTTTATTTTATTAACACAGAATGTCTATTCTTGGGATTTAAAGTTAAATTTCTCTTCTGATCCACCATTTACCAAAAAATCTTTCTTGAATTCTGAGCCGTTGTTTTAAAGAACAAATTCTTTATTTTCTCCCAAAATCATCTTTGATCATCAACAATCAATATGCTGCCATAAACGATTCCAGTCACCAAATATTACAATATCAATAACAGGAATTTTTTTTGTTTGATTTCCTTCTTTTCCTTTATTGATTCGACTGATATCTGATTTGTAACCCTCGAAATTATCGATCTGTTTCTACGTCACAAGACGAGAGAGAGTATTATGATTCTGTCCTTTGTATTGATTTCGTAATGGATTTTGTTTAGATCATTCCTTTTTAGTTTTTTCTTTTTTTTCTTTTCTTAGATAATCTAAGAAGTGAAACGTTGCCCATCGCCTGACTAACATTGGACAGTGATAGAAAGGAAAAAAGATTGTATGAAATAAAGAGATATGAAACACACACACACACACACACACACACACACACACACACAAACCAGAAAGAGAAGGGACGAGATAGGAAACACACACCAGAGAGAGAGAGAGAGAGGAAGGGAGAGAGAGAATTATGTCTGAACAAAGATAGAAAAATACAGAGATGAATAGATGTGTTAAAAAAAGTTAAGTGTAAAACAGTTGAGAAACATGTATTGGACAGTGATAAAAAGGAAAAAGATATGAAATACACACACACACCAGAGAGAGAGAGAGAGAGAGAGAGAGAGAGAGAGAGAGAGAGAGAGAGAGAGAGAGAGAAAATCATGTCTGGAAAAAGATAGAAAAATAGAGAGATGAATATATATGAAAAAAAAAGAAGTCAAATGTAAAACAGTTGAGAAACATAAATATTGGACAGAACACCATGTGAGCCCAACAGCAGAGACAAAAGAAGGAACAGTCAGTCTAACACAAACCTTTGAGAAAGAGGGATACATCTCGAAATATTAGTAAATAAAAAAAGATTAAGAAAACAATATTCATCATTTTGTTTCTGATCTTTCATGCTTTTTAAACATCCAAAAAATGTTCCCTAATATATATAGGTAATCTTCAACTTGTTCCTTGTAATTTCCTACTATAAAATAAACTGAACCCTCATTTTATGTCCGTGTTTTTGCAATAAATGTTTTAGATATGTTTGCAATAAATGTTTTTAAATAAAGAAAATATATATGTTTGCAATAAATTTTTTTAAATAAAGAAAATATATTCAGTATTGTAAAATAATGGGTGCAAGAAAAATAAAACATTTATTGCAAAAACACGGACACAAAATGAAGGTTCAGTTTATTTTATGATAGGAATTTACAAGGAACAAGTTAAGGATTACCTATATATATGTATATATTCTTCTTCTTCTTCTTCTTCTTCTTCTTCTTCTTCTTCTTAAGATTAATGGGAAGAAGAAAAAGAGAAAGAAGAAGGTTTGCTCAATAAAAGAAGTTGTTAGAGAGTAATTCATACTCGTCTCTTAGCCATTGATAAACAATGAACAATACCATAAAAAAAGAAAGAATTTCAGAGGTGCTTCAACCAATAATGAACTCATTGGAATAACTGTGTTGAATGCCAAGAGGATTATTTTGAAGAAAATTAATGTTTCATTCATTGTTCATTTCTATCTTAGTAAATACAGCAATTCCTGCGACATTGCCGTTGCCAAACTGCATAGGTTCTTATCCTTTCCTTCGGACCACAGCGGAGTATGGAGAGAGGGGATCTGCTGCTTGAGCAACAGCACATCCTCCAAAACAACCTGCCCAGGCTACATAGTAAAAAAGAAAAAAAACAAACTACGCCATCGTCTTTCGCAGACTGAAGGATGACAACAACAACAACAAATAGAGCTTTAGTCTCAATACTTTTTGAATACGTTTTGCATAATATTATTGCCCCTGTCCCATAATGGATGTTACATTTTTTCATAAGAAAGGTATAACCAAATGTACCAAGTATTATGGAACAAAACTAGTTTAATTCCTTGTTCATTTCTGTCTTGGTAAATACAGCTTCAGTCTTGATACTTTTTGAACACACTGCGCATAATACAACCTCTGTCCCATAATGGATGTTACATATTGTATAAGAAATGTATATAAACAATGTATCAACTATTATGGGACAAAAATAGTTTCATACATTGTTCTGGAAGATTATTTTTGTTGAGGTGGAGCGCCACACTTACTGTTAGTTCCCCACTTTACTGCACAGATCAAATTACCCAATCTGGGCTATTCATATGCTGAGTTGGCAGGAACCAATATCAAACCAGGAACCTTTCAATTCCTAGGCTACTCTACCGACTGAGCTAAACCTAGAATATTAGATAGGAATACTTAATATATATATATATGTATGTTGAAAAGAGAAATAAAGGAAAGAAAGTATAGAATAGATAAAATAGGATATTTTAATTAATTTTACTTACACGTGTTTCAGTCAGGAGTTTATCCATATGTACATTATTCAATCTATTATCATTTTTAAATAACAAAATGAAATGAAATAATAATAATAGAAAAAATGTAGAAATGTTCCACACACAAAGAAATATCGACCTTCCTCAGAGTAAATCCTTATTTTAAAAAAAATTATTCCTAAAAAATAAGAATTTTTAAATAAGAGGAAGGTCGATATTTCTTTGTGTGCGGAACATTTCTACATTTTTTCTATTATTATTATTTCATTTCATTTTGTTATTTAAAAATAATAATAGATTGAATAAACTCCTGACCAAAACACGTGTAAGTAAAATTAATTAAAATATCCTATTTTATCCATTCTTTACTTTCTTTCCTTTATTTCTCTTTTCAACATACTGTCGGATTCACTTCCATTTTCATTTTACATATATATATTTGGAGAGTACTCAATATATATATATATATAATATATATATATATATATATATATATATATAATGACCTACTTCAATGACCTACCAACAAAAGGACACTCCAATTCCAGCCAACTAAGCCACAGACGACCAGCAATCCCAGCAAAAGGTGCAAAAGACTACATAAAACAGTCAGTCAATATTATGCTTCTGAAATATAGATTGAAATAAAATGAAACTTAACACTTAACATTCAACAGAGTTTCTAATTTATTTCACAGCCCATGCTTCACACAAAATCCCTAAAAATATATATTATAGACATACATACACACATATATATATACAAATATAATATGTTATATATACTGAGAATTAGACTCACCATATATATATATATATATATATATATATTGTTGTAAGAGAAGATATTTCCCTTACAAGATAGTTGGACTCGTCCAACGAAACACATATA
>CM042159.1:50954021-50961521 GCA_023376005.1 Doryteuthis pealeii | reverse complement strand
AGTCTAGGAGAGGGATAACTCTGAATTCAAAATTCCTGAGGTCGGTTGTTGATTGGGTTTGTGGCAACCCTTGATGCACCAATTCTTTCCTATCGACTGTGCCAAAAAGTGTGGATGGTCCAACACAAGCCTTCACCACTATAAACAAATCACTGTGTGGTGTATAACCCTCATACATCAAAAATCGACGGGAGAGTCCATAATATATATATATTTTAATATAGGTCCAAGTGATAACCTACTCGAGTTTCACCATGTTGAAGATCTTCAGGGTTAACTCCACTGTGTAAATCAAGATGTTGTTTGATTGCTCTACCAATGTATTGAGCACTTTTTTTATTTGTTATATCACTGCCTTACCTTTATGAACTTCACATCAACCACCGTGACCATATTCACCGGTAAGTCATCTTTTCCATAATAAATAAATATATATATATTTATATATATAAAAGGGTTTTGTAATTTGCTTGAAGCATTGTGTATATATTGGTTTGTTGGTTGGTTTTGAAGGCTGTCACAATGCGAGTGTAAAGAAAAAAGAAGGTAACTATGATGTTTTTTGTTAACCTGTCATTTTATTCTTTTAAAATGACAGGTTAACAAAAAACATCATAGTTACCTTCTTTTTTCTTTACACTTGCATTGTGACAGCCTTCAAAACCAACCAACAAACCAATATATATATATATATATATATATATATATATATATATATATATATAATATACCAAGCGTGTTGGTAGATCCTTGCGGAAAGAAAAAACCCGGCAGAGAGTTTGATTGTAAAAATATACTACCAAACATCAACCAGGAAGAAAAAAATTTTTGAAAAAAAGAAAAGACCAAGATATTCGTACCAACAAAAAATAATCTATTGGTATAGTATTTGGCCAAAAGAAAAAACAATTTATATGTATATATATGTATATAAGATATATATATATTCATATAACCGCTAGGAGAAGCTAATTTGTAAAAAGTGCTCGATACCTAAGTAGAGCCAAGTAATAAGGATATCTACTGAGTCAGACGAACCTACTATTAGTTTCGCATAAATATATATATATATATATACATATTTCAGATTGTGGTATGTGATCTTTCCAAGAATTGTGTCTAGATATATTTTCTTATTCAGCTGTAGTCATATTAAGAAAAGAACCAAAGTTTATATTGTACAGAAATGATGTGCTTAATATAAAGACCAGAAATCACTACAAGGGATGCCTTTGTCAATTTTACAAGATCCAAACTGCTGAATGCAGCAAAAATGGCTGCAAGTCCCAACAAGAAATGACAGGTAAGCTGATTTTGTCCTCTTCAGACCAATCAGATGTTTCCATGGAAACCATGGCATCATCTTCATCAGATGATGCCATCCTCTAGTGCACAGGACACTATCATCCAATTATCCATCCCATTTTTATAGAATATTTGCCAATTTTCACAGAGATTGGAGTTTCTCACAATGTTCCAATTCTCGGTGATCCTGAGAATGAACTCAGTGTCAACCAATAAAATGGGTAGATGAGTAGCCATTTTACTTAACACCCCTGATTGTCAGAAATAAGAAGATCAACTAATTTTTTTTATCCCTTGAGTCCTTAACTCCTCTTATTAAAAATTCTAGAAAGTATTTCTCTGAATTTTGGGTTTGGTTTGGTTTGTTTTGTTTTACGGCATATCAACCTCAGTGGGTCATTTAATGCCGATAAAGTTTTGAAATAAATCAATTTTTAATAGATAATACAATTTTTTTTTATAAATAATTTTTCTATTTAACCCATAGATGGGACCCTAACAGTACTACCACTCTGGGTCAGAATGGACCAGGGATCAATGGTGATGAAGGGGTGCTCCACATTCCCCAAACCTCCAAAACTGGAACCTCACCATCAGATAGAGTTTAACGTCATTCCCAGGACATGAAGACCCGCAGCCACTGCCTTCTAGCACCCATATGATAAAAAGGGGTTGGAGCTTGCCATAAGGGCAATAGGGTTGGGAAAATCATATAGGTGCTAGGGCTTGATGTGACCAGCTGATTGATCAGAGGGGGCCTCTCCGACCGCCCGTCTTGCCCAAGATAGGGCCAAAGTGGAGTATTGCAAGTCATGAACTGCTCATCCACCTGGGTTCTATCCTTAAGCATCACGGGTCGCCACCCACGGCCAACAGGTGGCCCCATTGGGGGAGTCTTACCCCTCTGCAGAGGTGTAGTCGGTGCATTCTAACGCCCCAATCGACAGGGCGGTGAATTTTTGGGATGAGGCTTGATAATTTGTATTATTTGTATTATCAGATAACAATATAGATGAGGACAATAGTTCGATTAATCCAAATAATCCAAATTCTTGAAACCTTGTAAAAGAGTAGATATTTGAATTACCACCATAGGATCAAAGTGTAGTTTCTTTGCCTAGGACTTACATTCATCAGCTCTAGGCAGACACTGGATGCCGTATAGAGGACTTACCAAGCGTGATTGCTGACAGGGACAAATGGCAAGAAGGGGTCAAGCGTATCTGTGCTATGAGCATGATTTGATGATAATAAGGCTCAAAATGTCTTCAGCATAAAATAACACAATATTGGTTGACATGACGTAAAACCCAACCAACAAACCAACAAACCAACCAAAAGAACTCCTCCATTGTTTTAAAAAAATTGAGTATCCATCAAGAATTAATAAAACAAAATGTCTTCAGCATAAAATAACCCAACAAAGGTTGACATGCCGTAAAATCCAACCAACCAACCAACCAAAAGAACTCCTCCATTGTTTTAAAAAAAAATGAGTACCCATCAAAAAAAAACAAAATGTCTTCAGCATAAAATAACCCAGCAAAGGTTGACATGCCATAAAATCCAACCAACCAACAGTCTAAAATTGCTGTTTTTACATCATAATTCAAAGAAAGTGGATGAGTGCAATGTTGATTTTTAATTACCCGCATTATTTT
Organism: Doryteuthis pealeii; assembly: GCA_023376005.1. NCBI lineage: Eukaryota > Metazoa > Mollusca > Cephalopoda > Myopsida > Loliginidae > Doryteuthis > Doryteuthis pealeii. The sequence continues at coordinate 50,958,555 of CM042159.1, read as the reverse complement.
CTTTTCCACTTGAGCCGGATCTTGATAGTTTGGCTTTTCAAGCCATCATTTCTGCCGATGGTGGAATTTTTGTTAACAACAGAATTGCTATCGCTTTAGGGTGACCATTTTACCCTTGGGGTGGGTATAAATTTACCCAACCCCATTGGTCATCTTGCAACACAAGGTTAATTTTTTTTAAACAAAGTACAGCTGGTTTGAATTCAAAATTGACCTTATCTTCGATAGCGGTCAGTTTCAACACACTAACAGCCAATAACCAATAATACTTTACTACAATCAAGATACAAGTTGTTGCCACCACAACCGTGATGCAAGTCGTTGTCATGACAACCATCCATATTCAGTGTGTTACCTCACCAAGGCCTCCTCTTATATATATATATACATATATATATATATATATATATATATATATATGAGAAGTAAACAAACAGACGATGTTTGTGATATGGCTATTTTTAGCCGACAATATTTGGGAGAATATGTGCTTAATTGAAGTAGAACCTAATTTTTGAAAGTTAATTCATTAATAATTAATTAGGCGGGATTTACCTATTTAAATGTAAGGCTAAACAAATCGAGAAAAATCAATCTCTGTATGTACATTTCGGCCTATTAGGCCTCATCAGCAGAGTAGCCTTACATTTAATTAGGTAAATCCCGCCTAATTAATTATTAATGAATTAACTTTCAAAAATTAGGTTCGACTTCAATTAAGCACATATTCTCCCAAATATATATATATATATAATCCAAACGTCCAGAGAAGAAATCTTCCTTATGACATAGGAGTTTTTTTAAACAACCTGTCGCAGTTTGAGAGCTCAATGTGTGCTCTTATTGTTAGAGTCACAGAGCAAATTTATATATATATATATATATATATATATATATATAAGTAAAGAAATAACAAAAGACTTAGAGATTTAGCATTATAGCATTATAGCTCCCCAAAATAGGCTATAATGCAAAATCTCTAAATCTTTTGTTATTTCTTTACTTATATATATATGTGGAGAAAAGTAGACAAACACGGGATGTTGTGGAAACTTGATGTTTATTGTCGACGGTGCAACGTTTCGGTCTCTTATTAGACCATCTTCAGGACTTGAATATAGTTCTTACTCCAATGATGGAAATTCTCAAAATGCTGAAAGCGGAAGGTCGTCAGTAGGGGGAAGTGTAGTTGGGGGTGGTTAGTGGATTCTTCTTCTCTCTGGAATGGGGAGTGCCGAAATGGTGAATGGTGGTACCACAGGTGTTAGATTGTGGGGATTGGTTAGCTAAATATGTGTATGTGTGTGTGTGGTTGTGGTGTGTGTCTGTTTAATTGTTTTTGTTTATGTGTGATTGGGAACTGGATTTGTCGTTAAGTTATATATGTGTTGTTGGTATGTTGGTGTGATTTTTTGATTTATTATTTATTTTATTTATTTTATTTTTTATTTATTTATTTATTTATTTTTTTTGTAAGGGTTTGTAAGGGTAAGATTTGTTAAAATTGTAAGTGAGCATATGTATAATGTTATATACTATTATTGTTATTATTATTATTATCATATATTTATAATGTCATTCATATTTATGATATATATATATAATATATATATATATATATTATACACATGTGTTGTTCTAGTGGGTTCACATATGCTCTTAGTTTATATATATATATATATATATATATATTATATATATATATATTGTTTGTGATCTAGTATGAAGCATTTGGTGAGAAATATAAGAAACTCAGTTTTTGAATGCTAAGTTTCGTTTTATTTCATTATATTTTGGGGATGTTATTCCCCTTCTTGAGAATGAATAGAATGGCTCATCTGAGCTATATTTCATGCCCCAATGCTTCATACTAAATCCCAAACAATATGTATTATAGACATATGCATATTTATATATATATATATATATATATATATATATATATATATATTATATATATATATATATATATATATATATATATATATATATGAGGAAAAAATGAGTAAAGAAAAGAAATGTAGATGGATAAAAATGAATTTAATCGATATCACTTACACATGTGTTTCAGTCCGTTTATCAAAATGTATACGGATTACGCTATTATTATTATTAAAATAATCAGATGAAGTTGAAATAATGATAATAATAATAAACAGGAAAAATGAAAAAATATTCCGTACACAGAGAGATTTTTTTTACGACCTTCATCAGAGTGAATTTTTTATTTTTTGAGTAGAGAAAAATTCGTTGGAGACAAAACAGAATTTTAAAATGTTCGAAAAAAGAATATTTTTTTAATCATTTTTGGAGCGCAGAGACTGTTAAAAAATTTGAAAGTTTTGGTGGATGGATACAGTTATATATATATATATATATTCGCTTTAGTGATTATCTATACATATAAAGGGCAGTTGGTGTGTATGTATGCATGTCTGGATGAAGCTACAAAAATAAAACAATTAATGACAAAATAAATATATAAACACATTAAATATCACCAGTTCTTGCTTTTGGTGCAAAAATTATGAAGATTTGACTTATATTAAAAGATATTTAAAAGTTAAAATATACATAGAAATAATATTGAATTTTTACTTGAAAATATCCAGCATTGGTAAATCTCAAAAGTAAACAAATCAATACACCAGTTTCCCTTCACCTCAACCTAGTTGACACTGGGTAGCTGCTTCTAGCTATATATAAGTATAGAATTTGGTTGGCTGGGTGGTTGGATTTTATGACAGGTCAACCTTTGGGTTATTTTATGCCAAAAATATTTTTGTTTTATTCATTCTTGTTGTGTATTCAATTTTTCTTTCAAGCTCAATTTTTTTGGATACATTTTTTTAAACCCATTTTTTGATCTATTTAACCCATAGATGGGGCTCTGACAAGTGCTACTACTCCGGGTCAGAATGGACCTGGGAGTAATGGCAATGAAGGGGTACTCCACATTTCCTAGAGCTCCAGAATTGGAACTTCACTACTAGATGCAGTTTAGTGTCATACCCAGGACACTAAGACCCTCAGCAACAACTTTTAGCACATATTTGATAAAAAGGGTTAGGGGTTTGCCATAAGGGCAATAGGCTTGGGACACTCTTATAGGTACTAGGACTTGATGTGACTAGCCGATTTGATTTGGAAATGATTTTTACTATGAAAATGTATTGGAAATGATTTTTACTATAAACACGCAGTGGAAATGATTTTTGATATAAAAATGCATTGGAAATGGTTTTTACTATAAAAATGCATTGGAAATGGGTTTTTTACTATAAAAATGCATTGGAAATAATTTTTACTATAAAAATGCATTAGAAATGATTTTTACTATAAAAAGCATTGGAAATGATTTTTTACTATAAAAATGCATTGGAAATGATTTTTACTATAAAAATGCATTGGAAATGATTTTTACTATAAAAATGCTGGAAATGATTTTTTACTATAAAAATGCATTGGAAATGATTTTTACTATAAAAATGCATTGGAAATGATTTTTACTATAAAAATGCTGATTTTTACTATAAAATGCAGTAGACAATGATTTTTACTATAAAAAGAACTAACCAAGATTGAACCAAGAACAGAATGAGAGAAATACACCCCTACACAAAGATGTCCCTAATCCAAAGAGAACATGATACGGGGGGTGAGACAAAAAAAAAAGGTTAGAAGATAGCAGAAACTAATAAGACACTATTTAACAAGTGGAGTAAAGATATATTTGACATAGGTCGAAATGGTGTAAAGTCTGGTAATGCTGTAGTGGCATACAACGGTGTAAGAGTTAAAAGAAACAGGCAAGATCTTTCCCTCTAATGCAAGTGGGTGCATTTTTAATTCTGAGTTATCTCCCTTTGCTGTTATTACTAGCTGCCATTGTTGTTTGACAAAAGTTCAAAAAGCTGCTGATAGAAGATAATGAACGCAAAATGGAGGAAGAAGAAGAAGCAAAAAAAAAATAAATAAAAATAAATAAATAAAAATTAGCTTTGAGGTTGTGAGATGAATGTGATAGTGTGGAGGATGAGAGAACAAAGACTTACTTCCAACACTTTCAAGAAATTTCAATTTTTTTTTTCTTTCTTTCCCCAAACAACAAGAGCACGACAAATCAGAAACATGTTAAGTGGTATATCGCATGGATGTTTTAGAGAAAGAATTCCATGACAGACATTTTATCATTTGTGGGAAGAATTTCAACCAACCACACACAATAAATAATGTAAAAATCGAATTTTTTTTTCCTTCTTTTCTAATATCTTAATCTTGATTGTTTTTATAACATTTTAGCAACTCTGTTCAGAAACCTTCTTAAGATGAAAGTGGAATTCGAGAAATAAATATTTATTCTCTATAACTTTGAGACGACTCATTAACATTCCTAAATTTTTTTTGTTCATAATTGAACGCCTTTGTATTGTAAAGGAATCTTAAACACAATCTCTTATCTCAAACCAATATGGCTGCCTTTTTCATGACCACCTGGAACTACATATATTCCAATATATCATATAGATAACTA
>CM042159.1:50819021-50949021 GCA_023376005.1 Doryteuthis pealeii | reverse complement strand
TGACACATGTTTCGGCCATGCACACATGCACTCTATCTATTATTGTTTTAAATACGAAATGAAATAATAATAATATAAAACTACAAAATCTTTTAGTATACTAGGAATAACGGCCTTCGTCAGAGTAAATTCTTTGGTGTTTTAATTCAAAGCGGTTAGAATATGGAGGATTTCTGAAATGTTCGATAAAAGAATTTTTGAAAATTGTTTGAAGAAAACGTTCCACAGCGATAGAGAATAGTGATGTTGACATCATCATCGTTTGAAAAGAAAGAAAGAAGGTCAGAGAAATATATTAGGAGAAAGTCAGGTGGAATTCCAGTTTTGTAGTTTTCTATTATTATTATTTTATTTAGTATTTAAAATAATAATAGATAGAGTGCATGTTTGCATGGATAAACTCCTGGTCAAAACATGTGTCAGTAAAATAAAATCTATTTTATACATTCAGCATTTTATTTCCTTTGTATTATTTTCCCTTTCAACATATATATATATATATATGATGTTGTTGAAATAACACAAGAAATATAAAATATATATATATATATATATTCTATATATACACATACAGAGTATATATATATATATATATATATATATATATATATATGTGAGAATGGGAAATTATTATTTTAATAATAATAATAATAACATAAGTTTAATAATAATAATAACGTAAATTTTAATAATAATAATAATGTATTAATAATAATAATAATAACGTAAATCCGTATACATTTTGATAAACAGACCGAAACACATGTGTAAGTGATATTGATTAAAAGTGATATCGATAAAATTCATTTTTATCCATCTACATTTCTTTTCTTTACTCATTTTTTCCTCATATATATATATATGTATATGTATATGTATTATAGACACGTATAAATTTGATCTTTATGATTCTATATACATAGACATTAATGAATAAAACCAGCCATGCATATATTTGAGAACAAGTCAGCACTGAACCGACAAATCAAATCTATTGATAAAAAATTAAAGTTTCATTTTTTGGGGGTTGGGGGTTGGGGGTTAACTCTTGTCACTTTTATTGATAAATTACATCAGAATTTTCATTCCTTTTTTTCTTTAAATTTTCTTTTGGATTTCTTTCTTACCCGACAATAATGTTCAATATATATATATATATATATATATATATATATATATATATATAATTTTTCCCCTCAATTACATCTCTTTTAACAGTAATTTTACATAATTTACACATATACTTGTTAAATAGTTTATAACAATCAACATGTAAGAAATAGAGTTGATATTTTGTTGCCTCCTCCTCAAGAGGGGAGGTAGTACTATATAACTTGGTGAAGTGAGTTGTTCTTCTTGCGGTTAAAGTTTGCCGATTCTTAAGAAATATTCATGAAAAGTCAGTCAGAGGCTACAACTCTGTTGTTGTTGTTGTTGATTTTTTTCTTTTTAAAAAAAAATTTTTTTTATCTTTCCTTCTTCAATGTGTGTTGGGAATTATTTTTCTAAGTTCCAATTGTATAAACAAATTCTTAAGAAATACCCAGGAAAAGTCAATCAGAAGCTACAGCTCTATCGTTGTTAATTTTTTTTTCTTTCTTTAATGTTGGTTTGAACAATAACAATTAACTAAGCACAACTGAACTGGTGCCCAAAGCAGCTGGTATTTATGGAACTTGGGAATACTCCATTCATGCATTTGGTGATTCCATTCCTTGAGTCCTGATTGGCTGCTTGGTTTCAGTGGTGTTATGGTGCCAGATAAATAATCTGGCATTCTATACTAGGCGTGCAACAATGTAAGATCCGTATTGAGTTACAGCTTCATTGTTGCCTTGTCTTGCCAATTCAACGGTAATTGGAATATTGCTTCTACAATAATCATGATAAATTTTAAGTTAAAATCTTCTGGGCACCAATAGGAGATAGGTGGGGCACCTCTAATGAATCCCTCCTCACCATAACCTTCCTTTTGCAGATACATTTGAAACATACATAAATACACACACACACACACACACACACACACATATATATATGTATTTGTATATATATTTTTTGTTATAGAGTATAATACATTTATGGTGTGATTGTTACCATTGATTTCAAAGCAGTGTATTAGCCACTTATCATCAAGTCAACACACTGTGAAAGAATATAAGAAGATATTCTTTCACAGGTGTGTTGTCTTGATTTTAAGTGGCTAATACGCTGCTTTGAAACCAATGGTAACAATCACACCATAAATGTATTGTACTCTATAGCAAATAAATACTGCTCTTACACCTGTAATCAAGCACTTTCTTTTCAATTCTGCAATACTAAATAACAATTAATATATATATGTATATATATATATATAATGTGTGTGTGTGTGTGTGTGTGTGTGTATGTATATATATATATATATATATATATATATATATATATATATAATGTAGGACTTTGTAAAAATTCTAAGATAAAAATAACATCTTTTTGTTTTTATTTTTCATACGCATTGTAATTGCCTTCAAATTATTAATATATTATAAAAATTGTAAATTTTTAAAGGTGCTGTTACATAATTTGTGGGTTGCCTATGAATTAGGACTGTAAGTGTACTAAGTACTAAGATTTAAATAACAATATAGTAAATGGAAAATTACCATTAACCGTTGAAAAAGTTATTGACAGCAGTTCTCCTAGACACTGATTACTGATTGGCTGAAGGCAAGGCGTAAGAAGAGGACTGAGATAGAATAGTTAGATTTTGGTCATTAGTCAAAAGGGCTAGACGTGAGGGTCATCTGTTCCTAAGATGTCATCTTCTCACTGCGCGGTTAAAACCCTTTTGGGCTTGGGTTTTAATTAAGATGCCTTTAAAAATTAAACAAAGATTTTCTTCATTATTAAAAACAAAGAAATGAGCGCAGACAACTGCAGCCCAGCAGAACAGAAACCGTATTGACCAGTGGAAGAAATCAACCTAAAGGAAGATGGCCAGTCGTGACCTCCAATTTGACATGTCAAATTTACCCCCCCACACACACCTATATTTAACACAATGAAACTTGCATAAAGTATAATATTATCTTGAAAATTTTTGAACCATTCAAAAGGAGAAACATTATAAAAAAAAATCCTGATGATTTTTAAAAAATTTTCAGCTTACGGAAATAATAAAAATTAGGAATGAAAACAATGTTTACATTTTCACACCGTTAAATCAATAGCCCAAAACATGTTATGAAAAGGGGATAGACTCCCTCGCTGTCTGGCTGATAATGACATTAGGTCACTCCGACAACTTTACTTACTTTTAACTTTACCTCCTCTTTAGGGGATACAGTCGATGTAATCTCTACTGACTGGCTGGGTAGTATCAATTATATATTTACGAATATTATAAAAGTTTTTCAATCAGCAAAGAATTTAGGACACAAAGACCAGAATTGATTTTTCATGAGAAGTTCAAAATGTTGATTATTTCTTGAAAATAAAACAAAAAATTTTAGCAAAATCATAAATCAGCTTTCATTACTAAATATACCATTAATCTTGATTACAAGAGAAAATCAGTATTCCTTATGTGTGTATAAATATGTGTTCATATATACATACGTATATACACATATTATATATATATATGTATATATATATATTATATATAATGTAATAAAATGTGGGAGTCACTAACACCTATACAAATAGATACATTCACTGACCACCCTCATTGAAATGAACAATTCCCAAACCTAATTGAAAACTCATTAGCCAGGTGACCTTACCATAGCCCTACACACATACACACTCACACACACATGTACATTTATATATATATACAGATACATATATATATATATATAAGGATCTAATTATCTACTTAGGTTTAACCCGAATGGTTCTTCAGGATAATTCTGACTCAAAGCAATTGTTACAAATGTCTTTTATTCTGGGAGTGGGTAAAAATTAGCATTAAAGAATAGATATATATATATTGTAGCGGGAAAGGAGACTTATCTTGTGGAGCAAAGTGGGCGCAAACCTGTCTCGCTTGCAGGATAAGTGGCAACAAAAAATATGGCTGTCTTGGGACTACAATTTAAATACGTGTGATTTCTATGCAAAGAGACATAGCGATAGTTAATCTGCACATATGCAAATTTCTCTTAGATTGCTGTACATAAAACAAGACACAACTGAGGAGGGGGTGAGATGTTTTGAAGCAGTGGATGAGTTCTGTACTGGAAACTGCTAGAAGATTGTTGCAGGGCGTAAAAGTTTGTCATTGAACTGTTGAAGAAAGAAATTAGACGAATCAATTTCACAACTCTCTCTCTCTCTCTCTCTCTCTCTCTCTCTCTCTCTCTCTCTATATATATATATATATATATATATATATATATATGATTAAAAGTTGAGGAACAACAGTGTAAGAAACACAAACAATTTCTATTAATTAATATTTTGCCTCAGTTTATTTACAAAGCTTCATCAGAAATTTTTATTTTGAAACAGAACGGCTGTATGTATATAGTGAAAAGGTGGACAGGGGGGCAGAAGAAAGGGAGGGGAGATGGAAATTTTAATTACGTTTTGTCAGATTTGACCCAATTTGTTACTCCCCCACACACACTTATATATATATATATATCAATATATAGCTTTTTAAAATAATTCATGTATATAAAAAACAATTGAAGTGAATTTAACCATAAGGTGGTTTTCACTGAACAAATGGTCTTGTCACTGTTACCCATACATTTTTTCATCCTATTTTTTTTTTGTCAAACACTTTTTAAAAACTTTCTAAAATCAATTACTTTACAAGAACTGTTTCTCCTGACAATGATCTAAGGTCAAACTAGTTGGGAACAATTAAAAAAATAAATAACATAAAATAAATTTTCCTGTTTGTCTCATCTTTTGGGTTCATCTTATATATATATATATATATATATATATATATATATATATATATATATATATATATATATATATATATAAATTATATATATATAAAAAATATATCTTAGCATATTATATATATATATAAATAAATATATATATTATATATATATATATATATAATATATATATATATATATATATATACACACACATACATATGTGTGTGTATTTAAGAAAAACAGTAATAGATCTGATGGATGTGAGTATAAAAATATGAAAAACAAATATTCAGAAGATTTATGTTTATTTATTTTCATTTGAAAATAACCTTAGAAGCTTTATATCATTGCTTTGTAATATTGCCTTAAAGATGGTTTGATATATGAAAAGAAAAGAGAACAAAACATTGGCAAAACTATTAATTCATAAATAAATACATCTTCTGAGATATATATATATATATATATATATATATATATAAAAGTATATTTTGCCAGTATTTTTTCCTTGATACATGTTTGATTGAATGACATACATTTCATGTCTGACGAGTTTCTTTCCGATCTTTTCAAGTTATCTGGCCAGCTTTTAATATCTGGCTGGAGTTGGTTAATGAGCCCACAAACTCCACCCAGACATTAAAAATCTGGCCAGATAATTTGAAATGATTGAAAAGAAACTTGTCAGACATGAAATGTCTGTTGCATTCAACCAAACATGTTTATATATATATATATATATATATATATATATATATATATATATATATAATGTTAGAGTAGCAAAGAAATGAAGTCAATGGCACTTGGTAACTTGCAGTCTCTCACCTATGCGATTTTTAAACCAACTGGTTTAAAATCGCATAGGTGAGAAACTGTCAGTTACCAAGCACGGTTGACTTTATGTCTTCACTAATCTAACTTAGATATACATGCTTTATCAAAGATATTGAGCACTTTTTACTTATGAATATAGCAAACTATATTATCAATAAGAAGGGAGAGGGAGGAGAATAAGAAGGGAGGAGGAGGAGGAGGTGAAAAAGAAGTAGAAGAAGAAGGAAAAGGTGGTGGAGGAGGAGAAGAAGAAGGGAGGAGGAGGCAGAAGAAGAATGAGGAGGAGGGAGAACAAGAACAAGAACAAGAAGGAAAAGAAGAAGAAGGAAAAGAAGAAGAAGAAAAAGAAGAAGAAAGAAAGAAAGAAAAAAAGAATACAGCTACCAAATATAAGAGGATTTTTTGAAATCATTAAACAAAAAAAAAATGCCCTGTTTTTGTTGTACTAAACAAGAGTAACAAACAAACAAACATACGTACAGACAGACAGACTGATTTTTAGATATATATATAGATATGGACTGAAAGAACTAATTAAACAAAAACCCCTGTTTTTGTTGTACTAAACAAAAGTTTCTGTGTAAATATGCTGAGCAGATTTTATTGATATAGTGGAACCAGAAATTGTCATTTTCATTATTCGAAAGCCAATGTCCTTGCAAGGGAAATTGCAAGATAAAAAGGTCGTAATTAGATTAAATAGAAATTGTTGCTTTGCTCAAGAGTAACAAATTTTCAGATTAAACATTGGAAGGACGAAAGAGATACAAGGAAGATAGGAAAGGATAATCAGGTAAATTGAAGAAAGGTTTTATTGCTTTTACAGGTACACACACACACACTCATACACAACTCACACATACACATACACACACTCACATATACACTCACACGCACATACATACACACATACACACACATACAAACACTCACACATAAACACACACATTCATACTCACACACATTCAAACTCACACACCTACACACTCATACTTACACACATACTCACACACTCACACATACACACACTCATCCATACACATATTCACTCACACACACTCACATGCTCATACATACATACATACATACACACACATACATACAAACCCTCACACATAAACACACTCACACCTACACACACACACACACACACACACACATTCATACTCACACTCATGCTCACACACCTACACACTCACACCTACTCGCACATACACACATACACACACACTCACACACATACACACAATAACATACATATATATATATATTAATACTTGTGTTCCTTAATTGTACAACCATTATCCTCTTGCAACACCCTCTGATTAAAAATGAGACCATCCAAATCATCCGAGATGAAATGCAAAAATGTAAATTCCTGATTATATTATCTGATGTTGCTTATCCAGTGAATTCTTATTTCTTTTGAGTGTCGCCACCTCAGCTAAATAATAAACCATTCCATTTTTATTATAAAAAAAGTGAAGAAAAAGTACATGTGACACAGAAAAGTACAATAAGAATTTAGACTTTTGTGATGGCCTTTTTGCAGTCGTCGGCCAAAAATACTTTTATAAACCAATTTTTAGGAGTAGGGAAGCTCTAGAACATATTTTATAGACAAAAATAGATTACAAAAAGTCGCTACTTTTGCGAACCCCACCAAATTTGGAGAGCTAAAAATCGACATAACTCTGCCAATTTTTGGAATTGGAAGTTCAAATTTTGGGATTGACTAACATTAACATGGAAAAAATTTCAGAAAAATTGAAAGGTTGTGTGGGTGACAATTTTACTTTTTACTGGATGATTTGACATGGAATTACCCGATTGCAAAATAGTTCAATATGTAAAAAGTATAATAATCTTGATTTAACTCTCACTCTTTTTTTCTTTCTTTCCTTCTTTCATTATGTTTGGGTAAATATTTTGGTAATCAAATAATCCATTGGCTGCAAGATGTTAACAGTCATACTTTTAAGGAACACGAGTATTAATATATAAAGTAAAAAAAGTAAAGTAGTCAGGGTGGCCTAAAGTCTGTATCAGCCAGACAGCGAGGGAGTCTATCCCCTTTTCATTAGCGCTAGACCAAGGAGATTGCTTTTGTGCCAGAGGTGAATCGCCACACATGCCATCAGCTCCTTACTTTACTGCACAGATCCCTAATTTGGCGAGGTCTGGTAATGAACCCGGAACCTTGTGGATCCTAGTCAGAAGCTCTACTGACTGAGCTAAAAATTTTGATATTTGTATTTAGAATTCTAGATCATTCCTAACTGTAGATGTGATTTTTAAAATTAACATTTTAAGGAATGTAAGAATTTTGGTGATCAAATAATCCATTGGCTGCCATGTACAAGAGGGTGATAATATTGTACCATGTGTAGAGGAAGTCTCCTTTGATTCATCCTTCCAATTCGCAATCCCAGTCAACAAGTTAAAGAAAAATATTAAATATATAAATGGTGTAAAAAGAAAAAAGAGTAAGATGAATAAATAGACTGAAGGCTATCATCACAAGATTATTGATTACTCCTATGACCCACCATTGTAGAAAGAAACCAAAAAGAACCCAAGCTCTAATAGATTCACAGAGAGAGAAGGGGAAAAGAGAGAGAGAAAAGGAAGGGGAGAGAACTGTGTTTTTATGTTAGCTTTGAAAATTGCAGTAATGTAGTTTAGAACTAAGGTATGAAGAGGCTGCTGTGAGAAGATGAAGATAAAACAGAGGATGGTCTGGTTTTGATGGTGGCAATGGTAGCATTATACTGATCATTATCATCAGTTCTGTTCAATGGTTGAGATAGTTGCATATTTTCTTTTACAGGGCCACTTAAGCTCAATCAGTAGAACATCTGCCTAGGAACCACAAGGTTCCTGGTTCAAGGCCTGCCCTCACCACTGGAATTATGTTTGTGTCTCAAAACCTCTTTCAGGGGGCCGAAGAGAGGCAAACAATATTCCAGTGATGAGGAAGTGAAATCTGTAGTGAAGAAGTGGCTCAAAGAACAGTCAGCAGAATTTTATGAGGCAGGGATACATGTTCTCATTCAAAGGTGGAACATTGCTATTGAGAGAAACAGTGACTATGTGGAAAAGTCGGGATGTGATCCACAGAGGACCAGCTTCATTTTTATGTATAATACATGTTCCTGTGTTGGTTATTATACCTGTCCTAAACAAAATGGCATTACTTTTTAACTCTCCTATGTGGAGAAGTAGGGATGTGATCTGCAGAGGACCTGCTTCATTTTGATGTATAATGCATGTTCCTGTGTTGGTTATTATACCTGTCCTAAACAAAATGGCATTACTTCTTAACTCTCCCAAGTGGAGAAGTAGAGATGTGATCCACAGAGGACCAGCTTCATTTTGCTGTATAATGCATGTTTCTGTACTGGTAATTATACCTGTTCTAAACAAAATGGCATTATTTTTTGTCTCACCATCGTAGAATGGAAAGTGTTGTGTTTCCTCCACACTTGGACAATCCTCATTTCTCACAGCTTTCCTACATCAGCCAACTGTGTATCTCCATGATTGTTTGGAGACAGTGGAGTTGTTTCCAATTGCTTTCTCCATGTTTTCTAGAGGCGGAAAACCGTTGGTTGTCACTTATGATGCGTAGAACACAGTAGAGGAGAGCTCTAGCACCTGCATCCAGAATCATTGGAAGACGCCAGGTGTTGAGTATTACATAAGCTTAAAAAAGGAATTGTGTAAGTTTATCAATAAGTATTTAATTTATAAAAATCATTAATACATAGAATAAATCTTATTTAATAACAAGGTCTACTATGAAAATCTGAGTTAGATTTGACTCAAAACTGCCAATGTTATTAATGCATTTAAAATCCTGTAAGGTGTATTACATATCACTAAAAAATAAAGGTGTACATAATATATGGTGTGGTTAATTTGCATACTGGATATTTGATAATCAAAATATTTTTTTATATATATTGAATAATTGAAATGTTTTAAACATTGTTATTCGATTGATACCAACATAGGTACAGTAGTAGGTAGGTGTGGTGCTCTACATCAGCGAAAACTTTTTCTCCGGATCTAGCACTAGTAAAAAGGGGATAGACACATTCTAACAGGGCTGGTTTAGCTCAGTCGGTAGAACACCCACTTAGGAATCACAAGGTTCCTGGTTTGATACCGGTCCCCGCCAATTCAGCACATTGGTAGCACAAAATTGGGTAATTTGGTCTGTACAGTAATATGGGGAACTGATGATAGGTGTGGTGCTCCACATCAGAAAAAAAACTTCCTGGTCTTGTGTTAGCCAAAATGTTATTAGTGCATTTAAAATCCTGTAAGGTGTATTACATCTTATTATAATGGAGATTGTGGGTTTGTCTGTCTGTAACCGAAACTATATTACTATTCAATTCACAATTCCCTATGTTATTTACATCACATTCTCTGTGATTTTATTTTTTATTTAAACCTCAATTATTAGTAAAATTGTTTTACATCATTAAGACTGTTAACAATATCTACATACTAATAACATGCAATTATATTTATATAGTTTACAGTGTGAATCGGAAGGCTAATTTGCGTATTGATCTCAAAAAATTTGATTTTAATAAATATATTCTTAGTATTATTGATTTCTGTTTGATAAATATGAGCAAAAATCTCGGGGATAAATTCTTAACAGAAATCTATTAACATAAAGAAATAACTGTAATTTTATTCTTTTCTTCCTATTTTAACTAAATAGTTAAATTAGGTAAATTTAACACTGAAAGACGGGAGTAAGGGAAAATGGTGGAACAGTTAGTTTCAAAGTTGTTCTATTTTCCGATTATATCCAAATATTTTTATCTGAATTCTTATTCAGTTTCATTAGCCTTTCTAATTTAACATGATATTTTATTATATTAAAACTTAAATACTTGCACCCGGAGGGTGCATATATTTGCTAGTATCACTAAAAAATAAAGGTGTACATAATATATGGTGTGGTTAATTTGCATACTGGATATTTAATAATCAAAATATTTTTTTATATATATTGAATAATTGAAATGTTTTAAACATTGAATATTTATTTATTGAATGATAGGTATCAATTATATATCTATAATCTTCATCAGGACATCCAAATATTGCCTGGTGACATGGGCATCTCATCCAATAAATAAATATTCAATGTTTAAAACGTTTCAATTATTAAATATATATTAAATATATATCTATAATCTTCATCCAGAATTCTGCTAAAAAAATATCAATTAAGAAACAGACCTTGTTGTAAAAAAAACAAAAATCAATTAGTAATTTGATCTTTGAATTAACTATTTTTTTCTTTATAACAACTCTTTGTGTTAATTTTTTTTTATGAGATTTAAAAAAAAGTTCAAAAATATTTACATTTCTTCCTTTAATATTGCCTAAACTGATCATGTGATGTATTTTGGTGGTACCTAATGATCACATCATTGTGTAAAAATTGAGAAAAAATAAAAACAAACTATGACGAGATCAATCACAGATTACAGATTGAAGCTGTATTAACCAAGATAGGAATGAACAATAAATGTAACGTTCATTTTTTTCAGAATACAAGGTGTGTCAAAAAGTACCAGAAATCGTGACACTCTTTTTGACACACCTTGTATATACAAGTAGATATGTGAAGAAATATATTGAATAATGAACACAAAAAGCTAAAACAAATTCAATATACCTCATAATAAAAATGAATCACACAATTACAAATTATAAAAGGTGTGTCATGAAAGTATCGAGATTGGAGCCGCCCTGTCAGCTGGGGCGTTAGAATGCACTGACTGCACCTCTGCAGAGGGGTAAGACTCCCCCAATGGGGCCACCTGTTGGCCGTGGGTGGTGACCCGTGATGCTTAAGGACGGAGTCTTGTTGGATGACATGCAACACTCCACTTAGAACCTTACTTAGGCTAGACGGGCGGTCGGAGAGGCCTCCTCCGATCAATTGGCTGGCCACATCAAGCCCTAGCACCTATATGATTTTCCTAACCCTATTGCCCTTATGGCAAGCCCCAATCCCTTTTTATCATATGGGTGCTAGAAGATTGAAGCTGTATTAACCAAGATAGGAATGAACAATAAATGTAACGTTCATTTTTTTCAGAATACAAGGGTGTGTAAAAAGTACCAAAAATTTTGATATTATTTTTGACACCTTGTATATACAAGTAGATATGTGAAGAAATATATTGAATAATGAACACAATCAGTTCAGTTAATATTTCGTTTCTGTTGATTTCAGAATGGAGTTCAAACTTGCTTACTATGATGTTGTAGTACAGCATGTTAACCATAGATGGCGCCCCTTTTGGAGGAGAGATAGTGGAGTGGATATTCATTGTCAGAGAAAGGGCAAAGGCCAAAAGGGGAGCGCAGACCAGAAAGTGTCTGGAGACAAAACCACACGAAGACCGTTTAGCCTATCCGAGAAAGCAGCTGATCTTTCTTTCTTTATTTCCTCTCGCAAGTTTGACAGTTAACTTACAGGCAGGAGAGTCATAAGTTTACTAAATCTAATTATGCCGATTCTGTTATGATAAACATTCTTTTCTATCTCTCTTTGTGTTGATGACTATTACAGATGATCACGGCCATAATAAATATTGTTGACAAGAGTTGCGGTTGAGTTTTTTTTTAATCAGCACAAGTTACCATGGATCTTAATTTAAGGGTTGTTTCACACACAAAGAAACAAGCCTATATATAAGAATGAGGATCCACTACATTACACAAATAGACATGTGAGAAAATATATTGGAAAGTTGAATAATGAACACAATCTGTTCAGTTAATATTTCTTTTCTGTTGATTTCAGAAACTTCATCAGAATGGATTTTAAACTTGCTTACTATGATGTTGCAGTACAGTGTGTTAGCTACTATGCCACCCCTTTTGGGGGAGAGATAGTGAAGTGGATGTTTGTTGCCTTCTCCGTGTTTTCTAGAAGCGGAAACCATCAGTTGTCAATTATAATGCATAGAGAGATCAGGCACGTGCACCCAAAAACTTTTTGAAATGTGGAATACTTGACAGATACCATATGTTGTGCATTACATGAGTTTATAAAAAAACAGTAGGACCGGGTTAGCTCAGTTGGTAGAACGTTCGGCTAAAAATCACTAGGTTCCTAGTTTGATACCGGCCCTCGCCAACTCAGCGTATGAGTAGTACAGGGATCTGTGTGGTAAAATGAAGAACTGATGGTAGGGGTAGCGCTCCACCTCAGATGCTAAAACAATCTCCTTGGTCTAGCGCTAATGAAAAAGGGATGGACTCCCTTGCTGTCTGGCTGATACTGACTTTAGGCCACCCCGACAATTTTATAAAATAGATACTTCATTTCTTGAGTTTTTCCTTGCAAACTCTCAGTTGTTTAAAAAACAAAAATATGAACCCTTCATGCAGTGCAATGGTTAGCGAGCTAGACTAGCAGACCATTGTTAATGAGTTCAGTTCTCACTGGGTGCCCCATACTTTTGGCATTAGAATTTGGAATTAGAATTCTACCATAACTAAGTGAAGTTTACAAAAAACATTCTTCAGTTCTTGAGTTTTTGAGAGGCTTCCTTCTGAACTCTCAATTGTTTAAAAAAACAAAAATATGAGCACCTAATGTGGTGCAATGGTTAGCAAGCTTAATTAGCATACCATTGTTAGTGAGTTCGATTCTCACTGGGTGGCCCATTGTAATAACAAATGATAACACTGATAGACTTTGGAAAGCTTTATTCTACTTATTGAGAGTTTATATAGTGAAGTATTCACTATAGAGTTCTCCAAAGGGGAGGTAAACTAGGGGGAGGTAACTCTCAATTACTTATTACACATTATTAGTTACTTAATATGATACAACTGTGTGCAAATTATTTATATTAAGAATAGTAACTTGAAGCTTTTATTGTTTACTAAAGATTATTATTATTAGTTACTTGAAACCATATAACTGTGTGTAAATTATTTGCATTAAGAATAGTTACTTGAAGTTATAATTGTTTACTAAGGATTATTATTATTAGTTACTTGAAACCATATAACTGTGTGTAAATTATTTGCATTAAGAATAATTATTTAAAGCTATAATTGTTTATTAAGGATTATTATTATTGGTTATTAGGAACCATATAACTGTGCAAACAAATAAATATTATCAAATAGAAATAATTACTTGAAACCATAAGTTAAACATTTATTCATAGAATACTGTGTTTTTGCTCACATCAGAAACCGTTATTTTAATGCAAACAATATTAAAGATCTATTTGAAAATGTCAACATGGAGGAAATTCTGTCCTTTTTAAAGGAAATAAAATTATACCATAGAATATAGACAGGAACCTAATGAATACCATACAACATGATCCCCAATGATGCTAACACATTGTTAAAACCATTTACTACAAAAGTGTAAATATAGATACACAACATATATTACTTCTTAATTTTTAGGCATGACATAACCCCAGACGGGTTGATATGCCGTTAAAATCAATCAATCAACCAACCAACCAACCAACCCACTTGAAACCATATAATTATTAGTAATAGATAGGAATACATGAAACCATACAACTGTGTGCAAATTATTTGTATTTAATAGGAATACTTGATATCATATAAATGTGTGCAGGTATTACTACTCTAGGTTAAAGTGGACCTGGGAGTAATAAAAATTGAGGGATAATCCCCACTTCACATATCTCCAGAACTGGAGCCTCACCACCAGATATAGTTTACTGATATACTCTTGTGGGTGGGGGCCTTACTCCTCTGCAAGGGATACAGTCAGCATATTCCAAGCCTCCCCCCAATTGGGGGAAAATATAAATAATCAGCATTTAATAATTATTTCCTTTATCCTCATCTTCTCAGCTATGGGGTACATCATACCACTACTGTTCTACTACAAGGATGGCTTTGGTATTAAATAACCCAAGAAGGTTTGATGTGGCATTAAACAAAGAAACCAAACAAAACTTATTCCCTTTGAAAAATGATCAGACGAGTTGTAAATTGAATTAGAAATTGCTTTAATCACACAAAGAGACTTGATGTTATTGCTCTAGAAAAAATCTAGCTATGAGGTGTCTTTTTCTTTTTTGTCTTGTTATGGTAATATACAAACAGACAAAATTCCCATGATCCTCTATTGTAGAAGTCTGTTATAACAGAAACAAAAGAGATAAAAGATTGCATAGATTGGAAGAGAGAGAGAAAGAGAGAGGAAGGCATAGAGAGAGGGGGACAGAGAGAGAGAAGAAGAGAAGAGAGAAAGAGAGAGAGAGAGAGGAGAGAGAGAGAGAGAGAAACACAAAGGGAAACAGAGGGAAAGAGAGAGACATCCACACATAAGGAGAGAAAGAGAGGGACACATACACAGAGGGGAGAGAGAGACACCCATACAGAAAAAGATAGATAGATAGATATAGAGAGAGGGACACACAACACACCACACACACACACATAACACACACACACACATATGCACACATGCAACAAGGGAGAGAGAGAAACACAAATACACAAGGAGACAGAGAGAGAGAGAATAAAGAGAGAAAGACACAAAAAGAGAAAGGGACAGAGACACACATATATAAAGACAGAGAGAGAAAGAACAGAGAGACAGAGGACAGAGAGAGAGAGAGAGAAAGAGAGAGAGAGACACACACACACACACATACACACAGGTAGATTGATAGACACACACACACTGGGTCAGAGAGAGAAAGCGACACACATACACATACAAGGAAACAGAGAAAGTGAAATAGAGAAGACACACATACTTACACAGAGAGAGAGAGAGAGAGAGAAAGAGAGAGAGAGAGACACACACACACACACACATTATACAAGGAGAGAGAGGGAGAGAGAGAGAGAGAGAGAGAGAGAGAAGAGAAAATGTTGTTTTTATGTTGGCTTTGAAAATTGCAGTAATGTGTTGAGAACTAAAGTATGAAGAGGCTGCTTAGAGAAGACGAAGATAAAACTGAAAATAGTCTGGTTTGATGCTAACAATGGTTTCCATTGGGTACTTTGCAGAGACACCAGATCTTTTGTGGTCAGTAACTATGAACATTACATTTTCAAATAATAAGACTTTTTTTTTTATTGAGATGGAAGAGTTAAAACTTTTACTCCTTCTTTCCAATCACTAGGTGAGCTGATAATAATAATGAACTGGTAATAAAATAATAATAATAAAAATAATAGTAGTAATAATAATAATAATAATAATAATGATGATGATGATGATAATGAAAATATATCAGATATGAGACGATAAGCGAATGTAGCAAAGCGAATGTAGCAAACTAGCTCAACGAGAATACACGACTGGGTTGGAAGTATGATCTACTGAGAATTGTGCAAAAAACTAAATTTTGACCATACAACAAAATGGTATACACATAAACCAGAATCTGTTCTTGAGAATGAACACACAAAATTTTCTGCAACTTTCATAATAATAATAATGATGATGATGATAATGAAAATATATCAAATATGAGACAATAAACCATGTATAAAGTGAATGTTGCAGACTAGCTCAACGAGAATACAAGGCTAGGCATGACTGGGTTGGAAAGGTGATCCACTGGAAATTGTGTAAAAAAACTAAAATTGACCATACAACAAAATGGTATATGCATAAACCAGAATCTGTTCTTGAGAATGAAGTGCATCAGATTTTCTGGGACTTTGAGATAAAGACGGATTGCCTTATCTCTGCCAGAAGACCAGACCTAGTATTGATTAACAAAAAAGAAAAAGAAAAGAGAACTAATAGATTTTGCAGTTCAAGCAGATCACAGGGTGAAGATGAAAGAAAATGAAAAGATAGAGAAATACCTGGACCTTGCTAGAAAATTGAAAATACTGTGGAATATGAGGATGAAAGTGATACCAATTGTAGTTGGTGCACTTGGAACGGTCCTAAAAAGCTTGGAAAAAAGACTGGAGGATCTGGAAATCAGAAGAAGAATTGAGACCATCCAGACAACATCATAGTTGAAATCGGCTTGAATATTCAGAACTGTCCTGGAGACCTGAGGAGACTTATTGTCACTCAGATTCCAGTGAAATACCATCAGCTAACACTGTTTTGTAAAACTCACAAGGATTGAAATAATAATAATAATAACTAGCAGAACCTTTTGTACAAGTTTTCTTATGTTTATTTTTACATACTAGCAGGACCCGTGGATATATATATATATATATATATATATATATATATATATATCACTGTATGATAATTAAATTATTACAGTGTTTGATATGTTTACATAAGAGCTATTGCTAAATAGTTCAATATGTAAAATGTACAATAATCATGATTTAACCCTCACTTTTTTTTCTTTCTGTTGAGATATTTCGCATATAAGGTGTGTGTTAAAAGCCCACTCCTACTTATAGACTCAGCCACAATCATGTGACCCATCTCTTGGCCAATCACTAGCAGTACTCTGAAGTTGATACAATACTTAAACCAACTGCTACGGGACATAATTACTTTTGACCTTCGTGGATGAAGGACATAGGATTAAATCACTGAACCTTTACCAATATGCAGGATAGGACTTATACGCTTACCAAAGGATTCCATACCACAGGACTTTTTTTAAGCCCTTTTCAACTGGCCAAGGATGGCATTTAAAACCTTTACACTTTCTTTGCTTCTTTTCATCTTTTCATGTCACCCCCCCCCCCACGTTCAATTTTTCTGAAATTTTGTACAAGTGTGGACTATGTTAAAGTTAAACATTCCCCAAATTTGAGGGGGGTCGCGAAAAATGGCGACTTTTTGTAACCTACTTTTGTCTGTAAAATGAGTTCTAGAGCTTCCCTACTCCCAAAAATTGGTTTATAAAAGTATTTTTGTCCAAGGAATCCAAAAATACTGTCAAAACAGTCTGAAAGTCAACCCTATTGCTCTTATGGCAAACCCCCAACCTTTTCTATCATATATGTGCTAGAAGGTAGTGGCTGAGGTTTCATTATACTGGATATGACATTAAATTCTATCTGATGGTGAAGTTCTAGTTCTGGAACTCTGGGGAATGTGGAGTACCCCTTCATCGCCATTACTCCCAGGTCCACTCTGATAGCTGAGTTTTTTAAAAATTGAGTTTTTAAAAATTGAGTTAAAAAAAGAATTGAGTACCCATCAAGAATTAATAAAACAAAATGTCTTCAGCATAAAATAACCCAACAAGGGTTGACATACCATGAAATCCAACCAACCAAGTTGTAGCCATATCAGTACTATTGTATGGTTGCACCACTTGGAAGCTACAATAGGTTACTTTATTGATTTCTTCCTGTAATTTTAGAAGGTCATCCATGGTAGTTCTATTGTAGGACACGTTTAAATCACGGCTGTCAAAGGCAATATCGGGTCTGGTATTTATTGCTAACCAACTTATCTGACCCACCGAGGATCTGTATCTTTTCTTCTCTGTTTCAGACATTTCCTTCATTTTCTCAACTGTTCAGTGACAACTGATAGGAACAGGTGATAATGATAAGACATCTTAAAGTTAGTTCACTGTTAACCCATCAGTGTTAATGTTAAGTCCAATATATTCAACAGATTTGAGAAGCTCTGACAAGAAATACCTGAAGAAGGCTGGAGGGCACATCGGTCGAAACGTTGTACAGACAATAGTCCAAATAATCCAAATAATACTATTCGAAAGATGTTGAGGCAAAATTTCTGATAAAGAACACATTTCACAAGTGTCCTTCATTTCCATTACTCCCAGGTCCACCCTGACCCAGAGTGTTAGGGTCCCATCTATGGTTTGAATACTGAAGTTCCAGTTCTGGAGCTATGGGGAGTGTGGAATACCCCTTCATCACCATTACTCTCAGGTTCACTCTTACTCAGAGTGGTAATATCTGTTAGGGTCCTATCTGTGGGTTATATAGTGAAGTTTCAGTTCTGGAGCCATGGGAAGTGTGAAGCACCCCTTCATCACCATTACTCCCAGGTCCACTTCGACCCAGAGTAGTAATAACTGTTAGGGTACCATCTATAGGTTAAATAGTGATGTTCCAGTTCTGGAGCCATGGGAAGTGTGGAGTACCCCTTCATCGCCATTACTCCCAGGTTCACCCTAACCCAGAGTAGTAATACCTGTGTAAGAAAGGTGCAAAGTTATTAGATACTTTGCATACAAAACTCCGACGAAGGTTAACGGACAAAACATTTAATATATACAGCACATGGATATGACGTGATACGACGTACATAGGTAAAAGGGTACATAAACAAGTAGTACATAAATAAAGATGAAGACACATTCATGAATGGTACAAGATAACATATAAAAGTACAGACATGAGACTAAGGATAGTCCATGCTGTGTGAAGAACTTACAGTAATGTAAGTGAGACCAAAAGCCCCAACGAGAAAGAAGTAGACCGTATCTACTCCATGTGGCTCGTAGTTGCTGGACCAGGAAAAGAGGCCGAAAGGGTTTGAACCCGGCGCTTAAAAACTATAGCCCCCTAGCGGGCACCAGCAAACTAAATCGGGCAGACAACTCCACCAGGCAAATACAAACTAACGCTACACCTGTTAGGGTACCATCTGAAGCCATGGGAAGTGTGGAGCACCCCTTCATCGCCATTACTCCCAGGTTCACCCTGACCTGTAGAGGTAATACCTGTTAGGGTCTCATCTATAGGTTAAATAGAACAAAATGAGTTTAAAAAAATGTTTTTTCAAAAATTGAGTATAAAATTTTTTTCAGTATCCATAAAGAATGAATAAAACAAAATGTCTTTGGCAGAAAATAACCCAACAAGGGTTGACATGCTGTAAAATCCAACCAACCAATATTTCATAACTTATCAAATTGTATATGTTTCAAACTCACTGGTACCAGATCAAAGATAATCATTCAGTTGGACACATAGCGCAATGGATATAAGGGTTAAGTTAATACAGTTGTAAATGACAATCATCTTTTTTACTATAAAAATTATTTTTACTATAAAAATGCATTGGAAATGAATTTTGCTATAAAAATGCTTTGGAAATGATTTTTACAATAAAAATACATTGGAAATTATTTTTACTATAAAAGTGCATTGGAAATGATTTTTACTATAAAAACGTATTGGAAATGATTTTTACTATAAAAATGTATTGGAAATTATTTTTACTATAAAAATGTATTGGAAATTAATTTTGCTATAAAAATGCATTGGAAATGATTACTATAAAAATGCATTGGAAATGATTTTTACTATAAAAATATAATGGGAATGTTTTTACAATAAAAATATAATGGGAATGTTTTTTACAATAAAAATGTATTGGAAATGATTATTGCTATAAAAAGGCATTGGAAATGATTATTATTTTTTAAAAATGCACTGGAAATGAATTTTTACTATAAAAATTGGAAATGATTTTACATTGGAAAATTTATTTTTACTATAAAAATGTATTGGAAATTAATTTTGCTAAAAATGCATTGGAAATGATTTTACTATAAAAATGCATTGGAAATGATTTTTACTATAAAAATATAATGGAATGTTTTTACAATAAAAATATAATGGGAATGTTTTTTACAATAAAATGTATTGGAAATGATTATTGCTATAAAAAGGCATTGGAAATGATTATTATTTTTAAAAATGCACTGGAAATGAATTTTTACTATAAAATGCATTGGAAATGAATTTTTACTATAAAAATGCATTGGAAATGAATTTTTACTCTAAAAATGCATTGGAAAGGATTTTACAATAAAAATGCACTGGAAATGATTTTTTACAATAAAGATGCATTGGAAATGATTTTTACTATAAAAAGGTATTACGAATTTGGTATTTCTATATCAAAATATTTGGCTGTCTAAAGAGGACAGACATATGAACTCTTCCTAATTATTAATATAGATACTGAAAAATGTGTTTATTTGGATAAGAGAGCAAATGATATATATTTCCATAGTGTGTTTACCAACAATGGTTGCCAAATGTTTGGTGATATAATGGCATATTGCCAAGATCAATAACTCTGACTTGGCTTCCTTTTGGTAGACATGGTGGAACTGATGAATATAAAGTTTGTTAATCTTTTGGAAACGGCTGTTATGATAACATTGTAAGAAAGATCTTTGCTCTTGGAGCAGCTGACCAGATATTTCCTCAACATCACATCACACGTGTTCAAGTCTGGGAATTCTTGAATTAAATCTTATTATAATGGAGATTCTGTGTCTGCCTGTCTGTAACTAAAACTATATCACTACTCAAGTCATAATTCCCTTTGTTATTTATGTCACATTCCCCAGATCTCCAAAATTGGAACCTCGCCATTGTTGGAATTTTTTATATATAAGGTGTGCTCTAATTCCCCACCAGGATTTATAGACTAGGTGAGGTCATGTGGTCTATTCCTTATCCAATCACTGGCCATACTGTGTGGCTGATACACTACTTAAGCACTGATTCTTTCACAGTATACTTGCAACCATTGACAAAGGAACTCAGGATTCTTTACCCGAGAGGATTACCAAAGGATTTCTGCTGGACAAGCGGTCTTGCTTGAAGGCCAAAGGATGGCCCATAAAAACTTAACAACTATCAGCTAGAGTTTAACGTCATACCCAGGACATGAAGAAAGACCCTCAGCCACCGCCTTCTAGCACCTATAGGATAAAAAGGGTTGGGGTTTGCCATAGGGTTGGGACAATCATTAATACTATTTATAAAGACATTTTACTATTTAACCCATAAATGGGACCTTAAAAGGTATTACCACTCCGGGTCAGAGTAGACCAGAGAGCAATGGTGATAAAGGGGTGCTTGACATTCCCCAAAACCTCCAAAACTGGAACCTCACCAGATAGAGTTTAACGTCATTCCCAGGGCAGGAAGACCCTCAGCCACCACCTTCTAGCACCCGTATGATAAAAAGTGTTGGGGTTTACCATAAGGGCTATAGGGTTGGGACATATTGATATATCTGGCATTGTTGTCAGTAAGGAAGAAAATTAATAAGGCCCCCTCCCCCCAGGTCGGTGAATACAATGACTGTATTCCTTGCAGAGGGGTAAGACCCCACCCCAAGAAATTTCCTGGGCATGATACTAAACCACATTTGAATGTAAGGCTCCAATTCTAGAGATCTGGAGAATTTGGAGTACCTCTTTATTGCCATTACTCCCTGGTCGACTTTTTTGTGGTATTGTAGATAAACATGCAAATATGCTGTAATATTTCTTTCTGAATGGAGTTGTAGGGGATTATCTTCCTTTTGCCAGAAGAGTTATCTTCTCGCCGCGTTGTTGTTTTTTCCCACTAGAGGGACCTCTGGTAGTTAAGCACATTCATTGAAACTTGTCTCTCTCTTTTAGCTGGATCTTCTCAAGAACTGCTATGGGCTAGAGTCTATCTACCCCCCTTCTCGGGGCTTTTGCCTCCCCCCTTACATTACTGTAAGTCCTTTATACAGCATGGACTATCCTTTAGTTCCATGTCTGTGACATTTATATGTTAGGTACATTTGGGTATCTTGTTTATACCTAAATATTGTATATGTATTTACATGTTCTATTCTCCTGTACATTATGTACCTTATCGTTTCTATGTGCTGTTATATATATTAAATGTTTTGTCTCACAATGTGTTGGAATTGTATGTTCATTAATTAACTTTGAATCTTACAGAGTGAAAACTCCACACTCCATCAGGAATCTACACTGTCAAACATGTCCTCAAATTTTAATATGAGGGATTTGTTTGAGAATACTAGCATGAATGACATTTTATCCTTCTTGAGAGAAATAAAAATATATTGAAAATTATGAATCAGATATAAAATACATCCACGAAATACATCTATAAAAATTACATCTATAAAAGAAACTTGAGTCCCAACTTTTATCGCACACTCTAACAGTTTTAGGTATTAAATAACCCACAAGGTTATTATACCATTAAACAAACTAAACTGAACCAAACCAAATGAAGTTAAGAAAATTGTTTATACCAATTTGAAGATATTAAGAACTTGAAACATAGAAACTTTTATCAAAATGACTTGTTTCAGCATTAAATGACCCAAAAAGGGTTGATATGCCGTAAAACAAGCAAATCAAACCAAACCAAACCAAACCAAGTAAAGTAAATGAAAATTATTTATACCAATTTGAAGATATTAAGAACATAGATTGATTTTTGATTTGGTTTTGTTTTACGGCATATCAACCTCAGTGGGTCATTTAATGCCAATAAAGTTTTGAAATAAATCAATTCTTAATGGATAATACAATTTTTTATAAATACATTTTTCTATCAGGTACTACCACTCCGGGTCAGAGTGGACCAGGGAGCAATGGTGATGAAAGGGTGCTCCACATTCCCCAAACCTCCAAAACTGGAACCTCACCATCAGATAGAGTTTAACGTCATTCCCAAGACATGTAGACCCTCAGTCACCGCCTTCTAGCACCTATATGATAAAAAGGGGTTGGGGCTTGCCATAAGGGCAATAGGGTTGGGAAAATCATATAGGTGCTAGGGCTTGATGTGACCAGCCGATTGAAACATAGAAACTTTTATCAAAATGACTTGTTTCGGCATTAAATGACCCAAAAAGAGTTGATATGCTACAAAACTGACAAAACAAGTAAACAAACAGACAAGCAAATATCTTGATATGTGTAGCATTTGTTGTTAATAAGGAAGAAAACCATTTCTTTAAGATATATTGCATGTTTGTTTGTATAACAACTAAGCACACATCATTTTATAAAGGAGAAATTGGTGGAAAACGGCAAAGATCAAAATTCAATAAAAATCCACACCCTATTTTTGTCTGAGATGGGGTTAAAAAATTCTATCCCTCATTTTTACAGCCCTTCTTTAAGGAAGTTAAGAATTGAATATTAATTTGGAAGGAAGAGTGTTAAACATTGTTATTGATAATATATGCAAATATAAGATTCTCATGAATAATGCATGAGTGGTCTAAGCTCCTCCCCCAAAGAATCATCTTATATTTGTTGGTCATATGATGTGAGCACACCCAAATTTGGTAGCTGTATTCTTCTTCTTCTTCTTCTTCTTCTTCTTCTTCTTCTTCTTCTTCTTCTTCTTTCTTCTTCTTCTTCTTCTTTCTTCTTCTTCTTCTTCTTCTTCTTCTTCTTCTTCTTAAGATACTATGTGAGAAAGGATTGGTTACTGATGAACAACTGTCTTTAATTTTATGTATTCTTTCTTTCTTTTTCTTCTTCTTCTTCTCTTCTTCTTCTTCTTCTTCTTCTTCTTCTTCTTCTTCTTCTTCTTCTTCACAAGATTCTATATGAGATAAACCAATTTTATTTGACTTGTCTAAAGGAATCCTTTTGGTTATTGATGAACTAGTGTCTTTAATTTAAAAAAATCCCCAATAGAGTCAGTCCATATTTTGTTCTATTTTAAATATATGTGTAAATATGGTTGGTTTCTTTGTTTAATGGCATATCAAAATTTATGGGTTATTTAATGCCAAATCCATCCTTGTAGAACAATAATAGTGGCACTATTTAATCCATTGCTGGGAGGATGTGTGGGAGTTTTTATCCCCAGGAAAAGCACTATTTAAACACTAAGTTGGTTTCTTTGGTTTCTTAGTTTAATGGCATGTCAACAGTTGTGGGTTATTTAATGCCAAAGCTATCCTTATAGAAGAAGAATAGGTAATCTTCAACTTGTTCCTCGTAAATTCCTACTATAAAATAAACTGAACCCTCATTTTTTAAATAAATGTTTTAAATATGTTTGCAATAAATGTTTTTAAATAAAGAGAATATATTCACTATTGTAAAATAACGGGTGCAACAAAAATAAAACATTTATTGCAAAAACACGGACATAAAATGAAGGTTCAGTTTATTTTATGGTAGGAATTTACAAGCAACAAGTTAAGAATTTAACGAAGAATAGTGGTACTATTTAACCCACAGCTGAGAGGATGAGCAGGTTCATACCTTTGTTGCATAGGGGCTCAGTCGAGTAGTATTAGTAGTAGTAGTCGTTATTAGCTTGAAGAAACAACATATGAAAGTTATAGATTCAAAAAAGGGTTGTTCATTTCTTTCTAGGCCCGTGAGTTCTTTGTCAGAGAGAGAGGGAGACAGAGACAGAGACAGAGAGAGGGAGAGATAGAGAGAGAGAAAGAGAGAGAGGAGAGAGAGAGAGAGAGAGAGAGAGAGAGAGAGAGAGAGAGAGTAAGGTCAAGCTGTTTTAACATAAATTATCTTCATTACTACTATGCAAAACTCATTACGGGGGAACCCGAAAAGCCACAAAGGCCCAGTCCAAAAAGACAGAATTTTCTTTACTCCCAGACAAAAACCGGAAGCGAATCTCCATTATTAATAGATGTGAAATGATATGAAAAAATAAATACAAAAGTTAACTCCCTTCCTTATTATTGAACATTAAATATCTGAGAACAAAGATCTTTCCCAATAATTTATTTACAAGAATTACTTTAGGCTTCTTAACCCTTTTCAGACAGAGCAACATTTTTATCATTTGGGATTGCTCAATGTACATTGGTTGGTTGGTTGGTTTATTGATTTTAACAGCATATCAACCCATCTGGGGTTATATCATATACAAACAAATGACTATTATTAAATAGAAATATTGAAATGTACATAGTAACAGAATCAGTTTGGTTTGGTTTCTTTGTTTAATGGCATATCAACACATGTGGATTATTTAATTCCAATGCTATCCTTGTAGAAGAACAGTAGTGGTACTATTCAACCCATAGTTGGGGGGATGAGAAGGTTTATTTCTTTCCCAGGGGTATTAGTCTGAAAGTGAATGTAATAGTGTAACTGTGGTTTGAACTCACCTACTACAATGTCAAAGTTCAGCATGTTAGCCACTATGGTACAGGGGCTATTTTGTTAATTTGGGATTGTTCAATGTACATTGGTTGGTTGTTTTATTGATTTTAATGGCATATCAACCCGTCTGGGGTTATGTCATGTACAAACAAATAACTATTATTAAATAGAAATATTGAAATGTGCATAGTAACACATCAGTTTGGTTTCTTTGTTTAATGGCATATCAACACATGTGGTTTATTTAATGCCAATGCTATCCTTGTAGAAGAACAGTAGTGATGCTATTTAACCGATAGCTTGGAGGATGGGCAGGTTCATACCTTTTCCCAAGGGTATTAGTCTAGAGGGTTGGGTTAGCTCAGTCGGTAGAGCGTTTGGCTAGAAACCACAAGGTTCTTGGTTCGATAACAGACCTCGCCAACTCAGCATATGAGTAGCACAGGGATCTGTGCGGTAAAGTGAGGAGCTGATGGTATAAACAATCTCCTTGGTCTCGCGCTAGTGAAAAGGGGATAGACTCCCTCGTTGTCTGACTGATACCGACATTAGGCCGCCCCGACGACTTTACTTACTTTTATTAGTCTAGACGTGAATGTAATAGAGCAACTGGAGTTTGAACTTACTTACTATGATGTCACAGAGCACATCAGCTACTATGCTACAGAGACTCACCCCCTTGTAGAAGAATAGTAGTGGTACTATTTAAACCATAGCTGAGGGGTGAGAGGTTAATACCCTTTTCCAGGGGTATTAGTCTGTAAGTAAATGTAATAGTGCGACTGGAGTTCGAACTTGCTAACTATGATGTCAAAGTCCAGCATTTTAGTTATTACTCCATAACCACTCCCCCATAAATATGTTTGCATGTGTGCCATCATTATACCAAATAAACAACATCTTTACAGAACTGTAGCGAGATCGAAGGGCAAAACTCACGAACTTGTGATGAGCCAACAACGGTCCATCGATCGAAGAGACAGCAGGTGGCATGTTGCATGTGTTGGCGGAAGAAAAAAAACATGGACGAGTCCGATTAGTTGTGGAGGTAAAAATCGTGAGTGTCCTTGAGGCGGTAATTTATAGTGGCAAGTCTCGTAGCTGGCGAGACGAGAGTTGTGACGTCTCGGCCAGACTGAGTATAAAAGAACAGTGGTGAGGGGGCAAAAGAAGACAACCTTATTCTGTTTAAGATCTTCAAAAGTGTTACGGTGTCTTTGGTAGAAGCAGAAGTGATTTTCGTTAGCTAATTAGGGGAGTTTGCAAGGGTGTTTATCTATATTTTAATACTCGTGTTTGTACAACTGTTAACATCTTGTAACATCCTCTGGTTAAAAATGAGACCGTCCAAATCATTCAGGATAAAATTCAAAAATGTAAATCCTGATCTTCTGGTGTTGCTTAAGAGAAGAAAAGGGACATGCTACACAAAAAAATATGATCAGAAAGAAAGAAAGAAAGAGAGTAGAGGAAATATTGAGAGAGTGGGTGTCAAGGGTTATTATACTTTTTACCTATTGAAATATTTGCAATAGCTCTTAAGTAAACATATCAAACATTTTTTTTTCTTTCTTTCCTTCTTTTCATCTTTTCATTATGTTCCCACTCACACTTTCTCTCTATCTTTTCCCCCCTCTCTATCTTCCTCTTAATCTTTCTTTCTTTCTTTCTTTCTTATTATATTTTTCTGTGAAGCATGTCATTTTTCTTACCTTTCTTTATTCATGAAAAAACGGAATAATCCATTATTTATTTTATAAGAAATAAGAAATTGGCGATTAAGCAACACCAAATAATCAGGATTTCCAATTTTGCATTTCATCTTGGACGATTTGGACGGTTTCATTTTTAAGCAGAGGGTGTTGCAAGATGATAACGATCAGAAGATTAAGGAATAAGAGTATTTATATATAGATAAATAGATACTACAACTACTAATACTGCTACTGCTATAGATATAGGTCTCATTTTTAAGCAGAGGGTGTTGCAAGATGATAATGGTTGAAAGATTAAGGAACAAGAGCATTAATATAGAGATAGATAGATACTACAACTACTAATGCTGCTTCAGCATTAAATGACCCACTGAGGTTGATATGCCATAAAACAAAACAAACAAACTAAACCAAACTAATACTTCTACCACTATAGATATAGCCAAGGTGTAGCTAAGAGTAAAATTACTTTTGAACTGTCTTTTTTTCTTTTTACATTATTATTTATATAAATTCAAATTTAAACAAAAGAATCAGGTGCTCTAAGACAGAGAATTTGCTGCCAAGTTTCTCTTGCACAATGTCAAGGGTCAATCTTCGTTCCCCAAAATAGTTTCTCTTGGGTCAAGAGACATCTGAGGGTGGGGGTGAGGGTGAGGGGTTATTTGTCTATCGTATTGGTGACAGCTTCTGTCTCGTAGCCATAGATATCTGTCATCTCAAAGGCCAGAGGCTTGCACAGACAAGTACATTTGGTGCACTTTATATCATCGGCTTTCAAAGAGGATGCACCAACGTCTTTTGCGGCCAAGGTGAACTGGGAATTCTTCCATATTGAAACTGGTGACTTTCTTGGACTGTAAAGTTTCAATACAAAAGTTGTTTTTTTGGTGGGGGGAGGTGATTGGTGAAATGGTTATCATCATAGGAAATGGACTTGGTGACATGAGTTCAAATCCTGGGTGAGGCTGTTTGCATTTCACATAATGTTAATATCCTTGGGAAAGGTATAAATCCAACTACTCCCTATCTAGCTATGAGTAAATAGTAGGCAGACTAAGGTGTTTAGCCTTGGTATGGCAACCGGTCTGGGAGAAGGAAAACCTTTTAAACTCCAGTTGAGAAATTGACCTTGTGTCATATCCTGCTGATGCAGATCCAATATATATATATATATATAGACAGACAGACAGACAGATATGAACAGAAATGAATGAATGATAGAATGATTACGATAGATAGATAGATAGATAGATAGATATGAACAGACTGAGATATATAGATAATATGAACAGACTGATAGATATGAACAGAATGAAATAGATAGATAGATAGATAGATAGATAGATATGAACAGACTGAGATAGATAGATATGAACACAGATATGAACAGACTGATAGATATGAACAGAATGAAATAGATAGATAGATAGATAGATAGGATAGACAGATATGAACAGACTAAGATAGATATGAACAGATTGAGATAGATAGATAGATTGATAGACAAATAGAAGTTGTGCTTTTTACTTGTTTAGTAGTAAATCAGCCAAAGTAAATGAATTACTAAATGGCTATTTGACGAACAAATATCTTTTGAGTTTCTTTGTGAATTTTGTTGTTTTTTAAGACCTCATTTTCTTTCTTTTTACATTTTTTATTTCTTCTTTTTTTTATCAGCTGACAGTGGGAAGTCATTTTGCTGGTGAAAATTATCTTGCGCCTTTCTTAGCTGAAAAAGACAAGCAGTGGGTCTGAGCAAATGTTAGCAGTAAAAAAAATCAGAAAAAAATAATCAATACTATGGATAATGATAACTCTGGTAAATATGTTTTATCTGTTTACAGTAATATAACAATTATAAAAGAAATAATTTTTTTAAATAATTTAAATGAAAAAAAAATTCTGAATTGATGAAAAAAAAAAAAAGGATAATATTCTTTTAATTGTTTAGGACAATAAAAAATCAAAGATACCATTTTTTTGTTTTATACAAAATCCAAACATTTTTTTCAAAGAGTTCTGTTCTAATTCATTATTTTTCTAAATTTATTTATTATTTTGAAAAAATCTTTTATTTCTTATTCATTATTTATTAATATTATTCATTGATTTTTTATTTTATTATTGAACTCTTTTATTTTTTATTTTATTATTTCATTTCATTTTATTTATT
This sequence comes from Doryteuthis pealeii, assembly GCA_023376005.1. Classification (NCBI taxonomy): domain Eukaryota; kingdom Metazoa; phylum Mollusca; class Cephalopoda; order Myopsida; family Loliginidae; genus Doryteuthis; species Doryteuthis pealeii. The sequence goes on along the minus strand of CM042159.1, from coordinate 50,919,500 downwards.
TTTTCTATTATTTGTTTATTTTATTTTATTTATTATTTTATTATTTATTTATTTTGTTCTATTATTTATTATTCATTTTATTTATTATACATTTTTATTTTATTATTTAATTTAGCTTTATTATTTTTCATTTTATTTTTAATTTCATTATTTAATTATCTAATTATTTTAATATAATATATTATTATTTAATTATATTATTTAATTATCTATATTCAATCATTTATTTTTTTTTTTTGAAAAAGTTTTCTCTTTTGAGTAGAATTTTTTTCAAAAATGATTTATTTGTTCACAAAGTTTGTTTAGCATGAAATTAGAACAGAACTCTTTGAAAAAAAAAATGTTTGGAATTTGTATAAAAAAATCTGAATTTTCTTTCTTTTTTTTTTCTTAAAGTGAAATGAATAAGAGAAATCAAAAACCCTCAAGAAATGTGAACAACTAAATCTATAATTAATTTTTTTCAAAGGAAACATTTAAAAAAAAAAAAAAAACTTTTTTACAACTTTTATAAGGTTTAAACATTTTTGTTTACTATGGTAATGTATTAAAAACTGTTTACAATAAAACAATAACAACAAATGAAAGATATTCGCTGTATAGAACTGCATATATAATACCTTTTATTAATGCTTGTATCAATTTCTGTGTTAGGACAATCCTTACAAAATATCCAGAGTTGCTCCCCTTGATGAGCAAGAGAGAGAGAGAGACCTTCTATTATGGTGCATTGTGGGAACAAGATAGGACTTAAAAAAGAAAGAGTCAGTCATTTTTTTATTTACTGTAGTAAAGTATTAAAGACTATCTACAATAGAACAAGGAGTGGTAGTAACTGTTAGGGTCCCATCTATAGGTTAAATAGAAAAAATGAGTTTTAAAAAAATTGAGCTTAAAAAAAGAATTCTCAATACCCATCAAGAATGAATGAAACAAAATGTCTTTGGCATAAAATAACCCAACAATGATTGATATGCCATAAAATCTAACCAACCAACTAATAGAACAATAAGAAAAAAATGAAAGATATTCACTCTATAGAACTGCATATACTATTTCCTATAAGATGATCAAAGGGGAACAACTCTTGAATGATAATTTATTTATTTATTTTCCCATTAAACTAACCCTAATCCTAAACCCTAACCCCTGTCTTCTTTTTTCCTGTAGATCAATAAATAGATAAATAATTTATCAGTAAAGAGTGGTTCCCCTTTGATCATGTTAGAATTATGGGAATTAACCATAATACCTTTATTAATGCTTGTATTAAGTGTTAGGACAATCCTACAAAATATCCAGAGTTGTTCCCCTGATGAGAGAGAGAGAGAGAGAGAGAGAGAGAGAGAGAGAGAGAGAGAGAGATTCATGCTGCATCTGTCAATCATCTAGGTTTAACTCAATAATTCTAAGCATATTCCCATGGATTCTGCTCTCACGTGACATTCTTAATGAATCAGAATGTGATGCCAAATGGTGAACAAGGGGTCGTAAGCTGTCAATAAAATCTGTGTTATTTTTCATCACTCTGCAAAGGAATTAAAAGTTAACTTTTAAATTGAAAATATTACACTTCATTACAAAATGAATAGGCTGCCTATCCATTATACTGTGAATAAGATCTATGGTATTTTCTATGATTCTTCTAAGGAATCAACATTTAATTTTTAACTTCAAATATTACACTCCATTAAAATAAAAAAATAAAAATGTATGGTATTTTCCTTGACTCTTTTTTTATGGAATTAACAATTAACTTTTAAATTCAAATATTACACTTCATTACAAAATGAATAGGCTACCTGTAGATTATACTGTCAATAAAATCTATGGTATTTTCTATGATTCTTCTAAGGAATTAACAGTCAACTTTTAAATTCAAATATTACACTTCATTACAAAATGAATAGTCTACCTATCCATTATACTGTCTTTTGGAATATTTTGTTGATATAAGATATATGCAAAATTCCTACTTATATTAGTGAACTTTCCCAATATTAGCAACATACATTTCTGGTAAAAATCAGTCAATCAGAAACAATATAATATATAAAGTTGTTGGTATTTGAAATCAATTGTAAATTGGACTTTCTGAAAATCAAGACCTACAGAAGAGGATTACAAGGAATACAACAGACTTTCTACTACAAGGACTATCTACTAATACTACACTCTTTTCTACCTAGGACTTCAAGGAATACTACAGACTTTCTGTCACAAGGAACTGGGATTTACCAGCAGGAGAACCAAATGCCTAAAATGGCAACCAGAATTGTAACACTGTCAATAAAATTTATGGTATTTTCCATGATTCTAAAAAATGAACAGCTAACTTTTAAAGTCAAATATTACACTCCATTACAAAATGAATAGGCTACCTATCCATTATAATGTAACAATAACAATCAGCCAAAAATTATGTATTTATTGCTAGTTATTTGTTCTGTTTATATTTAAAAGAATAACTAAATATTACAATTCATTACAAATCAAATAGGCTACCCATCCATTATACTGTAACAATAAGAATCAGCCGAAAAATCATATATTTATTGCTAGTTATTTGTTTTGTTTATATTTAAAAGAGTAACTAAATATTACACTCTATTAGAAAATGAATAGGCTACCTATCCATTATACTGTAACAATAACAATCAGCCAAAAATCATGTATTTATTGCTAGCTATTTGTTCTGCATATATTAAAAAGAATAACTAAATATCTATTTGATGTAACAAGATATCTGCACACACAGAACAATCTAATCTCTAACAGTTTTCATTCAAACAAATTTATATCCACATTTCTAAAAAAAACTCAGTTAGTTGTTCATTGTTAAAATGGAACCCTATCATTTTCTTAATAAGCGTACCTCCCTTTCATTTCTCCTTTTATTCATTTATTTTCTTTTTTTTGTCTTTTATGAATATATGGACGTACACACAAATTTTTCTTTTTTATATGTTCAACTGGTTTTGTATATAATTGTTTTCCTTTCTACATATGTGTCTATATATCTGTGTGTATAAGAGCATTTATGTGCAGGTGGCCATATTGAATTAGATTCTTTTTTTTTTTCTATCTTGTGTGGAGAGACTTGATTGGCTGGTTGGTTGGCCTGTCATTTTCTATCAAAAGCAGACGAGAATCAATAATCAATTTGATTGGCTCTGCTTGATTGCTGTCCAAGCAAAGCTTGATAATATTCCCAAGGCTGGACACTGGTCAGTGTCCACTTGACACTTAATAATAATTCTATGATGTTATGCACAAAATTTTGTTTGGTGGAAGCAGAAAGAATTACTGGCACATATGTAGTTTTACAAAGACTTTTATAAAGACCAATGCGAATACACACACACACATATATATATATATATATATATATATATATATATGGGAGTAAATATGGAAAATAAATCCAACAATATTAAGAAATTTGAAAAAACAAATGTTCCGAAAATAGGATGAATTTATTTATCAATGTTTAAACATTTCGGTTTCTTTAAACCTTCATCAGGATGTATGTTGGGGTGAAGAAAATCATGGATGTTTTATAGATGACAGGAGATGAAAATGTTTATAAAATCTTTTTTGTTGTGTAACTGTATTTGTTAACCGTTATAATTTTTGAAAGTCAAGTCGCGATCCACACACGCGAAGATGTTATGACGCATGACGCAACTCGAAGAAATGCATTCAACAAAAGACAAGAAAAATATATATATATATATATATATAATCAGTAAAAAATAACAGAAGATTTAGATTTTTAGATTTATAGCCTATTTCAGAGAGTCTAGAGAAATCATTTTGTCACTCCCATCTTCAAATGCCAAATGATGGTTTCTTTATTATTCTTAGGTCAGTTGAAAACAGATTTTTTTTATAAAATAAAAAAATATCAATCTAATGCTAAAAATCTAAATCTTCTGTTATTTTTTACTGATATAATTTTTCTCTGTGACTCTGACAATAAAAGCACACATTGAGCTCTGCAAACTACAACACTTTTTTAAAAAAAAATACTATGTCGGAAGGAAGATTTCTTAACCTGGTCTTTGGATCATATATATATATATATATATATATATATATAAGGTAATACAAATAACTGATAAGTAAGGAAAGATTCTATTTGGGATCATCAAAATCTCACTGTACAACCATACTGTATGCTCTTGTAGGTGCAAACATAATTCATACAAGGATTTTTATTAAGTTTTACAAAGACTTTTATAAAAACCAATACACACACACACACACACACACACACCCACACACAGAGGCACGTTGGCTAGTGGTTAGAGTCGTGGGAAATGGACTCGTCGATTCGAGTTCAATTCCTAGATGAAGCTGTTGGCATTTCACATAGCGTTAATACCCTTGGAAAGGTATTAATTCATATATTCTCCTCCAGCTATGGTTAAATAGTAGGCAGACTGGGCCCTTCAGCCTTGGGTAGGTAACCGCTGGAAATTCGAGAGATGAAGATATAATACCCTTGGTATTAATTCATATATTCTCCCTCCAGCTATGGGTTAAATAGTAGGCAGACTGGGCCCTTCAGCCTTGGGTAGGTAACCAGTCTAGGAGAGGGATAACTCTGAATTCAAAATTCCCTCCAGCTATGGGTTAAATAGTAGGGCAGACTGGGCCCTTCAGCCTTGAGTAGGTAACCAGTCTAGGAGAGGGATAACTCTGAATTCAAAATTCCTGAGGTCGGTCGTTGATTGGGTTTGTGGCAACCCTTGATGCACCAATTCTTTCCTATCGACTGTGCCAAAACATGTGGATGGTCCAACACAAGCCTTCACCACTATAAACAAATCACCGTGTGAGTGTTCATTGTGTGTGTGAACCCTCATGCGTCGAGAATCAATGAGAGAGTCCATAATATATATATATATATATATAAATGTTAGGTAATCCAAATGACTTGTAAGTAAGGGATGATTCTATTTGGGATCATCGAAATCTCACTGTACAACCATACTGTATACTATTGTAGGTGCAAATATATATACTCATACAAGGATTTTAATAAATCCCTAAAAAGAGCTCAATGTATAATAATCAATAAATTAAATTATATACAGAGAAATATTTAACTTTCAAAGAAAGAAAAACTTAACAAACCATTGTCACATTATATATTTATTTAGACCAGACCCTCCTGTCTGACGAGGCTAGACTCTTTTTTTTCTTTTTTTTTGATCAAAATAAAAATAAAACAGGATGACAGTTTGTTAAATTTTCTTTCTTTGAAACTTATATATATATATATATATATATATATATATATATATATATATATATATATATATATATATATATATAAACAAAGTGTTCCCAAAAAGATTACTTTATTATGATTTTATTTATTAAAATTTTTTATTGATCAAAAGGTGAAGGATGTTTTTGAATTCAAAAACATCCTTCACCTTTTTATCATATTGTCCTGAAGAAGGTTTTACATAAACTGAGATGTTTAAACTTCGACATAAACATCATAATAAATTCATCTTTTTTTAAACATTTAGTTTTTCCTATTTCTATATATTGTTGGATTCATTTCCATATTTTACCCCATATATATATTATATAGAATAATTATATTAACTTGATGCTTCAAAGGAGTCTAATAATACATGAGAAAAACTTTCTATCAGGGACCCCACTCTCAAAAAGTGTTTTAATACTTTTGAGAGGGGTCCCTTTATTTATTTATCCCTCTCATTTCATTCATTTTTATTTCATCCATTCATTCATTTTACCATTAATTTTTAACTATATATATATATATATATATATATATACAAAAAATATGTATATAGAAAATAGAAAAACAATGTACTCCAAAAGATTTTGTTTGGTAGAAGCTCACATGTAGTTTTACAAAGACTTTTATAAAAAAAACAATATATATAAATTCATCTAATTTGGAGTACCTTGTTTTTCTATTTTCTATAAAAAAAAAATGAGCCACTTGAAAATCACAAAAATTTAATCATTAATATAACTTTTTTTTTTAAATAGCAAAATTGCATGTAAGTAAACTTCAGATTATTTACTGATGGAAAAAAGTTTGACACCAGAGAGTGAACCAGTGTGAGAAGGAAGCTTGTTGCTATTGAAAAACCAGTCAGGTATAAAAAAAAAAAGAAGATATGTCAAATATCACTTTTCTTTTTCTCCAGCCTGTAGTACCATTTAACAACATAACAAATAAGGTTAAATCGAACTTAAAGGACCTATATTCCACCATTGTGTGTCACCCCACTGAAATTAATAAAATACCAAAAATCAGGGAATTAACCTGAATTTAATGAAATTTTTAGTGTTGATATATTAATAAATAGAATATATAATGCACCAGTTATTTTGTTTAAAAACCTTTTATATTTTTTCAGGCCAGTTAACTTTTAATCATGTATCTTTGAGGCATAACACAGATTCTCAAAGATATGTGGTTTAAAGTTAACTGACCTGAGAAAATGTAAACATTTTAACTAAAATAACTGATGCATTATAAAATTCATTCATTGATAAATCAACACTGAAAATTTCATTAAATTTGGTTAATTCACTGATTTTTGGTATTTTTAAAACTTTCGGTGGGTTGATATACGATGGTGGAATTTAGGTCCGTTAAGTTCGATTTAACCACAAATAAACGTTGGCTATGTTGCAATACACAAGGTTGAATAACTTGCACATTAAAAAACAACTTGCCTTGATTTTATGCAGAAGGCTTACTAAATATATGCTGATAGAATATCAACAGAAGATATACAAAAAACATAGGATGTCTTTTAACAACAGTTGCAGCCAAAACAGACAAATCAGTGAGTACAAATGATTCTTTTATATTCATATGCAGTCTGTATATTCTTGTCTCTAAAATAATATATCTCTAATCTTTGTCTGTGAAAGACATTATCATTAATACTTCTTTCTAAAAGAAATTATCCAATTCTTGTCTCTAAAAGACATTATTGAATTCTCTCTAAAAGGTATTATCTCTAATTCTTGTCTGTAAAAGACATTATCATTAATACTTCTTTCTAAAAGACATTATCCAATTCTTGTCTCTAAAAGACATTATTGAATTCTTCTCTCTAAAAGGTATTATCTCTAATTCTTGTCTGTAAAAGACATTATCATTAATACTTCTTTCTAAAAGACATTATCCAATTCTTGTCTCTAAAAGACATTATTGAATTCTTCTCTCTAAAAGGTATTATCTCTAATTCTTGTCTGTAAAAGACATTATCCGATTCTTGTTCCTAAAAGACAATACCTCTCATTCTTCTCTGTAAATGACGTTATTTCTGATTATTCTTTCTTAAAGACATTATCCAATTCTTTACACTAAAAGACATTATTGAATTCTTGTCTCTGAAATTCATAATTCAATACTTGTCTCTAAAAGACATTATCCAATTCCTGTTAGTAAAAAACATCTAATTCTTCTCTGTAAAAGACATTATCACTGATTCTTGTCTCTAAAAGGGAAACATTATTCAATTCTCTCTAAAAAAACTATTATCTCTAATTCTTTTCTCTAAAACACACTCTCTCTGATCCTTGTCTTAAATGGACATTATCTTTGATATGAGAAAATAAGAAAAATATAAATCGGCTAAGGGAGATAACTCTGATAAATTTGCTAATTTAGTAAACTTCCACATGAAGTATACTGTTCATTAAGACCAATTGCATTAATGATAACACTGTTGAAATTGCATCTCACTCCCTTTCAAAAACTATTATTATTGCATGATTGCTAAATGGGATTAACATGTATGGGGTAGCAAGAGGTTTGTGTGTTTTAAGGTTTAAAGGTAGCTGGATATTCTCGGTGCGTGTTCTAGGGTTTTTGCTTTCAACCCAATCTCATTTGGTGGTCGTGCTGAAAAGGAAGGAATTCAAGGAATGAAAGAGAAAGAAGTAAAGGCAGAAGGTGGTTTTATGACTTAGGCTTTATTTACCGGTCATAGTCGCCTGTGGCAAGGGAATATCTCCCTCGCTAATAGGAGCGACTAGACCCAGTTAATGCCTAAACACGAATGGCTGAGAGATTTTCTTGGGGATAGGAAGTGGTCATTTTTCTTGCACATGCACGGAGGGTTCTCACGGGAGTTTGTTATCTAAAAAAATTTTTTTTTATTCTAATTTTATTTTAATCCCCACACATGCACAAATTTTCATTGTAACATTTTCACATTGAATGATAAGTAAGTTGTTGTCATCATTGGGGAGGCCTAAAGTCGGTATCAGCCAGACAGCGATCCCCTTTTCACTAGCGCTAGAACAAGGAGATTGTTTTTGTGTCTGAAGTGGAGCACCACACCTACCATCCGCTCCTCACTTTACCACATAGACACCTGTGCTACTCATACGCTGAGTTGGCCAGTATTGAACCTGGAACCTTGTGGTTCGTAGTCAGACACTCTACCGACTGAGCTAAACCAGTGAGCTATATGAGATTTAAAAAGTTTATACTTGAATTCAGCCAGATACTATATAACCTGGGCTGGGCTAGTGTTACCTAATCTATGAGCAGCTTATAAATTATGAACGTACCTGTAGTTAGAATTTTGAATAGGGGCTTAGAATAACGGGGTCCATGAAAAGTTACCTGACAGTTGTTGATGGGTACTAACCTTTTGCTTGACACCTTGAAAGCATATGATTGGATGCATGAGATAGTTGGCAGAGATTTCAGAGCAAACGGATGTATAGATCATCGCTCTGAGTCAATCAGGGTTGCAAAATGAAGCTTGATCAAGAAAACAGCCAAGTCTTGTTTGTTAATTGAATATTAAAAACAATGACCAGCCCAGTACAAAGAAGAAGACCAACCCAAAGAAGAAGTACAAATTGTAAGCCCAACTGAAGAACATGGCGGTTGAACTAGACAAAGAACCAGAAGCAGTGTACAAGTAAGATCATCATATCATCTACCCTATCTCTAATCTACCTATCTGTCTCTCTCTCTCTCTGTTATATGCCATGTTATTTGGGTATATATGAGTATATATATATTTACAACTACCCCCCCCCCCACGTATGAGCAGGATGTGGCACATGGTCAATTTCTTAAGCGGAGTTTAACAGGTCTAAATTCAAAGTTTTCCTTCTCCTAGACTTGTTAAGTTGCCATGGTTAAAGCGCCCAGTCTTCCCTGCTATTTACCTATAGCTGGAGGGAGAATTGGATTCATACCTTTCCCAAGGATATTAGCACCATGGGAAATGCAAACAGCTTCGTCCAGGAATTCAACTCTGGTTGACGAGTTCATTTCCTATGACCACGTGCCTCCGTATATATGTGTATATAACATTGGGAGCATACAATATCTTACCATTGATCAAATGTACAAACTTTTTTGTTCATAAGTCAGTTAGTTGATTAGTTGGATTTTTCGGCATGTCAACCCATGTTGGGTTATTTTATGCTGAAGACTTTTGTTTTATTCATTCTTGATGGGTATTCAATTTTTAAAAAAACTCAATTTTTTTAAACATATTTTTTAAAACTCATTTTTTTCTATTTAACCCATAGATTGGACCCTAACAGGTACTACCACTCTGGGTCAGAGTGGACCTGGGAGTAATAGTGATGAAGGGGTACTCCACATTACTCAAGGCTCCAGAATTGGAACCTTACCATCAGTTGCAGTTTAACGTCATTCCCAGGATATCAAGACCCTCGGCCACCACCATTTAGTACATATATGATCAAAATGGCTGGGGTTTGCCATAAAGGTTATAGGACTGGGACAATTATATTGGTGCTAGGGCTTGACATGGCCAGCCAATTGATTTTTGTCCTTAAGGCCAAGGTTGTAACCACTAAGCTTCTCCATTTTAATTTGTTCATTTCTATAAAATATTTTGATGGATTTTAAAAAAAAATTTTCAATCAGATAAAAAATTGACCAAAAAATTTAAGAATGAAAAATTTTCTTTAAATTCTTCAAAGAGAGAAAAAAAATGAAAAAAGAATCTTAAACAAGTTTTTTAACTTTAGATTTTTATTTATTTATTGTTTTATTTGATTATTTTTATCATTCAATTTAAAAAGAAGAAAAAAAAACAGTTTCTTCAAAGGCTATTTTTATATTGCATTTTAATAAAACGTGTTGGGATCACACCCTACCCTCTTGCTGCCTTACCCTATGCTTGTAGTTTGACTGGATGAAGTGACTGTTTTATAAAAATGTTTTTTTCTCTTAGTTGGGAATTGCCAGACTTTTATTGTTTGGGAAAGGCTGAAGTAGAAAATCAGCAAAAAGTTTTTTAATTTGGTTTTATTGATTTCCATTATGAATAAAAGTCATTAATATAGGGTGTCTATGAAAGAAATAGACAATTACAAAAATCATTCGTGCATTTCCTGTGTTTATCCTTGACCATGCTTACACCCATGCATTTTCTGGGCATGGGTTATACACATGCATTTTCTGTTTATCCTTGGGCATGGTGACACCCATGCATTTTCTGTGTTTATCCTTGGCTATGGGTTATACACATGCATTTTCTGTTTATCCTTGGGCATGGTGACACCCATGCATTTTCTGTGTTTATCCTTGGCTATGGGTTATACACATGCATTTTCTGTTTATCCTTGGGCATGGTGACACCCATGCATTTTCTGTGTTTATCCTTGGCTATGGGTTATACACATGCATTTTCTGTTTATCCTTGGGCATGGTGACACCCATGCATTTTCTGTGTTTATCCTTGGCTATGGTTATACACATGCATTTTCTGTTTATCCTTGGGCATGGTGACACCCATGCATTTTCTGTGTTTATCCTTGGCTATGGGTTATACACATGCATTTTCTGTTTATCCTTGGGCATGGTGACACCCATGCATTTTCTGTGTTTATCCTTGGCTATGGGTTATACACATGCATTTTCTGTTTATCCTTGGGCATGGTGACACCCATGCATTTTCTGTGTTTATCCTTGGCTATGGGTTATACACATGCATTTTCTGTTTATCCTTGGGTATGGTGACACCCATGCATTTTCTGTGTTTTTCATTAGCCATGGGTTACACCTATGCATTTCTGTGTTTATCTATCGACATGGATTACACCCATGCATTTTCTATGTAAATCTTTGGCCATGGGTTACACCCACACATTTTTAGTGTTTATCCTTGGCCATGGGTTACACCCATGCATTTTTGTGTTTATCCTTGTCCATGGGTTACACCACACATTTTCTGTGTTTATCCTTGTCCATGGGTTACACCCATGCATTTTTTGTGTTTATCCTTGTCCATGGGTTACACCCACACATTTTTTGTGTTTATCCTTGTCCATGGGTTACATCCATGCATTTTCTGTGTTTATCCTTGTCCATGGGTTACATCCATGCATTTTCTGTGTTTATCCTTGGCTATGGGTTATACACATGCGTTTCCTGTGTTTATCCTTGGCCATGGATCACATCCATGCCTTTCCTGTGTTTATCCTTGGCCATGAGTTACACCCACACATTTTCTGTGTTTATGCATTGGTTATCACATCTATCTTCTGGTAGTCACTTTGTCTTCAGCCAGATGTAAATGTCAGGGTTGGTTGAGGCAATATATTACTGTAATAAGTAATTGAGAGTTACCTCCCCTACTTTATGATTACCTCCCCTTTGGAAAACTCTCTAGTGAATACTAAACTATATAAACTCTCAATAAGTGTACCAATTATTCTAAGTAGAATAAAGCTTTCCAAAGTCTAGCAGTGTTATCATTTGTCATTACAATAGTATAACAGGTCAAAAGAGGAGAATTCTGATTGTAAATATTGAGATTATTGTGATTTCTTGATTAAAAAAGATGTATCCTTTTTCTATAAGAATTCTTTTTTGGTTCTGATTCAAATTCTACCTCTAATCACTGAGACAACTCATGATGAACAGCAAAAAAAAAATGTTAAACCAATGAAGGTGACCCATATTGAATTAACAGACAAGAATGTATTTAAGTGATAAAGATTGAAATCCTACTAAAGATTTATCTCCCTTGAACCTAATCTTATGAATTATTTCTGATTGAGCAAAAGAAATCAATATTGAAATTATTGTGATCTCTTGATAAAAAAAAAGATGTAACCTAATGAGAGTTCTTTTTGTGGTTGTGATTCAAAATTTGATTCTGAGTCCTGAGACAACTCATGATGAACAGCACAAACCTGTTGTTAAACCAATGAAGGTGACCCATATTGAATTAACAGACAAGAAAATGTTTTTTTTTTTTTTGTTGTTGATGTTGTTGCTAATCTCCAGCTGTGATTCACCATTTCCTCACTCCCTTCTTCTTCCTTCCTTTTTTTTTTTTTTTTTTTTTTTAGTTTAGGGAAGAAGGGGATAGAAGGTGGTGCATGGGTATATTTATTTATCTTTTTTTTTCTTTTTTCTTTTCTTTTCTTTTTTTCTTTCTATTTAAGACCAATCCCCAAGCAACAGCTCTCTGGGGTTGAACAACCTTGCTGTTGGAATTTTGTTTTATTTTTTTGTTTTGATTTAGGTTTTGTTTTGTTTTGTTTTATGTTTTTGGGTTTTTTGTTTTTTTTTTTTTCAGGTAAAGTATTATTTACTTTTCTTTGAAGTCCAAGCTCTGATGGTAAAAACTCCTTTTTTTTTTTTTAATCTTTTGTTTTAGTCTTTGTAGCTTGTTTTTTTGTTTTTGTTTTTTTAAATAACATGTGAAAATCACGATCACTCACTCATTCTGATTATTCACACACAGACACACATGCACACACACTCATACAAAGAAGACCTCTATCCATACTCTCACACACACACACACACTCACACACACACACAGAAGACCTCTATCCATATATGCACACACACACAGAGAGAAGCCCTTTCTATACACACACACACAATATACACTCACTCACACACATATACTCACTAACACGCAGAAGCCCTCTATATATACACACACAGAAGCCTCTCTCTCTCTACACACATACAGAAAGCCTCTCTATATATATTCACACACACACACATACACATACATGCACAAAACACAGAAGCTCTCACTATACACACACAAACATACACTCACTCACACTCACACGCCCTCTATATATACACACACAAAGAAGCCCTCTCTCTGTGCGCGTACACACACACACACAAAAGAATCCCTCTCTCTATACATATATTTACACACACACGCACACACACACACACACACACACACACACACACTTAGAGAATCCCTCTTTCTGTATATACTATTAACAATGAAATTATTTGTACACCCATCAATTTTGAATATTTCTATGCATTTCTCAGAACTTAATATATGGTGTTAGTTTTTTTTATTTATTTATATGATTACTTACACAATACAATGTTATTTAAATAGAAATGGGTTCTATGGAAACTTGTAACATAATAAGATGGTAAAAAAACCAGAAATGGAGTCAACAGCCCATGGTTACTGACAGTTTCTTGCTTGAGAAATTAGGGTTATTTTATGCTAAAGACATTTAGATTCATTCGTTCATTTTTTTCTTTAAAACTATTTATTAAAACCCCTTTTTTTAAACTCATGTTTTATCTATTTAACACATAGATGTGACCCTAACAAGTACTATCACTCCAGCCCTGGACCTGGGAGTAATGGTGATGAACTCCCCAGAACTCCAGAATTGAAATCCCACCACAATTTAGCCTCATACCCAGGTCACTAAGACCCTAGCCACCGCCTTCTAGCATATATATGATAAAGTGGGTCGATACAATCATATAGGTGCTAGGGCTTGATGTGACCAGCCGATTGAATGGTGAGGACTTTTCCGACTGCTTGTCTAGCCTAAATAATAGCAAAAATGCAATGTGATTATGTATATGGTAGGTAGCATGGAAAGTTTTTTGAATGAGACAGCACAACACCACATCAATTTCTTTCTGGTCAAGAGATTTCACATGGCAAAGTGTGGAAGAGTGGTAGTGAGAGGAGAGAATGTAAGGTCAGTTTAAAATGAGGCAGTGACTGGGTCAGACGTAAGTCTGTCACCCAAGGCATTTTGACTTGAATATAGAATAAATATATCTCATGAGAAAAAAATAAGAACATCTTGTGTTATTACTAAAAATTATAAATGGTACGAGGTAAGATATCCTCCAGCAAACCCATGTTGTTCCAGACTCAAATACCAAAGAATGCCAGCCAACTCAACATCAGTCCACAACCAGATTCCAGCCTCTCGAAGTAAAACAGGAATAGAGATAAGAATTGCACAATTATTATTATTGACACGTCATCACTCCTTTTCCAAATGATTGCTGCTATGCTACATACCGACCACGATGAACCCCTCTTCACAAAACATGTCACATTGTTGCTCTATTTAATTTTGCAAAAAAATGTACTTGGACAAAGAAAATTGATTTTTGGAACAAGTAATATGGAGTGATGAAACAAAAATTGACCTTTTTGGACAAAGGGATGTACAGATTTGTCACAAGAAAGGTGAGATTTTCCTCACAGTGCCAACATTAAAATATGGAGGCAGCTCGATAATGTTTTGGGATTGTTTTAGCTCAAGGGTTACTAGAGAATTAATAGCAATGATGAATAATGAAATCTGAATACTATAGCAAAATTCTGGATGAAAATCTACAACGATCCATAGGTGATAAAATGTGTATACTTTACAACAATGAGGGATCCGAGTCATCATAGGGCAAGTGAAATGATCCGCCACTAACTATACAAAAGGTTCGTACTCATCCAAAGGCAGTGAATACACACAGGTGGAATTGGAAAGGAGTACTCTACTCTACTAGTAAAATTAAAGTAAGTAAAATTGGCAGAGTGGCCTATTATCAGTATCAGCTGAATAGTGAGGGAGTATATCCCCTTTTCATTAGCATTAGCATTCCCAGTTGATTTTTTTATTTGAGGTTATTGTTATTTAATCACTTTAGTTATATAAAGCTTTGTAAATGGAGTTTAGAACTGTTTGAATTATGCCAAAATTAACATGACATGGAGGTGGCTTGATGTTGTTTTGGGATTGTTTTAGCTCAAGGGTTACTGGAGAATTAATAACAATGAGATGAATAATGAAATCTGAAATCTATAATAAAATTTTGGATGAGAATCTACAACTATCAACGCAAAATCTTGATCTACGTCAGCGATTTACTTTCCGGCAAGATGATGATCTCAAACATACGTTTAAATCAGTGACTGCGTGGCTTCAAATGAGTCCTGACTTGAATCCTATGGAAAATCTATGGAAAAAATTGCAAGTTCAAATAAATTGTCAGTCATCAAATTGCCATGTCGGCTGGGGCGTTAGAATACACCGACTGCACCTCTGCAGAGGGGTAAGACTCCCCCAAATGGGGCCACCTGTTGGCCATAGGTGGTGACCCGTGATGCTTAAGGACAGAGTCTTGGTGGATGAGCTGTCCATGACCTGCAACACTCCACTTGGACCCTTGGTTGTCGGAGGCCCCCTCTGATCAATCAGCTGGTCACGTCAAGTGCAAGCACCTATATGATTGCCCCAACCCTATTGCCCTTATGGCAAGGTCCCTTTTTATCATATGGGTGCCAAAAGGCGGGGTTGAGGGTCTACATGTCCTGGGAATGACATTAAACTCTATCTGATGGTGAGGTTCCAGTTTTGGAGGTCTGGGGAATGTGAAGCACCCCTTCATCACCATTGCTCCCAGGTCCACTCTGACCCGGAGTGGTAGTACCTGTTAGGGTCCCATCTATGGGTTAAATAGAAAAGCATGAGTTTATAAACAAAATTGATTATCTATTAAGAATGAATTTATTTAAAAAATTTGTCAGCATTAAATGACCCACTGAGGTTGATATGCTATAAAACAAACCAAACCAAACCAGTCATCAAAACACTTTCAGGAATTAAAATGTGTAAGTTATAAAGATAAAAAGCTATGACTATTAATATGGTGAAATGTGTACAGTTTTTTAAAAATTTTCCATACTATACGAATAATTTTGTCTTTTCGTATTTTGTTTATTTTTCTTCTGATATCTAGTAAATTTAACCTATCGTTCTCAAGGAATTCAGAGTCTTTTTGACTATTAATATTGTGAAAATTGGTAATTTTTTTTCCATTTTTCATACTGTACAAATCATTTTGTCTTTTCCTCTTTTGTTTATTTTTCTCCTCATATTTAGTAAATTTAACCTAAGATCACAGTTCTATCAAGACCTTCAATAAGTCCTGACTTGAATCCTATGGAAAATCTATGGAAACAAACTGTAAGTTCGAATAAATTGTCAGTCACCAAAACACCTTCAGGAATTAAAATGTGTAACAATTGAAAAATGAAAGTAGATCCCAGAAAAGACTGGTTCAAATCTTGTCAAAAACTTTAGAAAACAATTGCAGCAAGTTATAAAGATGAGAGGCCATGACTATTGACTATTAATATTGTGAAAATTGGTAATTTTTTTTCCATTTTTCATTCTGTACGAATCATTTTTCCTCTTTTGTTTATTTTTCTCCTCATATTTTGTAAATTTAACTTATCCTTCTCAAAATTGAGTTTTATATTCCTTTTTTGTACTTAATAACTTCTGAGACAAACACAAGAGAAAAATAAATGGTCTTAAAAATATTTTCCGACTAATCAAAAACAGAGTTACGTGACTCTCAACAAATCTGAGCCAATCACATGGTATATATATATATATATATATATATATACCATGTGATTGGCTCAGATTTGTTGGTGAGTTTATTTCCGTTTAGGAAATATAGCGATTATTCTGCCTTCTATTCTAGGCAGCTGCTTGTGGACCCATCGGTAAGAGACTTGACGAGCGAAAGTTCATTCGGGTCTCAATACCGACCAGAGGTAGCTGCTGAAAAATAAGTCTAGCTGCACTGATGAGGGGTAAACCCTGAAACGCGCATCTGTAGATTGCTTTATATACGCTCCCCAATTTTCAGGTTGAGCACTCTGTCTAGAAGGGACTAATTGCGAAAAAATTCACCGCTTCAGCGAAAAGCTAGTCTCACTTGTTTACAAGTTAGAGACCTCTGGTGAGTTTATTTCCGGTTTAGGAAATATAGCGATTATTCTGCCTTCTATTCTAGGCAGCTGCTTGTGGACCCATCGGTAAGAGACTTGGTGAACGAAAGTTCGTTCGGGTCTCGATCCCAACCAGAGGTAGCTGCTGAAAAATAAGTCTAGCTGCACTGATGAGGGGTAAACCCCGAAACGCGCGTCAAAGGTCAATTGTTTAACAGGTTTGAATTCAGAGTTTTTCTTATCCAAAACTGGTTGCCTAACCAGGGCTTCTCGAACTCAGGAACCTTCTTTTCATAATCGGGATCCATCACAGAATTTTGAACCCAACCCTTTATTCAATCCACAGGGGTATCCTGTTCTCATTCCACTCATCGTAGGATGCAGTTAAGCAGTGTTAATTATTATTCTATGTTACTGTCACCCATGACCAGGATTGAACCTGCAGCCTAGAGATAACTATCACTCAGAACTGTGTTAAACCAATACTTTTATCCACTACGTTATATATCCAATTGGACAATTCAGTGTGAATTTTGGGAACTTATAAATCTAATGTCTTATTTTACCTAGAATATCTACCTTTTTACTTATGTATGATTTTTTACCTTGACTCATATTGTATTTTTTTTTTTTTTCAATAAAAATGAAGACAATAGTCTGAATAATCCAAATAATGCTAATAATCAAGCCTCATCTCAAAAATTCAGAGAAAAAGAAAGATTAAGTTGACCCAATAGCAGAGAGGATCCCAGCAGCGTAGATTGAATATGTCCAGGAAGTGGCTCAACTATCCGTGACAGTCAGTTTGACAAGGCCACCAGCAAACTCGCTTGGATCTGTGTGGTAAAGTAAGGAGCTGATGGTAGGTGTGGTGCCCCACCTCAGATGCATAAATAATCTCCCTGGTCTAGCGCTAGCAAAAACACTAGCTCTAGACTAGTGAGATTATTTATGCATCTGAGGTGGGGTGCTACACCTAACCACCAGAATATCATCCTTAAGCATCAGCTCCCTACTTTACCGCACAGATCCAAGTCGTATTATTTATGCGCTGAGTTGATAAAGGCTGGTATCAAATCTGGAACCTTGTGCTCCCTAGGTGGATGCTCTACCGACTGAGATGAACCTGAGTTAGACAAAAATGTTTTCATGACCAAATCATAAAAAAAACTTTTTTAATTCAATCTGAGATTTTCCCCTTCAAGTTCACATGACCCAGACTTTGATCAGTTTGAGGACACTTAAATTGATTGATTTTTTAAAAATATTTTCAAAATTCTATTATCATTAAAGACTAATGTCATGTCTAGATCTTTTTTTTTTTTTTTTTTTATATATATTTTATTCCTTTGAAATATATTTTGTAATGTGCTTTTAGTTTAACAAAAGACTAGCAGGACCTGGGGTATATGATGATGTATATATGATAATTTAATTATTACAGCGTTTGATATGTTTACTTTAGAACTATTGCTAAATAGTTCAATATGTAAAAAGTATAATAAACTTGCTTCAACTCTCTCTCTCACTTTTTTTTTTTTTCTTTCTTTCTTTTCATCTTTTCAATATGTTCAATTGAAACAGATTGGCTTTATCAAATCTGCACGCTCACCCCCTTTCTTTCTTTCTTATATTTTTTCTGTGTAGAATGTCCTTTTTCTTCCCTTTCTTTCTTTATAACAAAAACGGAATGGTTCATTATTTAGATGGGTGGCCCCATTGGAGAGGGGTCTTACCCCTCTACAACTGTCAGTGTATTCTGAAGCTCCAGCCGACTGTCAAATCATCCAGAAAAAAGTAAAATTATCACCCCCCCCCCGCCTCTTCAATCTTTCTGAAATTTTGTACAGCTACGGACTATGTTAAAGTTAGACAATCCCCAAAATTTGAGCTTCCAATTCCCCAAATTGGCAGAGGTATGTCAGTTTTAACTCTCCAAATTTGAGAGGAGGTCGCGAAAAATGGCGACTTTTTGAAACCTATTTTTGTCTGTAAAATGAGTTCTAGAGCTTCCCTACTCCTAAAAATTGGTTTATAAAGTATTTATCTTTCCTTTCCTTCACACTTTTTTCTGACTTTTTCTTTTCATTCTCACCTTCTCAGTATTCAGGCCTCTTTACGATGGTCAGCTGAAAAGTTCATAGGCTTACCAAGATACTCCAATGGCATGTGACCAAATGAGGCTTATTTTTCAACCTAATCCCCCTTTTGATCCACAGACATCTTCCGTCTGTGTTGCAGTGCTTGGATTCCATTGATCAAAAAAGTTATCAACTGCTGATGTGATGTCATTTGAATTTTTCAGCCTATAAACTTTTCAATTTACCTTCATTTTTTTGTCTTTCTTTCCCTCACTTTTTCTTTTAGATCTTTTTCACTCTCTCAATATCCAGGTCTCCCCTTCCTCCCCCCTCTTTCTTTCTCTCTCTCTCTTTTAGTAATTTTTCTTTCCCCACTCACTCTCCTCTCTCCAGACCTCTCACTCCCTCTCAAACCTCTCTCTTTCTATCTCTCATTTTTTCTCACTCTCAGTATCTGGATCTCTTTATTTTTGTCTTCTCATTTATTCTTTTAGTTATTTTTCCTACTCTCTCCCAGACCTCTCTCTCTCTCTCTCTCTCTCTCTCTCTCTCTCTCTCTCTCTCTCTCTCTCTCTCTCTCTCTGGATCTTTTTATTTCTCTCTTACTATTTGTTCTATTTTTTCTTCACTTTGAATTTAGGACTTTTTTTGTGTCTGTCTGTTTGTCTCTCTCTCTCTCTCTCTTTCTCTTCTAGGTCTCTTCTTTTTACTCACCCTCTCATTATCTTTATTTTTCTCTCTCTCTTTTCCTCTCCTTTTCTCTTCATCTCCTAGACCCCCCTCTTTCTCTTTCTTTCTAAGGTCTCTTCTTTTTACTTACCCTCTCAGTATCTTTATTTTTCTCTCTCTCTTTCCCTCTCCTTTTTCTCTTCATCTCTTTTTTTCACTAATGAGATTTACAAATTAATTGATTATGTGGCACAAAAAAAAAATAAACATCATAAATTTTTTTTTTTCATTTACAACTTTTATTTCTATATTTAGATTTTGGTTTCATTTTTTTTCTTCAAATTTTATTTTTTTTAAAATGACATATTCTGAATATCACATCAAATATTTCATTCAGGAATTTGATATGATTGAGAACATCAAGTAGATATGGCTGGTTGGTTGGTTGGTTGGATTTTTGATTGGTTGGTTGGTTGGTTGGTTGGTTGTATACTTGGTTGGTTGATTGATTGGTTGGCTGATGGTTGATTGGTTGGTTATTTGATTGGTTGGTTGGTTTTGAGGCATGTCAACCCTAGTTGGGTTATCTTATGCTGAAGTCTATTTAACAATTATGGTCACCAATTATGTAAGGTACAAAAATGTATTAATAAAGTTCACAATAATTTTAAACAGTAAATACTTCATACTTAGTTTTAATATCAATGTTTTAAGAGCCAATGTATTAATAAAGTTTATTTTTTAAGTCGTCGGGGTGGCCTAAAGTCGGTATCAGCCAGACAGCAAGGATTCTATCCCCTTTTCACTAGCACTAGTTTAGCATCTGAGGTGGAGCGCCACACCTACAATCATCTCCTCACTTTACAGCACAGATCCCTGTGCTACTCATACGCTGAGGTGGCGAGGGCCAGTATCGAACCAGGAACCTTGTGGCTCCTAGTCGGACACTCTACCAACTGAGCTAAGCCAGCCCTTACTTAGATGTAATATCAATGTTTTAAGAGCCAATGTATTAATAAAGTTCACAAACATTTTAAACAGGTAAACAGTTCATACTTAGATGTAATATCAATGTTTTAAGAGCCAATGTATTAATAAAGTTCACAATCATTTTAAACAGGTAAATAGTTCATACTTAGTCACAAATGTAGTTCAAAATCATTTTAAACATTATCTCAAACAGATTGACTAATTGATTGAATCCTAACAGGTACTCCTACTACAGGACCATGTGAAGGGATGACTATACAACTATACTATACTACAACGATAACCATTACACCACATGCCTCCTCAAATGCAAACTTCAGTAAGCAAATAAATAATGATTGAGACTGATGCTGAGCAAGTCTCTTCTTTTATTATAACCAAATTTCCCAACAAAGAAAGCGAAGACCTAGTCTTAGAATTCAAAGACAGCTAACTCGAGATAAACTCTTAAAATAACTGAAAAATCTCTCAAACATTTTTCTCTCCCTCGTTCTTCATAAAGTAATTAATTATGTCGATGTAATTAATTAGTTCTTCCAATTAATTTTAAATTTCCACTTGCTCTTTGGATTTTTGACTCCATTATGAAGAATGTGTCAATTTTGTTGGGGGGATTATTATTTTGTTTTGATGTTTTTAGTTGTTGTCTTTTTTTTTTCTTTGTTCATTTTTCCGTCTGTCAAATTGAAGAAAATCCAGTTGAGACAAATTGTGTTTTTCTTCAGTTTTTATTTCGGCAAAAGTTTTCATCTTTTCTAAAAAAAAAAAAAAAAATAGAACAAATGTAAAGAAAAGAAAAAGAAAAGTTTGAAGAAAATCTGCAGAGAGAAAAGTCTGAAAAATAATTTTAGAAGTTTTCTTTTTCAAGATGTAAAAACTTTTATTCACTAGAGTTTAAAACTCAAGTGAATAAAAGTTTTTACATCTTGAAAAAGAAAACTTCTAAAATAATCTTTTATTTTTTTTATATATCTAGTTACTTTTTTTTAAATCTAAAAAAAAAAATTTTAAGTTTCAATTTTTTTATTTTTCAATTTCAGATATTTCAATTTTTAATTTTTTAATTTTCAATTTTTCTATTTCTTTCTTTTTTATTTTTCATTTTTTACTTTTATTTTTTACTTTTTTCATTTTTATTTTTTATTTTTTCATTTTTTTTTTCTTTATTTTCTATTCTTTTTTATTTTATTTTTTCTATTTCATATTTTATATTTTATTTTCTATTTTTTTTATTCATCTCTTATTCTTCATTTTTTATTTTTATCTTTTATTTTATTTTATTTTTATTTTTTATTTTCATTTTTTTAATTTATTTTTTATTTCACGGTGTCAAAGCTTTAATTAGTCATAATGTCTCCCAAATATCAAAAAGGCCAAAATTCTGAGAGGAATTACTATCATTACAAGAGTTGCTTAGAATATTTTATTATTCTATTATATATACTAGCAAATATATTCACCCTCGAGGTATAAGTATCTTCAAATGCAAAATTACCACAGTATGCAAATTAACCTCATTATATATTATGTAAACCTTTATTTCTTATTTATATATAAAAAAACATAGCAGGATTTTAAAGACACTAATAACATGAGCTGTTTTGATGCAAATCTAACTCAAATTTTCATAGAGACATCGGTAATGAATAAGAGTTATTCTATTCTATGTATTAATGATTTTGACTAAAAATTAAATACTCATTGATAAACTTACGCAATTCCTGAGGGTATTGTGACATAATCAGTGACATAGTTTCAGTTACAGACAGCCACTGAATTTCCATTATAATAAGATATGTACAAGCAGAAGTACCAGACAACTAGTCTAAAAGGGGCAGGGCTGGGTTTATTGCCCAGTGCCTGGAGCACCCCAAAAGAGGAATTCCAAAGGTTTGGTTTGGTTTGGTTTAATGGCATACCAACCTTGTGGGTTACTTTATATATATATAAATAGCTATAATATATATAATAGATAAAATATATATATGATATAACAATATATAATATAACATAACAACATATAATATAACATAATATATATAACGTACAGAACATATACTATTTATAACATAACACATCTAATACACATAATATATTATAATAAAATATATATATATATACATCATCATCATGTCTCACTAGTAGCACGGATATCTATGACAATCTCTCACCAACCATCCCTATCACTCATTGCCCTCAGGAGGTCCTCTGCACAGCATCTAATATCCAAGCAGAGCTGGTCAATGTACATCTTTGTTGGATGGCCCATACTGGCATGCTCATGTGCTGGCTTCCATAGGCGAATGTCACTTCTCCAGTAGTGTCCACAGTGTCTTGTTTGTCTTACCCAGATGATTTGTGTGATATGAGGCAAGTGGCCATACAGCTGTTTTCTTATGGGGTGTTTCCACGACTTGTTTAAAATTTCCATGCAGCATTCTTGTGCAGCTCCCATCTACCTTATTCTCTTGGCGCTTTGTTAGGGTTCTTGTGGTGCAGCCATACAGTAGCACTGATACAACTACTGCTTGGAAGAATTGTCGCTTTAACTTGTCAGTGAGATCAGATGTCCATATGATTGATAATCTTTTTATAGCGGACCATGTCTTTCGTATGCATGCATTAACATCACTTTCTGTGGATGAGATATTACTGCCTAGGTACCCGAGTTGTTCCACCAAGTTTAGGAGTTTAACATCAAGTGTGGAGATGTCTCCTTCATTTTTGAAATGCATGAACTCAGTTTTATCAAAGTTCATGTATACACATTCACTATCACCAGATCTTGCTTTTTGTGTAAAAATAATGAAGATTTTATTTATATCTGGGGAGATATTTAAAATTAGGATTTGAATAGTAAGAGAAGAGACAGTCATTGGTTGCGTTCTTGTCTTTCGTATGCATGCATTAACATCACTTTCTGTGGATGAGATATTACTGCCTAGGTACCTGAGTTGTTCAAGTTTAGGAGTTTAACATCGAGTGTGGAGATGTCTCCTTCATTTTTGAAACGCATGAACTCAGTTTTATCAAAGTTCATGTATACACATTCACTATCACCAGATCTTGCTTTTTGTGTAAAAATAATGAAGATTTTATTTATATCTGGGGAGATATTTAAAAATTAGGATTTGAATAGTAAGAGAAGGGACAGTCATTGGTTGCGTTCTTGATTAAAAAAAATAAATCAATTATGTAAGACCAAAAAAAATCAGTGGATCTGCAAGATTAACTTTTTATTATCCCCCCCCCCCTTTTACCCAGGTAATGCCAGGTAGCCGATTCTATGCTATGTTACAAGGATTCAGCTTGTACAGGGGACCCAAATAAAACAGAACCCAAATTCTGTTTCTTGGGTCACCCTGTATATATACTATTGAAGGGTATTATTGCAAAGTGAAATATAAAATGCCTCCTCCAAGATTTGAACTCAGGTCCATTTCGCCATTACACCACACATACCATTTTTTGTTCTGTATATAATTGTTATGGAGGTTGGTGGTATAGTGGTATAAAGTCATAGGAATTGATATCAGCTGTTTGCATTTCACATACTGCTAATACCCTTGGGAAAGGTATGTATCCAACTATTCTCTTTGAGTAAATAGTAGGGCAGACTGGGCTCTTTAACCTTAGTTAGGTAACCAGTCTATGAAAAGGAAAACTCGGAATTCAAACGTTTTAAACTTTGCTTTAGAAATTGACCTTGTGCCACATCCTACTCATGTGGAGTGGCTGGTAAATATATAATTGTTAAAGTGGCTTTGGCATAAAATAATCCAAAAAGGGTTAACATCCAGTAAAACCAACCAACCAACCAACCAACCAGCCAGCCAGCCAGCCAGCCAGCCAGTAACCTAATTGTTGGGAAAAAAATATTCTGGAAATTC
The DNA here is from genome assembly GCA_023376005.1 of Doryteuthis pealeii. NCBI lineage: Eukaryota > Metazoa > Mollusca > Cephalopoda > Myopsida > Loliginidae > Doryteuthis > Doryteuthis pealeii. The sequence goes on along the minus strand of CM042159.1, from coordinate 50,894,801 downwards.
TAACATGGTGATGGCAGGGAAGGTGAATGCAACAAAAATTGGTATCCTTTGACAAAAAAAAAAATGGTTCTGGCTTCCTCTTCACATCAGTTGAAACTGGCTTTAAAAAAAAAGTTGAAAATCTTAATGTTGGCATTTTCTTCTCTTCTTGTAATGGTTAGCAAGCTAGTCCCACAGGTCCATTACTAATGATAACAAGTTCAATGCTCGATGGATAGCTTATGAAAAAAAAAAGATTTAAAATAAATCTCCACATAAAAAAGACCCAGCCAGGCGGGAGGTCAGGAAAATAAGTCTTCTTCTTCTTCTTCTTCTTCTTCTTCTTCTTCTTCTTCTTCTTCTTCTTCTTCTTCTTCTTCTTCTTCTTCTTCTTCTCTCTTCTTTCTTCTTCTTTCTTCTTCTTCTTCTTCTTCTTCTTTGCTATTTCTTCTTCTTCTTCTTCTTCTTCTTCTTCTTCTTCTTCTTCTTCTTCTTCTTCTTCTTCTTCTTTGCTATTCTTCTTCTTCTTCTTCTTCTTCTTCTTTGATATCTTTTATTCTTCTTTTCTTCGCTATCTTCTTCTTCTTCTTCTTCCTTTTCTTTTTCTTTCTTCCTTCTTCTTCTTCTTCTTCTTCTTCTTTGATATCTTTTCTTCTTTTTCTTCTTCTTCTGCTGCACCAATTCCAAACGTAAGATTCTCCTCATTTCATAATATATCATCAGACTGCCACCTCTTTCGACAATGATGGTAAAGATGGTGCCATCAGCATTGCAGCCAGCACCCAGAGACTGGACGACAGGTGCACCAGTTTCAATGCCAACAGTCAACATTTCCCTTGTAATCGTTTTGTTGACAAATATCTGAGCCTATTGCCAGAGATGGAGTCAGAGGGCCCTAACCCCCTGAAAACCACTTTGCTCTCTCTCTCTCTCTCTCTCTCTCTCTCTCTCTCTCTCTCTCTCTCTCTCTTGAAGGTGATGGGAACTAATTTTTGCAAGGTAATTCTTACAGCATGAATAAATTTTGCTCCCTTCACACATGTACTTGCCTTTCCCCATTTATACTCTAAGACCCTCCCTCATTTTTACTGGCAGCCTCTCGTCCCCAGACTTAATCAATACCCACATTTTTACTCACAATACCCTGACCATTTTACTTCCCAAAAGACTGCATTCACTTTTGTGCTAATGCCCTTCAGAAAGGCATGAATCCATCTGTTCTCAACCAGCTATGTTTAAATAGTAGGGTAGACTGGATTCTTTAGCCTTGGTTAGGAACTAGTCAATGAGAAAAAAGTGACCTTAAAAATTGACCTTGTGTAGCATCCTGCCCATAATGGAGGGGTTGGGTAAATACATATATACAGTACAAAAATCTATCTTCACAATCATTTTAAACTTTATATCTAGTTACAATACTAATGTTGTTGTTGGCATCCTTAGTGTCCAATTTTTTTTTTAGTGGAACTATGTAGACTGGCCGGGTTCACATGGAGGATGAGCTGTTACCCAAGCAGCAAATCCCCCTCTCTACAATGCCACTGTGATCCAAAGGAAAGGTAAGAAGCCAATGCAGTTTGGCAAACGGTAGTGTCACAGGAGTTGGGATGAGGTAAAGCCACTAGGCAGTGGAGATTTTCTTGTCCTAGATGGGTTGCCGATCAAGGCTAGAACAATTATATTCAGTACAAAAAGAAGTATGTGTGATGTAATGATGAAGTGGTCCTAAGTTCAAATCCTGGATGAGGATCTTTGTATTTCACTCTGCACTAAAGCCCTTCAAAAGGCATAAATCAATCTATTCTTCCCTCAGCTATGGGTAAATAGTAGTGCAGACTGGGCTTTTTAACCATGGTTGGTCAACCAGTTTAGGAAAAGGAAAAACTCTGAATTAAAACCTCAGTCGGTAGAGCGTTCGGCTAGAAACCACAAGATTCCAAGTTCGATACCGGTCCTCGCCAACTCAGCGTATGAGTAGCACAGGGATCTGTGCGGTAAAGTAAGGAGCTGATGGTAGGTGTGGCGCTCCACCTCAGACGCCAAAACAATCTCCTTGGTCTAGCGCTACTAAAAAAGGGATAGACTCCCAAGCTGACTGGCTGATACTGACATTAGGCCGCCCCAACGACTTTACTTTTTTTATACTCTGCTTAAAAATTGACCTTGTGTTGCATCCTGGCCATTGTCTTTGTTTTTCTTGTTAAATGATATATCAACCTTCATAAGTTATTCAATATCAAAGCTATCCTTATAAAAGAACAGTAGTACTATTTGACACATAGCTGGGGGGAGGATGAGGGAGTTCATACTTTTCCCAAGGGTATTAATCAAAAGTGAATGTAATAGTATGACTGGAGTTCAAATTCACTTACTATTGTTATATACCCATGTTGCGGGTATATAAACAATGAGTTCTTTTAATAGAGAGAGAGAGAGAGAGAGAGAGAGAGAGAGAGAGAGAGAGAGAGAGAGAGAGAGATTTACACAGATACATAACTTAGTTGTTACTTTCTTTCTTTGGCCATTTGTGATTGTCTAGTCTTCTTTCTATTCCTTCTCGCCATGTTGGACTTTACTTTTTTCTATTTCTTGTTGGATCATTTTCTACTTCTTGGGCTGACATCTGCATTGGTTTCTTATTGGTTGTACCCCTATAAGACTGCTTCATAATGTTGGACTTTACTTTTTCTATTTCTTGTTGGTTCATTTTCTACTTCTTGGGCTGACATCTGCATTGGTTTCTTATTGGTTTACCCCTATAAGACTGCTTCATAATGTTGGACTTTACTTTTTCTATTTCTTGTTGGTTCATTTTCTACTTCTTGGGCTGACATCTGCATTGGTTTCTTATTGGTTGTACCCCTATAAGACTGCTTCATAATGTTGGACTTTACTTTTTTTCTATTTCTTGTTGGTTCATTTTCTACTTCTTGGCTGACATCTGCATTGGTTTCTTATTGGTTGTACCCCTATAAGACTGCTTCATAATGTTGGACTTTACTTTTTTCTATTTCTTGTTGGTTCATTTTCTACTTCTTGGGCTGACATCTGCATTGGTTTCTTATTGGTTGTACCCCTATAAGACTGCTTCATAATGTCCAGGAGTGATGTATTTTAACCACAAAATTACATGCCAATAGACAGTTTCCTGGTAGAGTCTGTTTTGGAAGGACTGTAAACAAAGCACAGATTAGCATCTATCTAGAAAGTGACTTTTCCTCACATGGCCAGCTCTAATTGGGCCTGTTGCCTTTTTAAAAGCTTTTTATTTACCTTGTCTAACTAACTCAACGTGTGGAGTCCAGCCGAAGCAAGAGACGTCTCTCTTACTTTACATCCTGGCTGCAACTGAGGATCGAACTTAAATTCACTGATGAGCGAGATTTCTGGTTTTTGTATTTTTTCATGGAAACTGCCGTCCGTGTTATGTAAAAAACTGTCACCGCAGAATTACAGGGTGTTGCCAATAATCTATGCTACCTCATAGATTATGCAACACTATGATGTTGCAGTCCTGCCTGTTAGCCACTGTGCCATGGGGACCCATCCCACCCATGGTAGCTGGGTTGGATATCTATATATATACATTACAAAAATCTATCTTCACAATCATTTTAAGCTTCCTATTTAGTTACAATACCAATGTTTTAAGAGCCAGTATATCAATAAAGTTCACAATCATTTTAAACATTATCTCAAACATTTATTTGACCCATAGATCTTAACAGGCACGTGGTGTAAGCGTTATCATTGTAGGAAATGGAGTCGGCAACCTGAGTTCAAATCCTGGACACAGCTTTTTGTATTTTGAGCCTTTGTATGGCAACTAGTCTACGTGAAGGAAATTTCTGAATTCAAACCAGCTTTACTCCACTTAAAAATTGACCTTGTGTCATATACTACTCATGGTGGAGGAGTTGGGCAAATACACACCTCCTAAAATGTTACAGCCAGGCATTACTGTACTTGAAATTCTTATGGCTTAAACAAGCAACCAACCTCTTGGCAGTGTAGAGATTATCTTCCCTTGTTTTGACATAGGTGAGGGATTATCTATCCTTGCTGCTAGGGTTTGCCATTAGGGCATTGTGACCTAGATATTTGTGCCTTCTGGTTAAACTGCATCAGATGGTGAGGCTACAGTTCTGGAGATTTGGTGAGTGTGTGTACCCCTTCATTGCCATTACTCCCAGGTCCACTCTGACTTGGAATGATAGTACTTGTTAGGATGCCATCTATAAGTAGAATAGATTTGTTTAAAACTAAAAAGAAAACACTCTTAAGAAACTACACAAAAAAATGTAAATATGAACGTGATTCCCTAACCTCTAGACAATTGAAATTTATTTGACGCACGTGAAATGGCCAAATAGTCCAATCACGACCCTATTGGAGGTCACGTGAAACCTATGATGTTTTCGCGGGGGGCTCATATAATTTCCCAGGTTATAAGCAATTAAGTTCGGATGAAGAAGACGACAACAACAATTGATGATAAAAAAAACAACACATATATCTAAAAAAGTAGAAATTGCAAACTTAATGGCATTTGTGACAGACTTATCTGTTGAGGGTTTGAAGGTAAAGGGAACACTAGAAAAATGTCTCGCTGGTTGACTGCTCAACACTGTAAGTGACTTTAGTCATAGAATTCAATTGAGGCGCCAATATCGTATATTGGCGATTCGCCCTCTGGTGCCAGGGGCAGATAATTTATCTATAATTTTTCCGATAAACCTTCTATATAACTAACGAACACCTAAATTCTTTCACTTTTTGCCGCTGACAGTCCAACGTTCAATCCCAAACAGTAGGACAGTGGGACCAGCCCAAGACGGCGTGCCAAACAATACATTCCAATTCCATTCAAGCCGCTTTGCTAAAGGCAACAAACAAACAACCTATAAGGAATCTGCTACGACTATCAACCTACTCAGACCAGAACACCGACAGTAGTAAGATTGGGGTACTTACTACTCACTTAAATCCCCAAATCGGTCAGAAGGGGCTCTTTAGCCTTGGCTGGCAACCCATCTAGGACAAAAAATGTCTGATACAAAATCCGCTGCCTTGTGGCATTACCTCATCCCAAGGAAAGGCTAGGAGAGTAAACCCCGAATACATATCAGGAGCCGGAGTCCCTAAGGTTGTGCGATGCTGAAATCCAGTGCTACCCAGCAACTCCTGCGACACTATCTTGCCCTTCCTTTGGATCACAGCGGTAGTGTGGATTTGGCTTGGGCAACAGCTTATCCTCGATATGAACCCGCCCAGGCTACGTGGTTTCAATTTAAAAAAAAAAAAAGAAATTTTGACACTACTCCGTCGTCTCTCGCAGACGGAAGAATGCCAACAACAAAAAACAACGGCCATTAAGCTACACCACGTGCGGTCCAGTTACCAGATTGTTGTTGGTTGGATTTTACGGCATGTCAACGCTCGTTGGGTTATTTTATACCGAAGACGTTTGTTCATTCATTTTTGTTGGCTATTCAATTTTTTTCTAAGCTCATTTTTTAAACAATATTTTAAAACTATTTTTTAAAATCTATTTAATAACAGGTACTACCACTCCGTGTCCTGTGTATGATGTTAAACTGCATCTAATAGTGAAGTTCCAATTTTGGAACTCTGGGAGTGTGGAGTACCCCTTCATGGCCATTAATCCAGGTCCACTCTGACTCGATGTGGTAGTACCTGTTGGGGTCCTATCTATGGGTTAAGTAACAAAAAAAAAAGAATTTTAAAAATATGTTTAAAAAACTTTAGTTAAAAAAAAAATAGTGAAGTTCCAATTTTGGAACTCTAGGGAGTGTGGAGTACTCCTTCAATGCCATTACAACCAAGTCCACTTTGACTAGGTGTGGTAATACCTGTATTTAACGAGTTTGAATTCAGTTTTCCTTCTTCAAGACCGGTTGCCGTACCAACGTTAAAGAATCCAATCTGCCCTATATTTACCCATATCTGGGGGGGGGATAGTGGTATTCATACCTTTCCCAAGGGTATTAGCGCTATGTTAAAAGTTACATTCCCTTGTCCAGGATTTGAACTCGTGTCGCCGTGTTCATTCTCTACGACGATAGCCATTACACCAAGGGCGCCTCCAGAGTGTGAAACCGTAGAAGTTTATAGTGGTGTTGACATACTAAGTATATCGGTTGTCACGAGTGAAGATGAATTGGTCCTCTTTGTGGAGATCAGTGAGTGCGAGCTGAAAGGGTCAGTGAGATACGGCTAGTTGGAACAGAATGGCTATTAGCAACAGCAGCAGCAGCAGCACACCACCACCACCAGCGGCAACAGCTCCAGCAATCTGTCTGTCTGTCTGTATTTTGCTCCATGTGCACCGAGGCTGAGTTGTAGTGAGAGACTAAAATTATGTTACTTATAACTTATTATTAGTACGCTTGGGTGATAAAGACGATATTTAGTCGAGGCAAATTAGTTTCAGTGCGTCCCTAGATAACCGTGGACCCTAGGCCAATGACCTACTATGTCTACTAGTAAATCCGGCCCTGTTTTTCGTCGTGTCCCCACTCTCCAATATCAGCATTAGTATATCCGTGATATACTAACACAGTACACAACCCAAGAAAAGAAAAGATAAACGCATTTGTATGTATAATAATAGTTAACCTTGAAATACATAATATACTGTAGCGCTGTAGCTTAGACCAGCATCTGGTTGGTTTGCAGGTGCAGCTTCTTAGACTGCTGCTCATGGCTAGCCACAGAATCAGATGAAATGACCGAAATCGTCTGGAAATTACTCATTGTCTAAATTTTATGTATAAAGCTTCAAGAATTTTTAATATTGTTGCCGACAGGAAATATTTTTGTATTATTAACTAAAATATTTCTATATGTTGTAGTAGAGCAGTCATGTCTTTTTAAATGTTGGAATATGGAGTGAAAATGTAACAGGATTTAAAGTGAGTCTTTTTGATATTTTTGTAGTAGTATACCAAATACACACACACACACACACACACATATATATATATATATATATATATATATATATGATCAGACACACAGACATAAGCACACACACACACTTATACACACACACTTACACACACAAGCACGCACGCACGCACACACACACACATACACACACACACAAACACACACATAAGCAAGCACCCCCAACCACACACACACACAGAATTTGGAAGACCCAAGACAGAACAAATTGAGCAACTGCTAGGACCACTTCAGTTCGAGTATTCTTCTGATGATGGGATTTTTCATCCCAAAATATTAAGAATAAAGTGACAGGTTAACAAACAACATCATAGTTACCTTCTTTTTTCTTTACACTTGCATTGTGACAGCCTTCAAAACCAACCAACAAACCAATATATATATATATATATATATATATATATATAAGAGTATCCAATCAACTGGTAAGTTGGGGATGATTCTATTTGGGCCCATAATGTTTATTTTTAAAAAAAGAAAGAAAAAAGGGGGTTATTTTTTTCTCCATTCTAGTATATTTTCTTATTCATTTTGCAATGACTATCTGACGAAAATGGGATCATTTATTGAGTTATATATATATATATATATATATATATATATATATATATATATATATATATATGCATGGCATTTTTGCGTGTGTAGTGACCAGAAATTTCACGTAGTTTCTTTTTTTATATCTTTCATTATTTTTACCGTCCAATTTATTTCTATCATGAACCCTAAAATTGTACTCAAATTGTTACGAACGGATATAGACTTTTCTCTAAAATTGAGGAAGTCTGGATTATATAGTTGATTTAGATAAAAAAAAAATAATTTAAAAAAAGAAAAAAGATTTTCTCGACTTTATACAAAAAAAAGTTCCCGCCAAAATTGCATTAACTGCCACATCCGCACTGTAGTTATATAAAACAAATCATCCAGAAAACTTTTTTCTTACTTCCCGTGGACAGCCCTGTCGGCTGGGGCTTTAGAATATACCGACTGCACCTCTGCAGAGCGACAAGACTCCCCCAATGGAATCACCTGTTGGCCGTGGGTGGCGGCCTGTGATGCTTAAGGACGGAATCTTGGTAGAGGAGCAGTCCATGACATGCAACATTCCACCTAGACGGGCGGTCGGAGTGGCCCCCTCCGATCAATCGGCTGGTCATGTCAAGCCATAGCACCTATATGATTGACCCAACCCTATTGCCCTTATGGCAAGCCCCAACCCTTTTTATCATATGGGTGCTAGAAAGCGTTGGCTCAGGGTCTTCATGTCATGGGAATGACATTAAACTCTGATGGTGAGGTTCCAGTCCTGGAGGTTTGGGGAATGTGGAGCACCCCTTCATCACCATTGCTCCCTGGTCCACTCTGACTCGGAGTGGTAGTACCTGTTAGGGTCACATCTATGGGTTAAATAGAAACATGTGTTTACAAAAAATTGAGTATGCATTAAGAATGATTTTATTTCAAAACCTTATTGGCATTAAATGACCCACTGAGGTTGATATGCCGTAAAACAAACCAAACTTTCCGTGGAGTCAGGACACTCATACTGGAAGGTAAACTAATTAGACTTATCGTAACTTTGAGAGATGTAATGGTTAATAAGCAAGGCTCGCAGAGCGTTGTTAATGAGTTTGATTCACACTGGGTGCCCCATTCTTCTGGCCTTGTGTCAAACTGAGATATCCCAAGTAAATGACAAGGACATCTCTGATGGTGTAATGGCTAGCAGAGCATTGTGAGTTGATTCTCACTGGGTGCCCCATACTTCTGGCCTTGTGGTAAACTGAGATATCCCAAGTAAATGACAAGGACATCTCTGATGGTGTAATGGCTAGCAGAGCATTGTGAGTTCGATTCTCACTGGGTGCCCCATACTTCTGGCCTTGTGTAAAACTGAGATAACTTAGTAAATGACTAGGGCTTCTCTGGTGGTGTGATGGTTAGCAGATCATTGTGAGTTCGATTCTCACTGGGTGCTTCATACATCTGTCTATGTGGAAAACTATGTTAAGCTTAGTAAATGACTAGAGTCTCTCTGGTGGTGTAATGGCTAGCAAACAATTGTTAGTGAGTTCGATTCTCACTGGGTGCTCCTTACTTCTGGCCTATTGCTAACAGTTAAGCAAGTAACAATTATACATACATATTTTGGGTCGCTCACAATGTGTAATGGTTAACAGGCTATGTTAGCAGACCATTGTGAGTTTGATTCTCACCGAGTGCCCATACTTCTTGACTTGTGCTAAACTAAGCTAAGCAAATGGCTATTAGACATATTTTGGCCATCTCACATTGTGTAATGGTTAACAAGCTAGCTAGCAGACCGTTTTTAGTGAGATCGATTCTCACTGGGTGCCCCGTACATCTAGCCTTCTGCTGAACTAAGCTAAGCAAATGACTAGTAGACATACATATTTTGGACCATATGACCTTTAGGCACCCCTTTTGCTTTGCTGATTCATAAGTACATTTTTTCATTTACACCGTCAACATCTCGTTGTTTGTTAGGGGTTAGTTTTATAATTTAAAAAAAACTCTAAAAATCGTCTGTTAACAAACAACCGGTTGTTGACTGTCTAAATGAAAAAAATGTATTTATGAATCATTAAAGTAAAAGGGGTGCCTAAAGGTCATATGGTCCCATATTTTGGCCATCTTACATTGTGTAATGGTTAGCAAGCTAGTCTAGCAGACCATTGTTAGTGAGTTCGACAAAAAGGTTTGAATACAGAGGTTTTTTTTCTACTTCAAGTCCAGTTGCCCAGCTAAGGCTTGAGAGCCCAGTCTGTCCAACTATTTTTACCCATCGATACAGGAGAACGTATAACAGCCCAACAGTTCAGTTTAAAATGTGAACTTTACATATGATTTGAAGGCTACTACTTTATGAAAATGTTATGGATTTTTTTAATTAGTGGCGCCATCTATATGTCAGACCCGGGACTTATTGAGTGATCTGTTGGTTTTAGTATTCAGGCTTTATTAATGGGTGATAGCTACCACGTGGTGAGGAATTTTCTTCCTGTCCAGTAATAGTGTCTGATCCTAAGTCCGAATGGCCGAGAGGTTATCTTGGTGGTAGGAATTAGGTCATTTTTCCTGCGCATGCTCGGAGGGTACTTCCTGTATGAAGGCTCATGGGAGATTGTTATTTTCATTTTATTTTATTTTATTTTAATCCGCACATATTTTCAGGTTTTGAAAGGAGTAAAGATGAATTAATGAGTTTCTCCAATGACATTAGTGCGAAGTGATACGTAGACAGCCTCGTTCTGAATTTGAACTCGGCTTGACATTTCCATTTTCCTTGACGCTAACCCTCTGTACCGGTTCTCGTTCGACGCAGTATAGATGAACTTGTTATTCAGATATCGATTTGTTATTTTTCGTCTTGTGTCGATATATGGAATTTTCGGCCTGTAATAAAAGACGAGCAAGGTAATTGCTTTCCTCAAGCTTTATTCAATACTAGCAGGTTATCCGGCGATGTCCGGGATCTAGAAAGTTAAAAATAAATCTATATTCATATGTAGATTGATAAAAATTATTTTTCTATATATTTGTTTTATTATCTTTTATTCTTAAGATATTTTTTCTAAGTTGTTTATTTTTAACTTGTTTATTTCTATTATTATTATTCTTTATATTTTTTATTTTCTTTTTCTTTTATTTACTTTTTATTATGTTTTTATCCTTTATTAATTTATTTTATTTTCAAAATCATTTTAAGTCATTTAAAAAATATATATAATTGATTTACACTCTTATATTTTTATTTAGCTTTTCTCATAAAAAATTAAGGGTAAAAAGTTTTTTCAACTCTCTCTCTCTCTCTCTCTCTCTCTCTCTCTCTCTCTCTCTCTCTCTCTCTCTCTCTCAGACAAAAAAATAGATTTTATTGCACATTTTGTTTTTGTTTGTCTTCGGCAATTTTCCTTTATAAAAGGACGTGCGGTCGTTATACAAACAAATAAACATACATACAAACAGTTTGGTTTGGTTTGTTTTACGGCATATCAACCTCAGTGGGTCATTTAATACCGACAAAGTTTTGAAATAAAGTCATTCTTAATGGATACTCAATTATTTTTTATAAACACATTTTTCTGTTTAACCCATAGATGGGACCCTAACAGGTACTACCACTCCGAGTCAGAGAGGGAGCAATGGTGATAAAGGAGCGTTCCATATTCCCCAGACCTCCAAAACTGGACCCTCACCATCAGATAGAGTTTAACGTCACTCCCAGGACATGAAGACCTTCAGCTACCGCCTTCTAGCACCCATCTGATAAAAAGGGATTGGGGCCTTCCATGAGGGCAATAGGGTTGGTCAATCATATAGGTGCTAGGGCTTGACGTGATCAGCCGATTGATCGGAGGGGGACTCTGACCGCTCGTCTACCATAAATAAGGGCCTAAGTGGAATGTTGCATGTTATGGACTGCTCATCCACCAGGGTTCCATCAGGTGGCTCCATTGGGTGAGTCTTACCCCTCTGCAGAGGTGCCGTCGGTGTATTCTAAAGCCCAAGCCGACAGGGTGGACATACAGACAGACAGACACACAGAATCAATCATATATATATATATATATATATATATATATATATATATATATATATATATGAGGTCCAGTTAAAGAGGAGATTCTTTAGTATTAATAGTGAACTAATCTATAACTTCACCACTTTGACTTAAAAATCAGATCGGTTTGTTACTAAAATTAGGAATTATTATATCGACTTTTACACGAGTTTGTACGGTAATTCTTTTAACTTCTTCGGTCTTTCATTTTTCTCTCTTTCTTTCTTTTTTCTTTATTCCCCTGGAAGTTCTTCACTTTTCTCTTTCTTTGGAATCTTTTTTTTTTATATATATTTTTCTTTCCTTATATTTTCAGTTTTTTCTTTCTTTCTTTCTTTCTTTCTTTCTTTTTTTTTCTAAGTTCCATTTTTTCCTTGCAAAGTTTTCCTTAGACTTCTTTCTTTATATTTTCAATTTCTTTCTTTCTTCTTTCTTTCTTTCTTTCTTTCTTTCTTTCTTTTTGTTTGTTTGTCTCTCTCTTGCTTTACAAATTTTCTTTCTCTTTCTTTCTTTCTTTGCAATTCTTTTATAAATCTTTTTTTCGGATATTTCCAATTTCTTTTCTTTCTTTCTTTCTTTACAAGTTTTTGGTTTGTTTGTTTTTCTTTCTTTCTTTCTTTCCTTACAAATTTTCTTCTCTCTTTTTTTTTCTTTCAAATTCTTTTATAAATCTTTCTTTCGGATATTTCCAATTTCTTTCTTTCTTTAAGTTTTTTGTTTGTTTGTTTTTGTGTTTTGTTTTTCCTTACAAATTTTCTCTCTTTTTTTTCTTCAAATTCTTTTATAAATCTTTCTTTTCGAATATTTCCAATTTCTCTTTCTTTCTTTCTTTCTTTCTTTCTTTCTTTTCTTTATTTACAAGTTTTTTGTTTTTGTTTGTTTCTTTTTTCTTTACAAATTTTCTTTTCTTTCTTTCTTTGCAAGTTCTTTTAAAATCTTTCTTTTCGAATATTTCCAATTTCTTTCTTTCTTTCAAGAGTTCAAACGCTTCCTTTTGGGGGGGCGCATGCGCATACTTGTGATCGTATATGGTGACTTAACAATATGTGCATTACTCTGCTTGCATTAATGTTATGTGTTTGTATATATATGTGTGTGTTCTAATAGGCCAATAGGATTTCGTTCGATACCCCCCCCCTGCCACCGCCCCTACTACCGAATTTGTGGGTGGCAATCCTTTGACATATGCGCGTATTTTACTATGAAATTTCGCGTTTATTTTCTCGGTTTTTGTGTCTTCTTTGCGTTGGCGTTGAGCGCCTGTTGTAGTATCAAGCCATAGTTACTGCGTTAATCACAAAAGCTTTTGGTAGTTATTTCGTTTCTTCCTTGTATCAAGATTGGCTCATCTCTTAGTAATTTATAGCATTTCATTTAACAGTACTATAGGTACCACCAAAATACGTCACGTGATCAGTTTAGGCCACATTGAAAGAAGAAATGTAAATATTTTTGAACTTAAAAAAAAAAAAAATCTCGCAAAAACGAAATAACGAACATAAAGAGTTGTTATAATGAAAAACAGTTAATTCAAAGATCAAATTATCCGATTGGGGAAAATTTATTTTAAATAAATGTTTCTTCTTTCGAATGGACAAACAATTTTCAAGATAATATTAACCTTTATGCAAGTTTCATTCAGGGACAATTGGGTACCTACAGTCCTAATACATAACTAAGCAAAGCTAGTAGTAGTAGTAGTCGTTGGTGGCCTAATGTCGGTATGAGCCATATAGCGAGGGAGTCTATCCCCTTTTCACTAGTGCCAGACCAAGGAATTACGTTAGCATCTGATGTGGAGCGCCACACCTACCATCAGCTGCTTACTTTACCGCACAGGTCCTTGTGCTACTCATACGCTGAGTTGACGAGGGCCGGTATCAAACCAGGAACCTTGTGATTCCTAGCCGGACGCTCTATCGACTGAGCTAAACCGGACGTCAGGTGAATTTCTTGAGCGAATTTTAACATGTTTGAATTCAGAGTTTTGCCTTCTCCTAGACTGGTTGACTAACCAAGGTTTAAGAGCCCAGTCTGCCCTACTAATTATCCATAGCTGGAGTGAGACTAGTTGTATTCCTGTTGGCTATTAAGGGAGCACCTGCCGATCATGACACTCAGATCTGAAATCTTAGTCCCATTTTGAATGAATTTATATTTGTCGTATTTTTCATGAGTCGTATATTGTGGTAATATCGAACCCAAATGTTGATTAGTATCTGTGCTCCTGTCACAGATTTGGCCTGGTATTCTTCATGGGAAGAACACACTACAGCGGGGTACGAAATTAAATCAGAAAATTTAAATACTTATTACTTAAAAAAAAAAAAGATAAGAAAAAAGAAAAAGAAAAATATACGGGTCATTAAGTGCACTGGTTAGTACTTAAAGCTTTCATTGAACATTTTGTTTCAATTTTGCGTCGAATATTATCATCATCATCATCATCATCATCATCTATGAAAAAAAACAGAAGCAGAAAAAATTAAGTTTTAACTGCGTTAAAGTCCATTTGTCTCTTTTTAATTAATCAGGTTTTGTAGGTTAACTTTTTTCTGATGATTCTTTCAGGGTTTACTGCTATCGCCATTCCTTCAAATTTCCCCCACGGCTGTTTTTCTAGGTATTTTCTACCTGTAAGATCGGATATTTCAAAGTTCACTAATTGATTCACTTCAGAACTCATTCTATTCAAATAATCCCATTATAATTGTAAAGTTTTTTATTATTATTAGTGTAAACAAGAGACAAGCGCGAGAGCCATTCTCAGTGGTTTACGGTAGGATCGCAGTGGTGTGAGAGCCAGCAGTTTAAACTAGACAAAGAGTTAAATAAATTATTTCCAGTTACAAGCTAATTGGAAATTGCTTTATTTTATATATATATATATATATATATATATATATATATATATGATAAAGAAAAGAAATGTAGATGGATAAAATGAATTTAATCGATATCACATTAATCGATATCACTTACACATGTGTTTCGGTCAGTTTATGTGTGTGAAAATATTTCGCACACACATATACATATAGTCATCCACAGACACGTGTTTTGACTTATCAAGTCTCTTCAGTGTGGCTTGACATTTGTAAACTACCTACAGCCGAGATTGAAATCCGATCGGTTCAGAATCAGTCAGACACCTTAACCGCTTGGCTATAGTCACCCACAGAATGCGAAGGGGATTTTAAATGTTTTTAACACACACACACACACACACCACACACACATATATATATATATATGTGTGTGTGTGTGTGTGTGTGTGTGTGTGTGTGTGTGTGCGTGTGTGTTCCAATTCCTTCCCACAAGTAGGATGTGATAATTTCTTAAATTTAACAGGTTTTAATTTAGTTTTATTTCCCCAAGACTGGTTGCTTCACCAAGGTTAAAGAGCCCTGCCTGCCCAATAATTTACCCATAGATGGAGGGAGAATTTTTGAAAAATACATTTTTCAACTTTATGTGTTAATCTTAATATTTTGGAGAGTTTTTTTTTACTCTCCAAAATATTAAGATTAACACATAAATTATTGGACAGGCTGGGGAAAAAAGAAAACATTTTTTTTCAAATGTCAAAAAGACTTATAGCAAATTCTTACCGCCTTTCGAGAAATAGTTTTCATCCAGCTTCTCAGTAGAAATATATTTTGGGAATTGATTTTTTTCCCTTTCCTTTCTTCTTTTTTTAATCTTTTCTTTCTTTCTTTTTCTTTATTCACAGTCCTAAGTGTTTCAATGTGTGGCGGGAGGGGGTGTATATCCTGACCTCCTTCATCTTTGATATCTATTTCAGTATTTAGATTTTACCAGAAGAATTCGTCTTTATTATTATTTCACTCCATTCGAGTTTTTCACACCTGCCGCAGTCGGTGGTTCACTGGGGGCTGAGTGACAGCAAGTCTCCTCAGGTCTCCAGGACTCTTCTGAGTATTCCAGCCGATCTCAATAATGCTGTAGTCTGGATTGTTTCGACCCTTCCTCTGATTTCCAATTCATCCAGGCTCTGTTCCAACCCCCTGGGGATTGTTCAGAGGGTCTCAATTACAATTGGTACGACCTTCATCCTCATGTTCCACAGTTTTCTCAGTTCTCTGGCAAGGTCCAAGTATTTGTCGATCTTTTCGCTCTCTTTTATTTTCACTCTGTGATCAGCCGGGACGGCAAAATCCACGAGATGACAAGTATTCCTCTTCTTGTCAATCAAAAGTAGGTCTGGTCTCCTGGCCGGGATTAGGTGGTCCGTCTGTACCTCAAAGTCCCAGATAATTTGTGCTTCTCATTCTCCAGGACAGATTCAGGCTTGTGCATATACCATTAAGGTTTTTCACACCTGTCGTAACCGGTGGTTCACTTGAGGGTGAGCGACAGCAAGTCTCCTCATGTCTCCAGGACTCTTCTGAGTATTCTAGCTGATCTTAACAGTGATGTTGTTTGGATGGTCTCGATTCTTCTTCGGATTTCCAATTTTTCCAGACTCTTTTCCAAACCCTTGGGAACCAATCTATTACAATTATCCCGACCTTTACCTTCATGTTCCACAGTTTTTTCAGCTCTCAGGCCAGGTCCAATTATTATTATTATTATTTTCACTCCTTTTGAGTTTTTCACATCAGCATTAGCTGATGGTATTTCACTGGAGTCTGAGTGACAACAAGTCTCCTCATGTCTCCAGGACTCTTCTGAGTATTCTAGCCGATTGCAGCGGTGCAGTAGCTGGATGGTCTCAATCCTTCCTCTGATTTCTAGATCCTCCAGTCTTTTTTCCAAGTTTATTGGGACCGTTCCAAGTGCTCCAACTACAATTGGTATCACTTTCACTCTCATGTTTCAAAGCTTTTTCAATTCTCTGACAAGGTCCAGGTATTTATCCATCTTTTCATTTTCCCTTCAGCTTCACCCTGTGATCTGCTGGGACCGCAAAGTCCACAGTTGACAAGTTCTTTTTTTTATTTTATAATCCACAATAGGTCTGGTCTCTTGGCTGGGATAGGGTGATCCGTCTTTATCTCGAAGTCCCAGAGAATTTTATGCGTTTCATTCTCAAGAACAGATTCTGGTTTATGCATATATATTATTATTATTATTATTATTATTAATGTTCACTCCTTTTGAGTTTTCCACGTCAGCGTTAGCTGATGGTATTTCACTGGAGTCTGAGTGACAACAAGTCTCCTCAGGTCTCCAGTACTTTACTGGGTATTCTGGCAGATTGCTGCAGTGCAGTATTCTGGGTGGTCTCAATTCTTTCTCTGATTTCCAGATTTTCCAATCTTTTTTCCAATCTTTTTGAGACCGTTCTAAGTGCACCAACTACAATTGGTATCACTTTGACTTTCATATTCCATAACTTTTTCAGTTCTCTGGCAAGGTCCAGGTATTTGTCCATTTTTTCACTTTCCTTCAGCTTCACCCTGTGATCTGCTGGAACTTCAATTATTATTATTATTATTATTATTATTATTATTATTATTACTCGTGTTTCTTAATTGTACGACCGTCATCACCTTGCAGCACCCTCTGTTTAAAAGTGAGATAGTCAAATCGTCCAAGAGGACATGCAAAAATGTAAATCCCGATTATCTGGTGTTGTTTATCGATCGATTTCTTATTTCTTATGAGTGACGTTGCCTCAGCTAAATAATGAACCATGCCTATTTTTATTATAAAGAAAAAAGGGAAGAAAAAGGACATGCTACACAGGAAAAATATAATAAGAAAGAAAGAAAGAAAGTATGGGGAAAAGTAGAGAGAGGGGTGAGCGCGCCGAATCGATAACGCTAACACATTTCAATCGAACATAATAAAAAGATGAAGAGAAGGAAAGAAAGAAAAAAGTTATATATATATATATATATATATAATATATATATAAACCTACGTGTGTCGTCACATTTTAACACCCACCCATTTACTTAGCTGAGGTGACGATACTCATAATAAATAAAAATTCGGCGGATAAGCAACACCAGATAATCAGGATTTACAATTTTGCATGGATGATTTGGACGGGCTCATTTTTAACCAGAGCGTGTTGCAAGATGATAAAGGTCGTACGAACACAGGTATTAATATATAGAAGATATCATAATGTGGTATATTCACAGGTGCCGCTAGTTGATATTTATTTTATTTGGGGGTGTTCTGCGTACTTCTAACTCGGTGGAACATTCTTAAGAGCAGTGAGACAAGACTTGTATTGGTAAACGTGAGCCACATCTCCGTGTGTGTATTGGAGTTTAGAGCACAGAACAGCGAAGCAGTCGGTTAAGCGGAATGATTTTTATACACAACGAACACAGGGCCCCTTTTAGGTCAGATCTGACGAGGTCGATGATAGAAGTCTTTAAAGTACTCGAGAAAATTGTCACGATCACACACATACACACACACATATATATTCATACATACATATATATATATATAAACCGTCATGGGGTGCCTTTTTTGCCCCCAAAAGTTTTTTTGGAACTCTAGTTTAGAAATAAATAGATAAATAAAAAAATTATAAAAAAACAGTATAGAAGCAAAAAAGGAAAGGAATAAAGAAAGGAAAATGGTGAAATTTAACAAGAAAATATTTTTCTTAGTATGTATAGTTGTTTCATAGCCTAAAACTTGAAATTATCCTTTCAGCGATATATATATATATATATATATATATATATATTATATATATATATATAGAGAGAGAGAGAGAGAGAGAGAGAGAGAGAGAGATATGAAAGGATAATTTCAAGATAGAAAAAAAAAGATATTTAAAAAAATGGTTTTAAGAAGACGGGCGTTTTCTTTTGGATAACTTTAATTTTTTCTTAAATTTAGTTTCTGGTTGACTGGTGGTTGTTGGTTGGTTGGCTGGTTGGTTGGTTGGTTGGATTTTTGGTTGATTGATTGGTTGGTGTTGGTTGGTGTTGGTTGGCTGGTTGATTGGATTTCGATTGGTTGGTTGGCTGGTTGATTGGATTTCGATTGGTTGGTTGGTTGGTTGGTTGGTGGATTGGATTTTGATTGGTTAGTTGGTTGGTTGGATTTTTGGTTGGTTGTTGTTTGCTGTTTTGTTGGTTGTTTGTCGATTGGTTGTTTCAGTCTTGAACCATAACTAAGCAAAGCTTACTAAATAACAACATGGGATATTACTGTAATTGTTAATGGGTGCCATTTTGAGGGGAACTTGTGCACATATTGATCTGTATGCGATAATTTATTGTAATCCCACTATAAGGGCCGGTGCGTACCATCCCTGCTCCTCCAACCGAAAGCCTACCTGATGGGGGGGGGGCGCAAAGGCGGGTTTCATGAATTTTATTCGAATAATATGGGGTAGGTGGTGGTTTTATGTTGGATTCGACTCTTTGGTTATTTTTGGTACGTGTTCGCTGGTTGTTTCTCTTAATCCCCATTATATGTGGTTTTTCCTTCTTGTGGGTTGTCAGGCTGAAAAGGAATTAAAGGAAGGGAAAAGAAGAGATAAAGACAAAGATACTTTTAGGTTTCAGACTTTTATTCTAGGTTCATAGCTATTCCGTGGAGAGAAATTTATTTCCTGTACCTGTCGTAGCGTCTGATCTCAGTCAAGGTCTGCGTTTGAATGGCCGAGTTTTCCTTTTGGTACCAGGAATGTGGTCTTTTCTCTGTGCATGCTCAGAGGCTCCTTTCTGTCTGAGGGCTCCTGGCAAAGGTTTCCTTTTGGCACCAGTAAAGGGACAATTTCTCTGCATATGCCCTGAGGCTCCTTCCTGACTAAGGGCTCCTGGCCAATGTTTCCTTTTGGCACAAGAAAGGGCGCATTTTCTCTGCGCATGCCCAGAGGGTTCTCCTGTCTGAGGGCTCCTGGGAAATTTTTAATTTTATTTTTTAATTTAATTCTATTTTAATCCATACTATACTAATTTATGAAAATTGACGTATAGTAGAGTGGGAACCTGTATCATAGACGGGGGGGGTGCTGATATCATAAACTAGTGGCGGTATGGGACCTTGTATCGGCATTGCTCGCTATTGTACATTTATGAGTAAACTGAAACGTATTCTGGACTATTGCACTTGTAGTTGCCGTCAGTATAAACATTGAATTGTGAGTGTTAAAAATGTAGGTATGAAAACAAATATTTGAAGACCGAGGAAGGTCCTTATTGGGTAATCTGAACATTAGCTACATAAATGAGAGTACCCTTGTTTCTTTCACTTTGAGAAAGCCGTCTGTTTTGGTCAGCCATTTTCCTTTCGCCGTAATTAATACAACTGCATGTTTTAACACGAAAATATCATAAAATGTGTTCTTAATAACAATCAAGTTCCTTTTAAATAATGCACAAGCACAATTAAGAACACATTTTATGATATTTTCGTGTTAAAACATTCAGTTGTATTCATTCGAACAAATTCGTATTTTCAGTGTAGATTTACGGTGAAATGAAAATGGACGACCAAAATAGATGGTTTCCTCGAAGTGAAAGTGTTGTATAGTAAGGTCACGTGAATATTAGGAGGAGAGTCCGTCGTCTAAGTACTTCAAGTGAGTTCTGCAGAGAGTAATATGTGTGTTCTTAAATAGTGGCTAGAACCTGTTGAGGTACAGGGAAGATGGGTCATTCCATTATATCAGAAAGAAACAAGGGCAGGTTACTCTCATTTATGTAGCTAATGTTCAGATTACCCCTCACTGAAACTAAAGATCTAAAAAAGAAAAAAAGAAAGTGAAACCTCTCTGGACATCAATTTTTTTTTTCTGAGTGTCTCAGTTGGAGGTTCAGGGGTAGTACACTCCAATAGAGCGTAGAATCAACAGAGACAAAAAACAACCTCAAAGACACCCAGCCAATAAACCACCAGGCCGGACAGAATACCACGTGACCCTCAACAACTCCTGACAAGAGAAGGAGCAATCAGTCTATCTTGAACCATTGAGAAAGAGAGATGATCCTCGAAATATTGGTAAATAAAAAAGATTTAGTACACAATATTCATCATTAGGTTTCTGGTCTTCATTTTTCTTCATGCTTCTAAAATAACCCAAAATTTTCCATAACCCCGAAAACAGACCAGGAGCCGGAGTCCCTAAAGTGGTGTGATGTTGAAATCAAGTGCTACCCATCAACTCCTGCGACACGAGCGTTGCCATACCGCATTGGTTCCTTACCTTTCCTTTGGAACACAGCGGCAGTGTGGAGAGGGGGATTTGCTACATGGGAAACAGCTTATCCTCCATATGAACCCGCCCGGGCTATGTAGTTCAAAGGAAAAACAACAACAAAAACTTTGACACTACACCATTGACTCTCGTAGACGGTAGGCTGCCAACCAACCAACCATAATATATATATATATATATATATATATATATATATATATATATATATATATATATATTCAATTTGATATAATGAATAGGTAGTTTATGTCAAAGTGGGTTAAATTATTTTATCTTTTTATTCAGCTTTCTTTGCCTGTACAGTGAACACAAAAATTATATTTTCTTATTTAATTCGATTTTCTTATTTTATATATATATATATATATATATATATATATATATATATATATATATATATATATATTTGTGTGAGTGTGTGTATCCGTGTTGTATTGTATATTTAATGTGTGTGTATGATTGGTTGGTTGTATGAATGTCTTTTCTTTACTGTTGAGTAGTGAAAATAGGATTGATTGAGAGAAGAAATGAGAGTCGAAAGGAAGAGAGAAATGTTAGTAATAAAAAGAATGTCAAATATCGGGGAGTGTATAATAAAAGGAAAGAGAAGAAGAAGAAGAAAAACAGCTAGGAAGAAAATCAAAACAAAAAAGTAAAAAAAAAGAATGAATAGAAAGAAAGCAGGGAAAATAAACAACAAAAAAGTAAAGACAAAATTGATAACGGTAAGGATAAAATAAGTAAAAAAAGGAAGGAGAATAAAAAGAAGAAACGGAAAAAAATAACGAAAAAGGATCATGGGTTTGTTTTTTAAGACGAAGAAGAAAGAAAGGAAGAAGAAAGAAGGCTGAGAAAGAAAGAAAGGGAGAAAAAGAGGAAGAAGAAAGAGAGGTATAGAAAGAGGAAGAGAAATAGGAAGAAGAAAGGAAGGAAGAAGAAAGGCTGAGAAAGGAAGAAAGAAAGAAGAAAGAGGAAATGGAAAGGTATAGAAGGAAAGCGAAAGGAGAAGGAGAGGTTTAGAAAGAGGAAGGTAAATGGGAATAAGAAAGAAAGGAAGAAGAAAGAAACGTGGAGAAAGAAAGGGGAAGAAAAAGAAAAGAGGAAGAAAAGAGAGAAAGGTCGAGAGAGAATGAGCAAGAAGTAAGGGGAAGAAGAAAAAAGAGGCAGATAAAGAAAGAGGAATAAAAAAATATATATATAGAAACAAAGAAAGAAAGAAAGAAAGAAAGAAGAAGAAGAAGAAGAAGAAGAAGAAGAAGAAGAAGAAGAAGAAGGGAAAGAAAGGAGAAGGAAAGACGAAGAAAGAAAGACACAGAAGAAAGGTAAAGAAAGAAAGAATTATGAAGAAGAAATAAAGGTAGAGAAAGAAATAGGAAAAGACAGAAAGAAGAAGAAAGAGAAAGAACAAAGGTAAAGAAAGAAAGAGCGCGGAGAAAGAAAGCTAGAAATAGAAAATGAAGAAGAAAGAAAGAAAGAAAGAAAGAAAGAAAGAAGAGGAAAGTAACATTATCTAAATTTTAAAAAAAAAGAAAAAGAAAGAAAGCAAACAAACAAACAAAAAGAAAGGAAAAAGAAAAAGAAAAGATTTCAACTTAAAAATAAAATCGAAAATAAAAACCCAAGGGAGGGAGCAAAATATCTGGGAAATATGCAACCAAAAATGAAAAAAAAAAATCAAGGCACGCTACAAAAAAATTTTAAAAGTTCTTTAAAAGAAAACAAAGTTTGAAATATTTTTTTAAATCATAAAGAATATTGTATGTGTGTAAAATCTAGGAAAGAATTTAAAAAAATACCTTTTTGAAAAGACATTTTATTTGAAAACCAGGAAAACTTGAAAAGAGAAGGACGGATAGATGGAAGAATGAAAGAACGAATAGAAGGAATGCAAGAAAGAATTAGAAAAAAGAAGAACGAATAGAAAAGCGATCAATTTCTTCTCTTGGGATCAGAAGTTAAAAAAACAATTTTCCCGCGTTTTTCGTTCAAATGAAGGCGCGAAATTTAGTTTTTTTCTTACAAAACATTGAGAATTCAGCGTGGTACTAAATTTCAACATTCTTTAGTTTTCTTTTCTTTTCAATATTTTCTTTAGCTTCCAACTTCCTTATACAGTGTATAATATACACGTTTTATTACTTACATACAGCTTATATTATATTTATTATATTTGAAATATAATTAAATATTAAAAAAAAGATTTTTTTATTAATTTGGGGTGGGATTTTTTTTTTTACTCTGTTGTTTATTCATAAATACAATAAAAAAAACCTCCAAAAATTTTTAAAAAATCCTTTTTTTCACATTTAATTTTCAGATTTTTGTTACTTATTTTCTACCAAAATCACTCCTTTAAAATTTTCTTTTTTTCTGTTCACACCTTCGGTCTTTTGTCTTTATTTTCATAGTAATTAATTTCAATTAGAAATATAAACCCACCAATATTTTTCGCCCCCCAAATAGGGTCAAAGTTAAGTGAAAAAAATAAATAAATAAATAAAAAATCAGGAAGTTTTAAAATAAAATAACTGAGGCAAAATAAAATTCATTTATTGAAAAATCAACAGTGAACATTTCATTGAGATCGGATAATACTCTGGTTTTTGGTAACTTTTCTTTTTTTACTTTTTTTTTTTTTCAATCAGTTGGGTTGATTTGATTTTGTAAGATACGTCTATGACGTCATTTTTGTTGATACCTACAACTAACCCATTTTATTCTATTTTCAAATTTTTGTTTTCTCTCTTCTTCTTCTTCTTCTTTCTTCTTCTTCTTCTTCTTCTTCTTCTTCTTCTTCTTCTTCTTCTTCTTCACCCATCATCATTTTTTTTCGGTTTGTTTATCACAAAAGAAAGAAGAAAGTAGTCTTTCTTTTCTTTAAATTGTACTACATTACTGCTGCTAAAATTCCTTTAAAACTTAGATTTCTAAGTTATTTCTGTTTCAAATACATTTTTTTATTTTGATAAATTTTACTGTCTAGCTTTACAAATTCGAATTAAAACCGGTAAACGGGGGGGGGGGGGGGGGGGGTTCTGCTGTCACGAAAAATTTTCCTTTAAAAAAAATAAAATAATCGTTCTTTCTTTTTAATTGGATTTTTAAAAATATTTGGTAGAGGAATTTGTAATTGTTTTGGTTCCATTGAAAAAATGTCCATGTTTCTCTAAAATTGTTAAAATGCTTAAAATTGAAATAAATCACTAAGTAGGCCTGAACCTATTCTAGTAGTAACCACTCCAAATGGAGTTTGAATTCAGAGTTTTCCTTCTCCTAGACTGGTTGCCTAAACCAAGGTTAAAGAGCCCAGTCAGTCCTACTATTTACCCATAACTGGAGGGAGAATAGTTGGATTCATACTTTTCCCAAGGGTATTAGCGCTATGTGGCTTCGTCCAGGATTTGAACTCGGGTCGATGGGACCATTTCCTACGACTCCAACCAGTACACCACGCACCTCCCATCAAAGTCGTCCTGGTCAAATGTGTGTATGGGAGGGGGAGTGTTTTTATTTTTGGTACAAATGCACAATAGCGCGCAAGAGATGATATTATTAGAATTACATTTTACGTATAAATAGCATTAGATTACGAAAACTTCTGAGGTAGCCTAACCCTAACACCAATCCTAGCGTCTAAAAGGTTTCGGGTATTTCCGTAAAATTTAATGCTTTTGGATAATAAAAAAAATCAAAATAATAATCAGCAGCAGTTGTTGTTTCACACGTGAATAGAATATTATGTCTCCTACAACCTCCCATAAAAAAACGACGACAATTTTTTTTCAAAGATTACTTTCAATATCTTTTATGAGTGTTAAATGGAATCTCATTTTTTTTAGCTACATATTTTTGATACAATATTTTCTTTAATTAAATAAATACGCTTTTGCCTTTCAATGTATGGGAGTATTTATTCTACTTTTTTTTTAATCCCTAAAAAGAAATTGTAGACCACTGGAACTTTAAATATAACATTCCTTGAAAATTAAGCTAACGATGAAAAAAAAGGATATATATTTTTTCTTGTTTACGAGACTTAAGTTTCAAAATGTAAGACGTCCTACTACCGAAATAATCAGAATATAGTTTTTTTTTAGTTTTTTTTTTTTTATATGTGTTCCGTAATTGAATTATCTTTCCAAAGATGTAAAATGCATTTTCTTGCAAAATAAGAATAAAAAATTAAATTAAAAAAAAAAAAAGATTACGAAGAAACTTGTATGGGGGAAAATGTGCGAGACAAAAACTAACGAAAAAATAATTAGCCTTTTCAATTTAGAGTAAACATTTATTTAGAATAAACGTTCTTCTCTTAATTCTTCATATACCGAAAGTTTTATTAAAATCGGATCGTTAGATTATTTTCGTTTTTAGAATACTTTCCTGTAATCCCCCTTATCAACAGGTGCGCAAATTTAAACACCCCTAAATCAAGAGTACTTAGTAACAAAGTACTATTAGTTCAAAGAATTTAAAGCTGTGGTTAGTCTGGCATAGGAAAGTAGTCACCAATAAAGTAGTGATCAGATTCATTGTTGCTTAACTTTGCAGTAACATCAAGTACACGTAGTTCAAGCTGCCAATCTCTTATAAAAAGGCACGATTAAAATTCTATAAAGCAAGAATTCAAATGTCACTTGTTTTCTTAAGTATGAACCTTACTTTTTAAAAATTCAATAATTTCTTTTAAAAATTTTTTTAATGCTATAAGGTTCAAGGTTATATATATATTATAACTGATTGAAACAAACAACTCCGACTCGAGTGTTTAACATGAAATAATAGACTTTAATAAAAGCACATGGAGACATTTATCACATATACAAGAAATACGTGTAAGGCACAAGGTACAATAAGAACATGAACGATAGTTACCTACATGTACATATAAAATATATAGATAGAGTTATGGATAGTCCATAAGGTTAAAGTCACTTACTGACTTAGTCCGTACGTTGGGGGATAGAGTCCCCCACGATGATGGGGTGTAGACACAAATGTCTAACCCATGTTGTCCAGTCCAAAAAATGGAGAAAAGAGATCTTGAATCTGGCGCTTCCTGCTTAAATACAGAAAAACACCTGGTGGTGAGAATAAGAAACGAGAGGGAAGATAACTCTTCCAGATCCAAAGGAAGACAATCCAACAATACTATTAAGTTATATTATTGATTTTTAGTCGCAATAACGGACCGGTTTAGCTCAGTCGGTAGAGTGTTCGGCTAGGAATCACAAAGTTCTTGGTTCGATACCGGCCCTCAGCCAACGAGTAGCACAGGGATCTGTGCGGTAAAGTGAGGAGCTGACGGTAGGTGTGGCGCTCCACCTCAGATGCTAAAATAATCTCCTTGGTCTAGCGCTAGTGAAAAGGGGATAGACTCCCTCGCTGTCTGGCTGATACCGAATTAGGCCGCCCTGACGACTTTACTTTACTTTTAGTCGCAATAAAGAAAATTTCAAACATTATAAAAAAATGTCACGTGGGTATCGCGGGATTTATAAGTACTTAACTAATTATTCCATAAAAAGCAAAAAATCCAAAATGTCTTTTGTTTTCTTGGGTATGAAACTTACTTTAAGAAAATTCGGTACCACTAATAGTATGTGGCCTACCTTTTGAATGTGGCCTACAAAATCATGTCTCTCTTATGGTATGTGGCCTACCATAAAAAGCATATCATAAGGTTATGATAATAACTACTAACCCTAATCCTAACCCTATTTCAGAATTTTAGAATATTTTAGAACTATTTGGTACCATTATAGTATGTGGCCTACGAAATCTTGTCTCTCTTATAGTATGTGGCCCACCATAAAACGCATATTATAAGGTTATAATAATAACTCCCAACCCTAACTCTAGATCAGAATTTTATAATATTTTAGAATTAGATAGATCTCTGATTCATGTAAATTATGGATAAATTCTTTTTTTTAATTATTCTTAATTACTATATACAGCTTATGACTGCATTACATTTCTTGAAATTGAATATATGTGAAAAATAATTAGTTTCAATAAATTGCCTACTACTTATATCTATAAATATACTCTTACTGAAGTAGGACACATTCAAACCAGGTAGGCCACATACTATAACGAAACCAAAAAATGTCCCGTGGGTATCGAGGGATTTATAAGTACTTAAATAATTATTCCATTAAAATCAAAAAATCCAAATGTCTTTTGCTTTCTTGGGTATGGAACTCACTTTTAAAAAATTCAATGATTTATTTTTTAAAAACAAATCAATACCTAATAATACCATTAAGTTATAATATTGATTTTCAGTCCCTATAGAAAATATCAAAACACTTTACCAAAAAATAAAATGTCCCGTGGGTATTGTGAAATTTATAACATGTTTAACATATCTTATTATAATGGAGATTATGTTTCTGTCTGTCTGTCTGTCTGTAATCGAAACTACGTCATCGCCAATGTCACAATTCCCATAGTATTTACGTTATATTCTCAATTTTTATTAATTAAATAATTATTTAATTGATAAATAATTAAATGATTATTTAATTAATAAACATTGAGAATTAAGATTAAATATGATTATAATGGTTATTTAATCTTAATTAGCATCTTATATATTAATGTCTCTATTAAGGTCTAGCTGAAATAGATTTGCCCCAAAACAGTCCACATTATTAATGTGTTTAGAATCCTGCGATTTGTGTTATGTATAATTAAGAAATAAATGTTTGCATAGTATATGGTGGGAATGATTTGCATACCGATTTTAACAATAACGTGTTCAATAAATAATTACTTGGAGTTATTGATTTGATTTCTAATATAATTTAAAAAAAATCTCAAACGTATTAAAAGCAATCGTATGTATAATTTTATATTGAAATCAATTAGAATTAAGTAAAAATAAGTGTAATCTTTTTTTGTGTGTGTTCGTATTTAATTTCATTAGTCTTTTTAATTCTATATATAGTATTTGATTTTATTAAAACTTAAATACTTGTGCCCAGAGGGTGCATATTTTTTGCTCGTTTTTTTTTTTTTTTTATTTTTAAAATAAATGTAAGTACTGAAACTGATTGTTTAAGAATTCATTGTTTTTAAAATAAAAAATAAAAACAAAAAAATAAAAATTTTATTTTTTTTTTTATTTTTAATTTTTAAAGATCACTAATTAGAACTGATCCTATTCTAGCAGTGACAAGTTTTACTTCTCCTAGGCTGGTTGCCTAACCAAAGTTAAAGAGCCCAGTTTGCCCTACTATTTATCCATAACTGGAAGGAGAATAGTTGGATTCATACCTTTCACAAGGGTATTAGCGCTATGTGAAGTGTACCTTCGTCCATGATTTAAACTCAGGTCGACGAGTCAATTTCCTACGACTCTAACCACTACATCACGGTCACCAACAATTCATTTATTAGCTTGAAGACTCGCTCAAGATGTTAGAGGATAAGACGAAAGTCTGAAATATGAACGTACAATACATGTTCAAGATATATTTAGTCGGTTCAGACACTTTTCCTTCTTTTTCCTACATGAGTCAACAACTAGACTCAGTACTGAGTTATATTGTTGTTGATGTTATTGTTCTAGTTTTACGTACAACCCGATCAGAACGGCGACTTGGATACTGCAGATTTTAAGAGGTTGATTAAGTACACACTTCTTGGAGAAAAAATATTTCCAAAAATCAAATATATCACTGATCCAGGTAGATGCAATAGACGTTTAATTAAATGAGCCGTGTGCCTTACCCTAAGACGAGTTTTTTTTTTCTTGACGATGATGATGATGATGATGACGATGATGATGATGATGATTTTTTTTTTGTCGGTTCGCATCAAGTATATTTGATTATAAAACTAAAACCTATAGAAACCCGGTTAATTATGAATTAAAATCAGATAATTTCGTGATTTTTTGGTAATTTTTTTTCAATCAGGGATTTTGATTTGATTTTGTAAAATACGTCTATGACGTCAAAAATGTTGGTACCTATGACAATGAAGGAGATATCTCATGAAAAAGTTTTTTTTTTTATAGTTATTTTTAATCTACGAGAAAATAAATAAATTCATGTGACTACGATCAAATTTACTGAAGCCGATGCAACATTGGATAACCTTGCTACTAAAAAAAACAAAAAAAAACCAAAATTGCTAGCGAAGATTTAAGTTATATTTTTAACCACTGGAAAGTCCCCAAAGTAAACTACACGTGGTGATAAACAATACTGTGACCTTTGACCTGATACACATTGCACTTTCATGCTCAAACTACGAGGGGGGACAGCACATAAATTATCACAACAAAATATCACTTTTACGCATATTAAAAATAAAGATACATCAGATTATCGTAGAAAATATATTAGATAAGATAAAATTATCCCGAAAGGTTGAAAAATATTTAGTGTTGGTAAAATAAGCTGTGTGTGTAAATAGCTGGTTTACCTAAAAATAGAGAATGGACTATTCCAGAAAAAGCCATTAAAGGAAGTGAAGAAGACTTTAAATAGGAGAGGAGTGACGTCACGCGTATCTGTGGAAAGAAAAGTAAGAAGAATGAAATGAATATGAACAAAGAAAGAAATACTAAAGAAAGAAAGAAAGAAAGAAAGAAAAAGAAAGAAAAAAGAAAGAAAGAATACTGACAGAAAGACAAGAAAGAAAGAAAGAAAGAAAGAAAGAAAGAAAGAAAAAGAAAGAGAAAAGAAAAAAGAAATAGACAAAGAAAGACAAAAGAAAGAAGAAAGAAAGAAAGAAAGAAGAAATAAAAATAGAAGAAAGAAAGAAAGAAAGAAAGAAAAAAGAAAGAAAGAAAAAGAAAAAAAAGAAAGAAGAAAGAAAGAAGAAAGAAAGAAATACTGACAGACAAAGAGAAGAAAGAAAGAGAAAGAAAAGAAAGAGAAAAGAAAGAAAGAAAGAAAGAAAGAAAGAAAGAAGAAAGGTTTTATGAACCGGAGAAATACAGAGGTTACTATTTACAACTAGGAATTTCAATATTCGAAAAGTGTGTGTACGCCTGTACGGTGAATGGAAATGTAATATTAATAATAAGCTTGTAGGCGGAGGAAAAAATAAGAATAAAAATAAAAAGAGATCAGACGTAGCAAAAGTTAGTAAAATTGTAATTGAATAGCATTGGTAAAGTGCATAAGACTTCAGTCAGTCACACACGTTAGTACAGTACTGTAAAAAAATAAATTTAAAAAAATGAAAAGAAAAGAAAAGAACTGTATTGTTCCACTCATATGTACTAGCAGGACCTGTGAATACCACAGTATGATAATTTAATTATTACAACGATTGATGTTTACTTAAGAGCTTTTACTAAATAGTTCAATATGTAAAAAGTATGATAATCTTGATTTAACTCTCACTCTTTTTTCCCTCTCTTTTCTTCTTTTCATATTTTCATTATATTCGATTGAAACAGATTAGCGTTATGGCTTCCGCGCGCTCACCCCCTCTCTATCTTTTCCCCTATTCTCTTTCTATTTTTTTTAATATAGCATGTCCTTTTATTCTCTTTTCTTTCTTTATTATAAAAATGGAACAGTCCATTATTTAGTTGAGGTGACAATACTCATGAGAAATAAGAATTCGGTGGATAAGCAACACCAGATAATCAGGATTTATATTTTTGCATTACATCATGGATGATTTGGGCGGTTCCGTTTTTAACCAGAAGGTATTGCAAAATGGTAACGGTCGTACTTTTAAGGAACACGAGTATCAATACATAGACTTTTACACATAGATATCACGATTACTATTTTATTTCATGTCATGCTGTAAAATCGGAGGTGTGGTCTATAGTCGGTATCAGCGAGGGAGTCTATTACCTTTTAACTCCGATAAAACTGAGTTCGTATGTTTAAAAAAAAGGAGACATATCTACACTCAACGGTAAGCCCCTTAAGCCAGTAGAACAATTTACATACCTAGGTAGTAATATCTCATCCACAGAAAGCGATGTAAATACACGAATAGGAAAAGCATGGTCGGCCACAAACAAATTATCAGTATTTCTCTGAATGTTTGAGATGAGGCTTGAAGATTAGTATTATCTGCGTTATTCGGACTATTGTCCCCTCCGGCCTTCTTCAGGTATTTCTTGTCGTAATCGGGAGCCATCACGGAACTTTGAATGTGTCCAATTGGACACATGGCCTAGTGGATAAAGGAGTTAGGTTAAGACAGTTCTAAGTGACTGTTATCTCTGGAACCCGAGTTCAATCCTGAGTGAAGGCAGTTAGAAAAATAATTAACACAACTCCTACCCCAGCTATGGTTAGTGGAATGAGAACAGGATACCCCAGTGGACTAAATAAAGGGTTAGGTTCAAAGTTCCGTGATGGCTCCCGATTACGACAAGAAAGTTCCCGAGTTCGAAAAGAAGGTACCCGAGTCCGAGAAGAAATACCTGAAGAAGCCCGGATGGCATATCGGTCGAAACGTTGTACAAATAACAATGAAGATGGGGACAATAGTCCGAATAACGCATATAATACAAATTATCAGTAATATGGAAATCCGATCTCACTGACAAGTTAAAGCGACAATTCTTCCAGCCTGTGGTTATAGCAGTGCTGCTGTATGGCTGCACCACTTGGACCCTAACGAGGCGCCTTGAGAATAAGCTGGATGGGAGCTGCACAAGAATGCTGCGTGCAGTCTTGAACAAATCGTGGAAGCAGCACCACACGAGGAAACAGCTATATGGCCACCTGCCCCCCATCTCACAAACCATTCAAGTGAGACGGACAATGCATGCCGGACACTGCTGGAGAAGCAAAGACGAGCTCATAAGCGACGTTCTCCTGTGGAAGCCAACACACAGACATACTAGTGTAGGCCGCCCATCAAGGACCTACATTGACCAACTATGCAAAGATGCTGGATGCTGCGCAGAGGACCTCCCTGGGAAAATGAATGATAGGGAAGGTTGGCGAGAGATTGTCATGGATATCCGTGCTAATTGCACGACATGATGATGATGACACCAGGGAGATTGTATTATTTCGATTTTTCGGACTGTTGAGCTCATCTTTATTGTTATATACTAAACGTTTTGGTTGATGTGTATGGAGTTACAAGAGGTTTTGTGCTTTAAGGTTTAAGGTAGCTGGATACTCTGGTTGCGTGTCCTTACAGCTTTCGTTTTTAACCCCATCTTATTTGGTGGTTGTGCTGAAAAGGAAGGAATTCAAGAACGAAAAAGAAAGAGACAAAGACAGAAGGTGATTTTATGACTTAGGCTTTATTCACCGGTCATAGTCGCCTGTAGCAAAGGGATATCCCCAAGGCCGTGGTAGCGACTACACACAGTTAAGGTCTCAACTCGAATGACCGAGAGATTTTCTTGGGAGTAGGAAGTGGGTCCCTTTTCTCGCACATGCGCGGAGGGTTCTTCCGGTGAAGGCTCATGGAAGTTTGTTATTTTTTAATTTTTTATTTTAATTTCATTCTTATTTTATTTTAATCTCCACATGTGCCCCGGCCTTCTTCAGGTGTTTCTTGTTAAACTCTGGAACCTTCATGTCAAACTCGGCAGCCTTCACGGAACTTCTAACCGAATCCTTTATTCTATTCAGTCCACCGAGTCTGACTGTTCTCATTCCGTTAACCATGCACGGATACAAGTATTAAGCTATGTATTGTTGCCCATGGTCAGGATTGAACCTGCAACCCACAGATGATTGTCACTTAGAACTTTATTAACTCAACTCTTATATCCGTTGCACCATTTGTCCAACTAGACACATGGCGCAACAGATATAAAGGTTGATTGTTTTTGTGTCTGAGGTGGAGCGCAACACCTACCACCAGCTCCCCACTTTACCGCACAGATCCAAGCTGTGCTACTCATCCACTTAATCTTGGGGTTATTTTCAGTCATCATCACTGGGGTAAATCCATGTCATATCATCCAGGCCATGTCACCCACCTCCTTCAATTTTTCTAAAATTTCGTGGAGGTGTGGATCTTGTTAAAGTAAGACAATCTCCAAAATTTGAGCTTCCAATTCCAAAAATTGGTGAAGTTATTACGATGTTTAGCTCTCCAAACTTGGTGGGGGGGGGGCGAAATATGGCGACTTTTTGTAACCTATTTTTGTCTGTACAATGAGTTATAGAGCTTCCCTACTCCTAAAAATTGGTTTATAAAAGCGTTTTTACCAAGGGAATCCAAAAAATGCCACCAGAAAAGTCTTAAAGTTAAACAATTTTAAGTTATTAATGATTTCTTATTTTTTCATTGCAAAATCAATATCCCAATGTGGCATGCATCTATGACAATTTTTTTCTATTATTATTTTACATTTATTGAACATTATCTGTACCAGAAAGATTGTTTGGTTTTTGCTCAGAACCGAAGCTACAACATTAGTTAAAATTTTACACTTTTATGTTTTAAGTGTTTCCATTCAGCCATTGAATAAGGCCTATATGGAGCAAAATAACTATCAGAGTGCAATTTTGACGTTTCAAATCTCATCAGTGATGCTAGACACAGCAACTACTTCTGACCAGGTTCCTTAACCTCTTGGCCGTTGACAGCTGCCATTAAGTAGCGGTGTTTTAACTGATAAATACATACATCTGTGTATATATTTTACGATCACCAGAGAGATCAAATCTGTAAACAACAGACGATCATTGCTTTATTACACTGGCGGTGAAAGTCAATTAAAGTCGCCCCTAGAGAGCTCTACCGGGTTTTGGGAGCATATAATAAGTCATCCACAGACACTGTGTTTCGACGTTTCACAACTTATCAGTGTGGCTAGACAAAGCAACTACTTCTGACCAGGAGCAATACCCGACTGACTTTTCATCAGCCCGGTTCCTTAACCTATCGGCCGTCGACAGCTGCCATTAAGGAGCGGTGTTTTAACTGATAAATACATACGTGTGCATCTGTGTATATGCACAAATTAGGGAGTTAAAGAGAGATAACTCATGTTTTTCATCTGAAAAAACAAAACAACAACTTACAATGGGACGAAATATACA
This sequence comes from Doryteuthis pealeii, assembly GCA_023376005.1. NCBI lineage: Eukaryota > Metazoa > Mollusca > Cephalopoda > Myopsida > Loliginidae > Doryteuthis > Doryteuthis pealeii. The sequence goes on along the minus strand of CM042159.1, from coordinate 50,861,074 downwards.
AAGGCCTACATAAAATTTCATGTAGAAAGATTACACTGCATAGCTAAAAAAAAGTAAGAAAAAAATAACACAAGGACACGGGTATTGGAACAGTTGTAGCTGTTGCAAGAGTTAAAATCCAGGTATTTTGAAATGATAAAGATAAAAACTTATGTTAGTCTTAACACTGTAGGTCTTTCGTAAACTAAAAAGAACAATCGTTAGTAATAACTTCTAAATATATTTTTAAAATCTCGGAAAATATGTTGCGCAAAATTGAGCATTTTAACCATACATTTTTAGATATATGAAATGAATATTTGTTTATGATAAAATATTGTGTACAACATGCCACCTTTCAGACGTTTAAAATTCACTGTTAAAATTTTAAGTGAATAAAAATAGGCCAATTGAATCAGAGAAAATACATTTTTTTCATGAATTCATATAAAAATATTGTTTTTAAAACTACTATAAAAGAAAACACATTACAAAAAGTTTTTTTTTTGAGTTTTAAGAAAACATCTTTTAAATTTTCTTAAAGTTTTGGGTGTTGAAATTTTTTTAATTTATTCTTCAATTTTTTCATATGGTCTTCGGAATTTTATTTTTATAGAAATGTAAGAATTAGGGACTGGATTTTTTTTATTTTATTCAAATGACCAAAATTGACCCCTCATGATTTCCCCCAATACAACCTGGGAAATCATTTTACAAGGTTTGACTTGATAGGCGTACAAAAACAAGTCATCATTATTTAAATGATATATTCAAAAGTACTTCGACGCCTTATTTATGATTTCCCAGGTTAGGTCATTATTGCTATGCTGCTCGGATAGACAGGGAACACCTGAAGAAGGCCGAGTGATACAGCAGCCGAAACGTTGTGTTTTTTACACACCACAACAAAGATGAGGACAACAGTCCGAAAAAAAATTAAAACAATACCTCCTGGCTAGGTACAAATTCACATTCTAAAAATTTTAACTTTTTAAAATAGAAATAAAACTTTCCTTCAAGAGACATACAACGTGCTCTTTCAGTCGGTAGTTCGTTAACTTCCGGAAGTACTCGACACAAATCGCCACTTGTCGGCTACTTCCGTATCATGTTTCGTGCTTTACTACAGTGAATCTGAGGGAGGAGAGGAGTATAGCAAACCATTCATTGCGTATGCATATTCACGTGTAGTTTATATAAGTTTAGGGGTAAGCAATTCTTATTGTGTGTTAGATTAGTCGTTAGGCAGAAGTGTTAATGGGTGTAGTTTATTTATACTCCTGTTACAGAGCTGCCGGTTTTCCCCACCCCCAAACTAGTTGTACTGCTAATTTTACTACAAGCACTTGTAATGTCGGGACTGAATTTGACATAATATTTTTTTTCTTTTAATAACAAAAACAATATCACAGCTGCTGGTTGTCGCTGTGTAACCTTTTCTGTTTTTATTAGTAGTACTATTTATACTAATATTACTTTTAAGAGTATTTACTGTTTTGTTTATTTACTAATAAGTGAAGGTCGTCACGTTGTTTTTTGTTTTGAAATATAATCCAGCAGACAGCAAAACAAACAAAAACCGGCTTTTTTGTTTTATTTTTATTTTCATTTAATTTAAATACATTTTTTTTTGTTTTTAAATATTAATTTTAAATTTTGTTTTCAAATATTAATTAAATATTAATTTTTTTTTTAAAATATTAATTAAATATAATTGTTTTTAAATTATTAATTAAATATTACATTTTTTTTTTAAATATTAATTTTAAATATTAAATACACTTTTTTTTGTTTTTCAATATTAATTTTGACAAGTCAAATTATTATTATTTTTTTTTTTTTTGTGGTTAATTTTATCAATATTTTTATATTATTAGATACATTAGAATTAAAGGAATTGTTGAAATGAACTTTTTTTAATAAAAAAAAAATCAGTAATTAAAAGTTACTATATTGGTTGGAATTTCAGTGGGAAAAAAAAGGAGTTTACTATGTTTTTTTCGATATTTTTACCTTTAGACAAATTCAAAACAAAACAAAAAAATCTGGTAAGTTGAAAAGTCTTTTTTCAAATGTTTGTGTATTTTTTTAGATTTATTTATTTATTTTTTATTAAAAACAATATTTTTCATATATGTATTTTTGTTTCTTTCCTTACTACTTTATGAAATTTCATTAAAAATCTTTGTTTTTTTCGTCTATAAAAAAAATAAAAAAATAAACGTTTTCATTGAAAAAATTAAATGAAAAAAAAATGTTTCTTTACTTCTTACTACGTTTCTTTCATTAAAAAATGTTTATCTACAGAAAAAAAAGGTAAAGAAAGGTTTGGGTAATATTTTCATTAAAAAAAAATGAAAAAAAAAAATCAATTTTATACATAAAATATTTTAATTAAATTCAATTTTAAGCAATGATGAATTAATTAAATTGAAGAAACTAAATTGATACAAGAATGACACGAAAAACAAGAAAAATAAGAAAATTTCTTTTACTTTTAGGGTTTATTTTTTCCTCTCTCTCAATCATTTTCAAAACAAACGAAAGTGCCACTTTTGGGACCACATGACCTTTAGGCACCATTTTTGCGATCTCGATTCATAAGGACATGTTTTTCATTTACACCGTCAAAATCCGATTGTTTGTTAGGGGTTAGGGTTAGGGGTTTTATAATAAAAACTATTTAAAAATCGTCTGTTAACAAACAACCGGATTTTGATGGTGTTAATGAAAAGCATGTCCTAATGAATCGAGATCGCAAAAGGGGTGCCTAAAGGTCATATGGTCCCACTTTTGTCCCATAATATTTGTTCCATTTAATGAATAAAAATTATATGAAAATGTAACAATTATTATGGGACAGAAAAGATGAAACTACCCTTGTCCCATAAAAGTTGTTATATTCAATGTATGAAATTTATATGCAAATGTAACAATTATTTTGGGACAGAAAAGACTAAATAAGATTACCTCTGTCCCATAAAAGTTGTTGCAGTTAATGAATGAAATGTATATGCAAATGTAGCAATAATTATGGGACACGTAATAAACTTATTTTAATTGAATTGTTTATTATTGTAAGTAAGATAATGTGACTAAGTGGTTTCTGTTTAATTTACGATGAAAATTGTTTAAGTTATTTTTTGCTTTTTATTCAATAATATTTAATTCATTCGTGTATTTTTAAAAAAATCAAATATCGAAAATAAAAAATAAAACTTGCAATATGAGATAAAGTAAATATTTTTCTTTTCAAAACCTAAAACGCAGTCTCTTTTTTTTTTTTTCAATCTTACTTGAGTAAATTTTAAATTTATTCAACTAAAACTGAGAAAAAATTTCTTAAAATTGAAAAAAAAATTCTTCAAAAGAGAGAAAAAAAATTAATTCAAAAAAAGGAAAATTGAAAAAAGAATTATTAAAAAAATTGAGAAAAACAATTATTCTAAAAAGTAAAATTAAAAAAAAAACCCAACTATTCAAGTAAAATTAAGAAACAAAAGACTGCATTTTGTTTTGTTTTTCATGCAAAGATTGTTTAACTTTCCGTTTTAAACCATAAATATGAAAAATTCCGAATATTTTTTTCTTTCTCTTTTATCTTCCATGAATAAGTATTGTTTTTTTGTTGTATTTTGACTAAGAAAAAAAAAAAAAAAAAAAACTCCACTAAGTTTTTAAAATTGTATTTTTTGTGTGTGTATTGAATTTTTTTTTTTACAATTATGTCAAATTTTATTGTCAAAGGATCTCATAATTTTTTTTTCTTTTATATAATAAAAAAGGGGATATTTTTTCAAAAGTTACAATTTATAATAAAAACATGCGTGCAATAAATGTTTTACCCTCCAAACTATGGATGACCAATGGTACCAATTACTTTAAATTGGAGTTATGCCAACAATAAAACATTTTTCGTGTCAAATTAAATAAAGATAAAAATTAAACTACTAAAATTTCCAGTTGTATTCTAAGTGTTTTTTTTTATTTTTTTTATTTTGTTTTATTTTAATTTTAATTTAATAAATTACTTTATTAACTTAGAATTCATTTTTTTTACTAAGGTAAAACGTTTTTAATTGTAATAAGGGGATTTTTTTTTTTTAAACTTTGTTTTAAGATTGATTATTTATATACTTAGTATTTATATTACCGGTGTAAAAGACAGTTAAGAACATTATTGCCCCACAAGTCATCCATCCTTATTGAATAAACAATGTTTTGAAATTTCCCCAAGTGGTTTAATCGTAAATAAATTAAAAACTTACAAGTGGTCTAGGTAAATTAAAATAATAAAGAAACAAACATTTTCTTTCATAAACTTAGCTTCAAGAATTTTTGTTAGATTTCATATTTTGTTGAGCTTTGATTTAGATCATTAATGTCTGGTATTGTTTTTCTCTCTCTCTCTCTCTCTCTCTCTCTCTCAAATTAAATATATGGTTTGAATACTTGCAAACTGAACTGGAAATTGGTTTATTTTCCAAGTTGGAGCGTATTAAATGTATACTGATGCTTGCAAAACAATAGGTATCACCAATTCCCCGTGAAATTTATCCCCCTCCCCCTTATATTTAACACAATGAAACTTGCATAAAAGTTAATATTATCTTGAAAAACAATGTTTTCATTTTTTGCACCGTTAAATCAACTGAAATTTAACATAGCCAAAAACAAGTTACTACAAGAGGGTTTTTTTTTTTTTTTTTTTTTTTTTTTTTTTTGCTGGATTTAAAAAAAAAAAAAAGTTCAAAAATATATACTTTCGTTTATTCAATATGGTCTAAACTGATCACGTGACCCGATTTTGGAGATACCTACAAAACAATCGACTGAGAATCATTATTTGCATGCAACAATCCACTTTGGCGCTTGCTTAAGTTAGACTTGTAGTTGGAGAAGCCCACTCCCCATCAGTCGGCTAATCATGTCAATCCCTAGCACCTATATGATTGTCCCGATCCTATTGCCTTCATGGACCCTCAACCCTATATATCATGTAAGTGCTAGAAAGCAGTATCTGAGGGTCTCTGTGTCGTGGATATGACGTTAAACTGCATCTAATGGTGAAGTTCTAATTCTGGTGCTTTGAGGAGTGTGGAGTACTCCGTCATTGCCATTGCTCTGACTGTATCTTCTGCAGGGGAGTAAGACCTCCTCTCCAAAAGGTTGTCCTGGGTACGAGACTAAACTACATCTGATATTGAGGCTCCAGTTCCCGAGATCTGGGGAGTGTGGCCTACCTCTTCTTTGCCATTACTCTCAGGTCTACTTATTTATGAGTCAAATAGATCTGTTTAGAAATCATTCGTTTTCGGTAAGACTTAGTGCGAAAATAACATCTTAAGAAACGACGATATAAAAGTGTAAACGTCAACGTACAATGAATGCAGTTCCCTAGTGTCTAGGCACAAAATAATCCCAGATGGGTTGACATACCGTTAAAATTAATTAATTAAAGATTTTCTTTCAAAGAAATATTTTTTTTGAAAATCAGTTAAAAAGGGTAATATTTTATATTTGGACCATATGACCTTTAGGCACCGCTTTTGCTTTGCTGATTCATACGGACATTTTTTTCATTTACACCGCCAAAATCCGGTTGTTTGTTAGGGGTTAGGGTTAGGGGTTAGTTTTATAATTTAAAAAAAAAACTAAAAAAATCGTCTGTTAACAAACTTTTGGTGGTGTAAATGAAAAAATGTACCTATGAAACGAGATCGCGAAAGGGGTACCTAAAGGTCATATGGTCCTAATATTTTGATATTATTGCCATTAAAAACGGGTAATATTTTAATTGTAATTGTTGCCATTAAAACGGGTAATATTTTGATATTCAAGTCTTGTTGCCATTAAAATATATATAATATTTACTATAATAACTTCATACAACGATGCTGTTTAAACAGTAGCATTTCATCCAACAAAGCCATCATCAGATGATGACTTTGGGTTCAGACATGGTTTCTTTTTTTTTTTTTTTTTTTTTTTTTTTGCTTCGGACTCGAAAACTGCTTGAACCCAGAGTCATCATCTGATGAAGGATTTGTTGGATGCAGTGCTACTGTTTAAAAAGCAGTCGTTGTATGAAGTTAAACAGTTTTATTGTCATTAAAAGACTTACTATTTAACAGTCTTGTTGTCATTTAAAACTAAATATATTTAATACTTAAGTCTTGTTGCCATTAAAAAAAGCGTAATATTTTAATATTTAAGTCTTGTTGCCATTAAAAAAGCGTAATATTTTAATATCAAAGTCCTGTTGGCATTTAAAAAAAAGGGTAATATTTTAATATTCAAAAGTCTTGTTACGATTAAAAAATGTTTAATAATTAAGTCTTATTACTATTAAAAAATATACTAAATATTTAAAAGAGTTGTTACCATTAAATATATATATATATATATATATTTACTATTTAAAAGTCCTGTTATCATTTTAAAAAAGGGTAATATTTTAATATTCAAGTCTTGTTGCCATTAAAAAAAGGGAAACATTTTGACATTTAAAAGTCTTGATGCCATTAAAAGCGCAACAACTAAACAAAATGGAAGACGTGCGCGCCTGTTGACTTATTGGCTAAATTTGTTATTCCCGCCTTATTTTGAGATGAATGAATGAAAGAGACACCACGCTTGGAAAAGGGGGCGGATTTTGATTTTCTTCATAAGGCCAGCCCCAGGGATGGCGACTAGCCAAGGATTGAATTTGATAATCGCACGTGTACGCGTGTGTGTGTGTGAGCGAGCGAGGGTCGGCTTTCCATACTTAAAAGTTCATTTAATCATGACCTCAACGCCTTCTGTTGCTCGTCATCGCCCCACGCCTCCGTCTTTTTTTCTCTTTCTTTTTTTATTATTAATCTGAACACGTTTAATCTTTTTTTCTTTTTCTTAATGAGAACCTCTCTTTCCCACACCCCCATCATTCATTCATTCATTTCCCGGCTGCCGCACACGAGCCATTTCCGACTTCCCCCGTCCCACCACCGTCTCATAATTGTACATCACACGTGCTTTTGTTTTCACAACCGTTTAATATCACTCTCGAGTGAAATCAATGTTGCAGCCGTAACACTCAAGTTGTTGTTGTTGTTGTTATAACTTCTTTTTTCTCCATTTCCTTTTTGGAATTGCGATAAATACCGTTTATTATTTATTATTTATTTATTTACTAGAAGCGGCTACCCAGTGTCGCCTGGGTAGAGGGGTGTGTGAAATACCTGGTGTATTGATTTGTTTATTTTTGAGATTCGTAGAGGGGGGGGGTGAAATAGCTGGTGTATTGATTTGTTTACTTTTGTGATTTACAAATGCTGGATTTTTAAGTAGAATTCCAATGCTATTGCTATGTATATTTTCTATGTATATTTTAATTTTTAGATATCTTCGAATATAAATCAAATCTTCATAATTCTTGCACAAAAAGCAAGGACCAGTGATATTCAATTAGGTATCAACAAAGATGACGTCATAAATGTATTTTACAAAATAAGTTCAATCACCCCGATTGAAAAAAAGAAAAGAAATGATTACCAAAAAAACAGGTAATTGTCCAATTTTTATGAAAATTTCAGTGATGATTTATAATGCATCAGTTATTTTATTCAAAAACTTTCTGATTTTTTCAGGTAACTAGTTTTGACTCACTCCCCCTTATTTTGGGGGGCACAAAATATCGGTGGCGTTATATTATATAATTTTCGAAGATACCTCACTTTTCAAAAATATTTAAATATTAAAAACTATATAAATATAATATTTACGTTGTCTGTAAAAAACAGCTGTATCATTTATACCGTATGGTACCGTTAATTTCAGGTTGTATCAATCGATTGCACTTACTTTAGGCATTAGTATTTTATTTATTTATTTATTTAGATATAAGACTAGCCTAGGCTTACTTCATAGTTTACCGCCTTTTACCGATTCAGTAGGCTAACATAAAACTAGGCTAGGCTAGGCCTAGGTCGGATAATTGCATCTAAATAATGGCTATTTGGTACCATTATAGTATGTGGCCTACGAAATCTTGTCTCTCTTATAGTATGTGGCCTACCATAAAAAGCATATTATAAGGTTATAATAATAACTACCAACCCTAACTCTAGATCAGAATTTTATAATATTTTAGAATTAAATAGATCTCTGATTCATGTAAATTATGGATAAATTCTTTTTTTTAATTATTCTTAATTACTATATACAGTTTATGACTGAATTGCATTTCTTAAAATTGAATATATGTGAAAAATAATTAGTTTCAATAAATTGCCTACTACTTATATTTATAAATATGCCCTTACTGAGGTAGGACACATTCAAACCGGGTAAGCCACATACTATAACAGAATTAAAAAGGTAGGCCACATACTATAACAGCACCGGCTATTTTAACTTAAGTTGTTTTTCCTTTAACACCACAGAAGCAACCGAAAACATTTATTTTGTGAACGGTGAATGTACAGTTGATCTCATTACAGTAACCAGACGGCTGAAGAAATTTTGTTTAGGTTGCAAGAACCTTGATGATCAGACAAGGTCATGGTCATTGGATTCTGAGGCCATTTAGGCAAATCTGGCAAGTAGCACTTGGAGAGTATCAGGCGAGCTCGGCATCTCACATTCCAATGTGGTTCGTCATCTTCACAACCTTGGCAAAAATATCTGAATTGTACCTCATGTTACCAAAATATTGCAAAACTTTTGAATCACTCTCATATTTCAAGTATAAAATCCGATGAGTATGTATTTACCCAACCCCTCCACTATGGGCAGGATGTGACACAAGATGCGTTCTTATTTCATTTTGTAAGTCTTTCTAATTTGATATATTTCATTACAATAAAACTTAAATACTTATGCCTGGAAGGTGCATATTCTTGCTTGTACAATTAATTTTTAATACTACCCCTGTCCCATAAGAGCTGTTATATTTGCATATAGAGTATTGGACAAACAAAAGTTTAAAATATTTATTAGGCGATAGTGTAAAAATATCTGTCATTTGATCTCTACTATTTCTATGGTTGTTTGAAAAATGATGGTTAGTTTTATAGTGCATTAACTCTCATTGGGTTATTTAATCCTAAAATCATTCATTTTTTTTTTTTTTTTTTTTTTCAGGCAGTCATATGGTTCCAAGTAATTAATAATGATAATCTTATCAATAATGGAGATTCAGTATCCATTTGTATGTAACCAAAACTATGTCACTGCTTACGTCACATTACCCAAAATCATCAATGCATAGAATAAAGAACAACCCTGTAATCAGTTTTTAAAATAATTTTTTACACTTGCTTTTTTTTTTTCAGTAACAAGAGGTTAATTAAATTTTTTACAAATAAATAAATACCTATGATTTTGTGTAAAGCTTTTGTGTAAAATAATCATTTAATTAATGATTAATAGATGCACTCCTTTGATAAATTTGATGATTTTACTTACTTATGATACAAACCCTATGACATTGAATTCTTAACCCCCACCCACCCTCATGTAATATCTTTCAAAAATTAATTTTTACACTGCTCTGATGTTTTTTTTTTTTTTTTGTTTTTTTTTGCTTGCTAGTAATAATAATTACACTACAAGAACAAAATACAAGAATGCATTGGCTGAAATGGTGATCATGTATAAAATATACATATTCAAACTCTTAACATCCTATACCACCTCATTCCACCCGGCCGGAAGTCACATCCATTTTCCTAATCTACCCAAATGATAGTTTTTGTTTAAATGTAATATTGAATATTAGAAGTCTTTGATTTAAGGAAATAACAGGTAACTTTAAATGAAAAGGCCATTTTTATCCATTTGATAAATGGTTATAGAATTGGGCTTGGACTTAGAAAAATCTCAACAGGATTTTAAGAGTTAAAATGACAAACATCATTGACAATAAACGTTTCTATGATTTCTAAATATTTTAGAGACCTTTCTTTTGGGATAACCCTTGAATATATCATGTTGCGGATTTCCATGAATCTTACCTCCTGTCCCTATCAGTCATCATTCATCATTCCTAGCTGGTCTTCTGCAGAGCATCCAGAATCTGTGCAGAGCTGATGGATATATATATATATATATATATATATATATATATATATATATATATATATAGTGTACACACCAACCCCTCCGCACGAGCAGGATGTTAAACTCTGCTTAAAAAATTGACCTTGTGTCACATCCTGCTCGTGCGGTGTGTTGGTAAATATATATATACATATATATTTACATATATATTTACCAACAATAATTACAATTTAATATATATATATATATATATATGCACCAACCCCTCCGGATATATATATTTACCAACAATAATTACAATTTAATATATATATATATATGTATATATATATATATATATATATACACCAACCCCTCCGGAGTTTAACAGGTTTTAATTCAGTTTTCCTAGCCATAGTTAAAGAGCCCAATATGCCCTACTATTTGCCCATAGCTGGAGAGAGAGAGTTGTTGGATTCATACCTTTCCCAAGGGTATTAGCGCTATGTGAAATGCAAACAGCTTCATCCAAGATTTGATCTCCGGTTGACAAGTCTATTTCCTATGACTCTAAACATAGCTGATTGATATATTTTTTATTATTTGGATTATTCGGACTACTGATTGATATAGGTTTTTGCTGGTTAGCTTACGCTGGTGTGTCCATGTGTAGGTGTCCAAAGGAGAACATCACTGATATTAAAATAAATCTTATATAAACTATGAAAAAAAATGCGCCCTCAGGGCACAAGTATTTAACTTTTAATATAATTAGATATTATATTAAATTAGAAAGGCTATTGAAATTAAATACAAACACAAAAAAATTGTACTTATTTTTGCTTTATTCTAATTTATTTAAACTAGTACAAAATAAAAAACACCCTCCGTGCGATGTAAAAATAGATTTTTGAAACATATTGCCTGAGGGGTGGGAGTAAAAAATTCAATGTCAGCAAGTTTGTACCCTAAGTAAGTAAAATAATCAAATTCATTAAAGGATTAAAAAATAAAACAATTTGAAATGTAAACTTTAAATATGTATTAAAATAAAACAAACTATATATAGATATATAATACCAGTCATGTATTTATTAAAACAATGAGGACTGTCTAATGTTGCACGTTCAAATTTTGAGTGTATTTATTCTATGTTATGACTATTTGGGTAATGTGACATAAGCAGTGACGTAATTTTTGTTACAGACAAAAACCGGAAGAGAATCTCCATTATTAATAGATATAGAATTATTCATAGAATTGCTTTTAATACGCTTGAGAATAAAAAAATATATTAGAAATCAATAACACTAAGTAGTTATTTATCAAACACGGTTCTGTTAAAACCAGTATGCAAATTATTCACACCATATACTATGTAAACATTTATTTCTTCATGGTTTGTTTTGTTTTATGGCATATCAACCTCGGTGGGTTATTTAATGCTGACAAAGTTGTGAAATAAATTCATTTTTAATGCATAATACAATTTTGTTAAACTCATGTTTTTTTATTCAACCCATAGATGGGACCCTAACAGGTACTACCACTTCGGGTCAGAGTGGACCAGGAAGCAATGGTGATGAAGGAGTGCTCCACATTCCCCAAACCTCCAGAACTGGAACCTCACCATCAGAGAGAGTTTAACGTCATTCCCAGGACATGTAGACCCTCAGCCACCGCCTTCTAGCACCCATATGATAAGAAGGATTGGGGATTGCCATAAGGGCAATAGGGTTGGGGCAATCATATAGGTGCTAGGGCTTGATCGAAGGGGGCCTCTCAGACCGCCCGTCTAGCCCAAGATATAAGTGGAGTATTGCAAGTCATGAACTGCTCATCCATCTGGGTTCTATCCTTAAGCATCACGGGTCGCCACCCACGGCTAACAGGTGGCCCCATTGGGGGAGTCTTACCCCTCTGCAGAGGTGCAGTCGGTGCATACTAACGCCCCACTGACAGGGCGGTTATTTCTTCATGATATATAACACACATTGCAGGATTTTAAACACATTCATTAATAATATGGGCTGTTTTGAGGCAAGCCTATCTCAGCTAGAGCTTAATAGAAACTTTGTTAATAAATAAGATGCTAATGAAGATTCAATATGCAATAGATTATTGAATAATCATTGAGAATATAACATAAATAACTAAGGGAATTGTGATGTTGGCGGTGACGTAGTTTCGGTTACAGACACACAATCTCCATTATAATAAGATGATAATGAAACTACATGTCACCAAGAGTTTATGTAACATTTATCTTTTTTTTATACATCTGGAATGTTTACTCTTGGGTTTTACTTGTGGGAAATCATTTTGTGAATATGAAAATGGAATAATTCTTGCCAGTTGATAGAAAGTAGAGAGGTCATTCCAATATGTGGATGATGAAACTAATTCTTCAAAACCGTTTTTTTTTTTTTTTAATTTTTTTTAAAACTCAATTTTTTAAAAACTTATTTTCTAACCTTCCCAGAACTCCAGAATTGGAACTTCACCATTGGTTGCAGTTCAATGTCATACCCAGGATACGAAGACCCTCAGTAACTGCCTTCTAGCACATCTATGATAAAAAAAGATTAGGGGTGTTATAAGGGCAGGTACTACCACTCCAGGTCAGAGTGGACCTAAGAGTAATAGTGATAAAGGAATTGGAACTTCACCATTAGTTGCAGTTTAATGTCATACCCAGTATGCTAAGACCCTCAGCCACTGCCTTCTAGTACATATATGATAAAAAGGATTGGGACAATCATATAGGTGCTAGGGCATAACATGACCATCTGATTGATCAAAGGAGGCCTCTCTGACCGTCTGTCTAGCCTAAGTAAAGGCCAAAGTGTTGCATTTCATGGACTGGCTCAGCCACCAGGGTTCCATCATTAAGCATCACAGGTTACCACCCACAAAAAAGTAGCTCCATGGGGGGGGGGGGATTTTATCTCTCTGCAGAGGGAGAATCAGTTTATTCTACAGCCCCAACTGGCTGGGCAGGACCAGAATTGTTCCTGGAAGGTGTATAAATAGTGATTTGCCCCTGTCCAAGCTGAACAGGGTGGTCTGTCCTTGATCATAAATAGTATAAATAGAGTCATTGTTGTAGGGTTTGTTAAGGGTCACAAATAAAAACAAACGACTGGTGAAAGTTGATACAATTGTATTGAACAAAGAAAGTAGAATTTACAGAAGGAAAGTGAAGTTACGTCCGACAATACAGACGTCTAATAATACAGTCTAGTTCCTCAAGCTACAATTGTCTTTGCTACTTATAGTAGTAGTAGGATTTTCATTATGTAAATAGGTTATATCACCTATAACAGTCATGAAAGTGGCCATTTGCAATTTTACTCTTGACTTCTGAACACCATAGATAACATCTTTCATAGTTTATATAAGGGTAGCAAGTGATCATTTGTGAATGCCAGAAAAATTTGCATCATAAATTTGTAAAGTCTTTTTTGCCTAATATTGAAAATTCTTTTCAATATCGCTTGTAAAAGCAATATTTCAATTACCATCAAATTGGCAGACAAAGTTACAAGCAAGCTGTAACTCAATACAGATCCTGCATTGTCGCAATCCTAGTGCAGAATGGAAGATTAACAACATCACTGATATATTGATTAGAGAGATGATCTGTATTGAAGTCAGTAAGTCTACTGTTGGTTTGAATAACAGCAGCTAAGTATAACTTAAGCAGTGTCCAAGACAGTTGGTATATATGGAAATCAAGAATGACCCATTCATGAATTTGGGTGATTTGGGTCATTCCATTCCTTGAGTTCTGATTGGCTGCTTGACTGCTTGATTTGAATGACATTGTGGAGTCTTATATATATCCTGTCATTCTGCAGTAGACTTTGTGACTATTCGGGTTTGTATTTAAGTTACAACCGTTTGTTGCCTTGTCTTCCCAGTTTGACGGTAATTGGAACTTTAATTATTCTTCAATCTGTTGTCTCTAAACTTTCTTATCGCCTCACTATTTTTGCCCTTTCTCATTGACAATGCAAATGATATAAATACAAAGATGTTTTCCATTTTGACTTTTACTGTGACAGCAATGAATCATCTGAGTACAAGTTCTTCTTTTCCTGCCCTGTCAGCTGGGGCTTTAGAATACACAGACTGCACTTCTGTAGAGGGGTAAAACCACGTTAATGGGGCCACCTGTTGGCTGTGGGTGGCGGCCCGTGATGCTTAGACAGAATCCTGGTGGCTGAGCTGTCCATAACATTCAACACTCCACTTTGGTCCTTACTTAGGCTAGACAAGCAGTCGGAGAGGCCTCCTTCAGTCAATCAGATGATCATGTCAAGCCCTAGCACCTATATGATTGTCCCAACTCTATTGCCCTTACAGGAAGCCCCAACTCTTTTTATCATATATGTGCTAGAAAGTGGTGGCTGAGGTTCTTGTTGTCCTTGGTATGATGTTAAACACTATCTGATGGAGAAGTTCAAATTCTGGAGCTCTGGGGAATGTGGAGTACCCCTTCATCACCATTACTCCCAGGTCCACTCTGAGTATTAAAAAAAATTAAGTTTAAAGAAATTGTGTACCCATCAAGAATGAATAAAACAAAACGTTTCTAGCATAAATATAAAACTCAATAAGGGTTGACATGCCATAAAATCCAACCAACCAGCCACTGAGAGGAATCCATATCATTTGAATGGTTGAATGGTATGAAAAAAATTAGGTTAATATTGCCTCCAAGTTTGGTAAATAATAAAATTGGATATTCATTCAAAATATCTATTAATTTTTAGGGGTTTTCATTGGGTTTCTGAGATCATTAAATAAAAGTGAGAGTCCCTGTGGGGTTTTGGCTAATATGCTGGACTGTAACATTGTAGTAAGTGAGGCTATTATGTTCACTTTTGGACTAATACCCTTGGGAAAGGTATGAACACTCTCATTCTCCCAGCTGTGGCTTAAATAGTACCTCTACTGTTCTTCTGAAAGGATGGCTTTGGCATTAAATAACCCATTGATATATCCGGGTTAAGGGATATATTCTGAAGTTGGTATTTGGTATATTGTCGCAGTAGTAGCTGGTGCGTCGAATAGCAATACATCTTCCGAGCAGGCGTGGTGTAGTCTAGCGAGTAAGATTAGGTTGTAGGCTTAGGTATAGGTGCCTGTACCAACACAGTCGACTATTTATACATGACACTGTCCAATCAGATTATAGTGAGGGGGTACCAAGGTATTTACATATTCATTACATCACCCATGAATGTTGATATGCAATTAACCAAAGGAAATCTATTTTAACTATGAAAGTTTAATTTCTAATTTTTAAGCATTATTTGGATTATTCGGACTATTGTCCTCTTCTATATCATTATCTGTACAGCGTTTTGGCCAATGTGTCTTCCAGCCTTCTTCAGGTATTTCTTGTCGGACTCAGGAGCCTTCTTTTCGTAATTAGGAACCTTTTTAAATTTTAAGTTCTAAATATCAAATTGGAAGAAAAAATGATACTGTTTTTAATAAACTGATTCACCACATGTAAAATGGCTTTGGCATTAAATAACCCACAAAGGTTGATATGCCATCAAACAAAAAGTTTGAACTCCAGTTTCGCTATTATGATCACTTTTGGACTCATACCCTTGGGGAAGGTATGAACGCCCTCACCCCCACACTATGGGTCAAATAATTCCCCTACTGTTCTTCTGCAAGAATGGTTTTGGCATTAAATAACACATGAATGTTGAATTGCCATTAAACAAAGAAACCTAACCAAAGGAAATACAACTTCAACTATGAAAGTTTAATTTCTAATTTTTAAGTATTATTTGGATTATTCGACTATTGTCCTCTTTTTTATTGTTATCTGTTCAACGTTTTGGCTGATGTGCCTTCCAGCCTTCTTCAGGTATTTCTTGTCAGACTGGCGTCTTCTCAACTTAGGAACCTTTTAATTTTTAAGTTCTAAATATCAAATAGGAGTTAAAAAAGGATAGTTATTAATAAACTGATTCACCACATGTAAAATGGCTTTGGCATTAAATAACTCACAAAAGTTGATATGCCATTAAACAAATAAAACAAACCCAAGTTCACCTATGAAAGTTTAATTTCTAATTTTTAAGTTTTAAATATCAAAAAGGAGAGAAAAAATGATACTGTTTTTAATAAACTGATTCACCACATGTAAAATGGCTTTGGCATTAAATAACTCACAAAAGTTGATATGCCATTAAACAAATAAAACAAACCCAAGTTCACCTATGAAAGTTTAATTTCTAATTTTTAAGTTTTAAATATCAAAAAGGAGGAGGGAAAAATGATACTGTTTTTAATAAACTGATTCACCACATGTATTTTACATGTGTGAATCAGCTTTGGCATTAAATAACCCATGAATGTTGATATGCCATTAAACAAAGAAAACAAACTAAAGAAAACCCAAGTTCACCTATGAAAGTTTAATTTCTAATTTTAAGTTCTAAATATCAAAAAGGAGGAGAGAAAAAATGATACTGTTTTTAATAAACTGATTCACCACATGTAAAATTCCCTGAAAAATGATAGTGCATTGAGGTTTTACTGTTCCATAGAAATATGCAGACACAAAATTCCAATATATTAGACTTTATCTTCTTGTTTTTGTTTTGTTGTTGTCTTTTCTTTCTTTCTTTCTTTCTTTCTTTTTTCTGTATGAAAGTTCTTGCAGCAGGTTTTGGGTAAGGTATGAGTAATCTCCTAACAGGCAAAGTATGTCTTCTTGTTATGTGGTGCCAGCCTGTCTGCGTTTCAGGTTGATGTGTGCAGTTGGTTGTCTCCACCTTCCACCCCACCCCTACCATCATCCCCCAACCCACCCACCCCTTCACCCAATTCTTGTAGCCCAATTATTGCTTTTTAGGTAATGCACAATTCTACCCCCTCCCCCACCCATTCACTCTCCTGTATCTTATTTATTTCTTTTCTATTTTCTTTCTATATTCTCTTTCTCTTCTTTCTCTAGTCTCTATCTTTTGTGTGTGTCTCTCTCTCTCTCTCTCTTGTGTGTGTGTCTCTCTCTCTTTTTGTTGTTTTTCTTTCTTTTGTCTCTCTCCCTCTCTTTCGTATCCATTTTGTCTCTCTCATCTCTCTGTTTTGTCTCTTGTCTCATCACTGTCTGTTTGTCTCTCCTTCTCTCTTATCTCACAGTTTGTCTCTCTCTCTCTCTCTTTCTCATCTCTCTTTTCTGTTTTCTTCTTGTCTCTCTCTCTATTTCATCTCTTTTTTCTGTCTCTCTCTCTCTCTCTTTCACTTGTTTCTGTTTCATCTCTCACTTCTCACTTTCTTTTCTCACTCTTTCTTGATTTTGTTTAGTCTCTCTTGTTTCTGTTTCATCTCGCTCTCGACTTTTGTTTTTCTCTTTCTCTCTCTCTCTCTTTCATCTCTCCCTCTCTCTTGTCTTTCTCTCTCTCTCTCTCTGTTCTGTTTCTATTTTTTTCTCTCTTTTTGTTGTTTTTTCTTTCTTTTGTCTCTCTCCCTCTCTTTTGTCACCATTTTGTCTCTTGTCTCATCACTGTCTGTTTGTCTCTCCTTCTCTCTCATCTCACGGTTTTGTCTCTCTTTCATCTCTCTTTTCTGTTTTCTTCTTGTCTCTCTCTTTATTTCATCTCTTTTCTCTCTCTCTCTCTCACTTGTTTCTGTTTCATCTCTAACTTCTCTCTTGTCTTTCTCTCTCTCTCTCTCTGTTCTGTTTCTCTTTCTCATCTCTATTACTTGTCTCAGCTCTGTCTTTCCCTTGTGTCTCTCTGTTTCATCTCACTCTCTTATCGTTTTGTTTCTGTCCCTATTTTTTCTCTCTTTCTCTCACTTACCTCCGTTTCATCTCTTGTTTCTCTCTTTCTCTCTGACTTGTCTCTCTGTCTCCTCTCTCTCTCTCTCGTCTCTATTTTTCTCTCTCCCTTCCTTCTCTCTTTCTCCTCTCATTCTTTGTATAGATTTTGGTTGACATGTTTACTTGTTAAGTTCATCAAAGGGTTAAATACGCCTGCCATTTTTAAAATTAAAATTTCTGAATAAACTTTAAATATTTCTTATTTATTTTATTTTAGTTGTCAGTTTGTTTGTTAAATGTCCATCTCCTCAAAACCTCCAAGATGCAAACAAATTATCGAGATCTTAGAATTAAAATTTATGGAGGTGTGTGTGGTGCAATGGTTATCATTGTAGGAAATGGACACAGTGAACTGAGTTCAAATCCTGGACATGGTTGGTTGCATTTCACATAGCACTAATTCCCTTGGAAAAGTTATAAATCCAATTATTATTGGGAAGCACGTGGTGTAACGGTTAAAGTCATGGGAAATGGACTCGTCAACCCGAGTTCAAATCCTGGATGTGGTAATTGCATTTCACTTAGCGCTAATACCCTTGGGAAAGGTATGAATCCTATTCTCCCTCCAGCTATGGGTAAATAGTAGGGCAGACTGGGCTCTCTTTAACCTTGAAAACTTTGAATTCAAACCTGTTTAACTCCGCTTAAGAAATTGACTTGTGTCACATCCTGCTCGTGCGGAGGGTTGGTAAATATATATAAATCCAATTATTCTCCCTCCAGCTATGGGTAAATAGTAGGGCAGACTGGTTTCTTTAACCTTGGTATGGTGACCGGTCTGGGAGAAGGAATACTCTGAATTCAAACCTGTTGAATTTCGTTTAAAAATTGACCTTGTATCGTATCCTGTTTGTGTGGAGGGGTTGGTAAATACGTATATTTTAAAATTCAAAATTTTTTATTGTTTTTGTAAATAAATTATTGGGAAGTCCCTGTAATGTTGTTGCTAACTTGCTGGACTACAACATCAAGGTAAGTGTTCAAACTCCAGTTGTGCTATTGTGTTCATTTTCGGATTAATACCCTTGGAGAGAGTGAGATGAAACAGAGAGATAAGTCAGATGAAAAAGAGATGAAACAGAGGCAAGTGAGAGAAAAATAGACAAAACAGAGAGAGACAAAACAGAGAGAAACATAAAGATAAGAGAGTGAGATGAAACTGAGACGCACAAGAGAAAGACAGAACTCAGACTATCATCACGTTGTCTCCATGAAAGAGGGTTTGAGAGGCAAACATTGTTCCATTGATGAGGAGCTGAAATCTGTAGTAAAGAAGTGGCTCAAAGAACAGTCAATATAATTTTACGGAGCAAGGATACATGCTTTCATTCGAAGGTGGAGCACTGCTATTGAGAGAAAGGTGACTGTGGAGAAGTAGGGATGTGATCCCAAAGGACCAGCTTCAGTATGATACATGTTCCTGTGTTGGTAATTATACCTGTCCTAAACAAAATGGCATTACTTTTTGGCGCACCCTCGTACATTGGGTTGGTGCATAATTATTGTGGCTTTTTTCAACAAATTTTATAAATTGGTAAAAATTCAGACATGTTTGGCTTTGTTGTTATTGGAGAGTTCGTTGGGGACCCACCCAGGCAATTTCCATACTTTTCCGAACTTTTTGAGACAACGAACAATGGTCAAATGGTTCACATTGAAGTCTTCGGCCAACATTCTCATTGTCAAGCTTTCATCCTCTTCCACAGCTGCCAAAAATGCCTGGTCGTTGAAATTTGATGGTCGACCTCTTCCTTCTTCATCTGCAAGGTTTGTATCGCTGATTTGAACTTCCTGAATCATCTTTCAACTTTGCTTTTGCTGATTGTTCCTTCACCAAAAAGTTCATTGAGATCACGAAATGGCTGTGCTGCATTTCCACCCTTTCTTGGTATAATATGACGAATGTGGATATGATTTTCAATGTGTTGTTGGTTGGTTGGTTTGATTTTACGGCATGTCAATCTATTGGGTTACTTTATGCCGAAGACATTTTTGCTTCATTCATTCTTGATAGGTACGCAATTTTTTTAACTCAATTTTTTTAAACACATTTTTTTAAAACTCATTTTCTTCTATTTAACCCATAGATGGGACCCGAACACGTACTACCACCCCAGGTGATTTTTGATACCCATTCTGAAAAGAGGATTATTTTTATGAAACAAATTAAACAAACCACCAATTATTTTTTTTTTTTTTGTTGAATAATTAAAAAAAAAACTATTCTTTATGAATAGTTTTCTGCTCAGCCATATTGCATCAATATTTTACCCTTCATTGCCAATTACTCCCAGGTCCACTCTGACCTAGTGTGGTAGTACCTGTTAGGGTTCCATCTATGGGTTAGATAAAAAATGATTTAAAACAAAAACTGAATACCCATCAAGAATGAATAAAACGAAATGTTTTTGGCATAAAATAACCCAACAAGGGTTGACATGCCGTAAAAACCAACCAACCAACCAACCAAATTTATATTTTACTCACTGTAAACCATGAAACATATGCACATGTATCTGGCGGCTGAGCAGTCCATGACATGCAACACTTTAGCCTTTACTTTGGATAGACAGGCAGTCAGAGAAGTCTCCTCTGATCAATCAGCTGGTCATGTTATGCCCTAGCATCTATATGATTGTCCCAATCCTTTTTATCATATATTTGCTAGAAGGTGGTGGCTGAGGGTCTTAGTGTCCTGAGTATGACATTAAACTGCAACTAATGGTGAAGTTCCAATTCTGGAGCTCTGGGGAGGTTAAAAAATGAGAATACACATCTAAAATAAATAAAACAAAACGTCTTCGGTATAAAATAACTCAACAAGGGTTGACATGCCATAAAATCCAACCAACCAACCAAACAAATTTATATTTTACTCACTGTAAACCATGAAACATATGCACATGTATCTGGCGGCTGAGCAGTCCATGACATGCAACACTTTAGCCTTTACTTTGGATAGACAGGCAGTCGGAGAAGTCTCCTCTGATCAATCAGCTGGTCATGTTATGCCCTAGCATCTATATGATTGTCCCAATCCTTTTTATCATATATGTGCTAGAAGGCAGTGGCTGAGGGTCTTAGTGTCCTGGGTATGACGTTAAACTGCAACTAATGGTGAAGTTCCAATTCTGGAGCTCTGGGGAGGTTAAAAAATGAGAATACACATCTAAAATAAATAAAACAAAACGTCTTTGGCATAAAATAAGTCAACAAGGGTTGACATGCCATAAAATCCAACCAACCAAATCTATATTTCACTCTATGTAAACCATGAAACATATGCACATGTATCTTTTGTAGATCTATTGAGCAGAGAGACCCGTGAAGTACCTGGCAATTGTATATTCACATAAATTAAAATTATGTGGTTTCTATGTAAAACTATTTTCTTTTGCCCTGTGTATTGATTTTGTATGGCATAAATATTAACAAAATCAATAGGTAACATATGTCAGTATCATAAACTAGTTTTCTTTTACACTTTTGACACTTATAGTTGTGTTCACTACATATTTACCAACCCCTCGCACAAGTAGGATGCGACACAAGATCAATTTCTTAAGTGGAGTTTAACAGGTTTGAGAGTTTTTCTTCTCTTAAACTGGTTGCCTAAGATCAAAAATCCCAGTCTGCCCTACTATTTACTCATAACTGGAGGGAGAATAGTTGGATTCATGCTTTTCACAAGAGTATTAGTGCTATGTGAAATGCAAACAGCCTTGTCCAGGGTTTGAACACTTCTTTTGACACTTTTAGTAGTGTTCATTACATGTTTACCAACCCCTCTACACAAGTAGGATGTGGCACAAGGTCAATTTCTTGTGGAGTTTAACAGGTTTGAAGTCAGAGTTTTCCTTCTCTTAGACTGGTTGTCTATTTACCTATATTAGTGCTATGTGAAAATGTAAAGAGCCTTGTCTGGGATTTGAACACTTCATTTGACACTTTTAGTAGTGTTCACTACATGTTTACTAACATGAGTAGGATGCAGCACAAGGTCAATTTCTTGTGGAGTTTAATAGGTTGCAGTCAATTTTCTTTCTCTTAAATTGCCTAACCAAGATTAAAAAAGCCTAGTCTGCCCTACTATTTACCCATTGCTGGAGGAGAATAGTTGGATTCATACCTTTTCAAAATATATTATATAGAACAGGTGTGTGCAACCTTTTTTGAGAAGTCGGCTACATGAGACATGGCTCATCATTAGGTACTACTAAAAGAATTCAAGGTAATTTTGAGAGGCCCCCTCCGATCAATCGGTTGGTCACGTCAAGCCCTAGCACCTATATGATTTTTCCAACCCTATTGCCTTATGGCAAGCCCCAACCCCTTTTTATCATATGGGTGCTAAAAGGCGGTGGTTGAGGGTCTACATGTCCTGGGAATGACATTAAACTCTATCTGATGGTGAGGTTCCAGTTTTGGAGGTTTGGGGAATGTGGAGCACCCCTTCATCACCATTGCTCCCTGATCTACTCTGACCCGGAGTGGTAGTACCTGTTAGGGTCCCATCTATGGGTTAAATAGAAAAACATGAGTTGATAAACAAAATTGTATTATGCATTAAGAATGAATTAATTTCACAACTTTGTCAGCATTAAATGACCCACCTAGGTTGATATGCCATAAAACAAAACAAAACAAACCAAACCAAACCATCATGGTAATTTTAGTATTGAAGGTACCATGACCATTTTCACTACAAAAAACCATACGTGTAAGCATCTGCCTTAGAAATAGGTTGATTTGTTTTTGGCTTTGGTAAAACAATCTTTTCTATAAAAAATTTGAAGTCTTATGTGGGCTACTCAGCCTCATGAGCCACAATTTGCCCAAGACCGATATAGAATAAGAAAGTTGGACATTCTGCAAAAGGAATCCATGCAAGTTTGTATTCTATACTTTTGTTAGTATTTGCCAAACAGGCAGTGAAATTGCTTTTAAAAATCTACTACTTTGTTTTACCATTTAGTATAGACATGAAATCTTCCTCTCTAAAGTTCTTCATATTTTCTTCCAAGTAGTATGAAACAAAGAACAAGATAAATAATTGGACAGACTGGGATAGATAGATGTGATACTACTTTGTTCTACCGTTTAGTATAGATATGAAATCTTCCTTCTCTCTAAAATTGTACATCTTTTCTTCCAAGGGGTATAAAACAAGGAACATACTTACGAGTTGTTTTTTTTTAATAGTGCATTCTACCAAATAATTGGGAAAAGTTGATTTTTTTTTTTGGTCTTTGGTAAAGAGATTTTTTCTATGAAAAAATTGATGTCAGAAAGCCTCATGGATCACAATTTGGCTGAACTTGCAGAAAGGTGTCAAAATTAGGGTGACCCAGAAAAAACAGAACCCACACATTTTGTAATAAAACTGTTAATTTTAACTAATGGGGGTTAGGGATAGGGGTTAGGGTTAGGATTAGGGTTAGGGTCGGGTTGGGGTTGGGGTTTAAGGTTAGTTTAATGGGAAAATAAATAAATAATTTGGGTTCTGTTTTTTCTGGGTCAATCTAATTTTGACACCTTTGTGCAAGTTCAGCCCACAATTTTCCCAAGACTGACATAGGATAAAAAAGTTTGACATTTTGCAAAAGGAATCCATGCAAGTTTGAAATCTATACTTTTGTGAGTATTTGCCAAACAGGTAATGAAATTGTTTTTAAAAATCTACTACTTGTTTTACCATTTAGTATAGATGCGAAATCTTTCTTCTCTCAAAACATATACATATTTTCTTCCAAAGGTTATAAAACAAGGAGCAAGATAAATAATGGACGGATTGGAATATGTAGAGATTTGTGTAGACTGATCAGTATTCAACTGTATTGCAAGTTGAATCTGCTTCTCAGAATCCAGACTTGGTAAGTAGTTTAAATAGCAGATTGGGCTATTCTACTGTGTGGCATAGTCAAGTCTATTTTCAGGATTTTGATTGGCTGGTGGTTTTAGTGTGGATATTTTTATCCATACATACTGAACCAGAGATGCTGATAGGTATGCATCCTGCGTCCTTGATGCACAAAAATCTAAAAGGATGCAGTAAAATTGCATCCATACGTCCCAGTGTTTTTCTTTTTTCTTCCCTCATCATTTTAAGCTAACTGTAAATACATTTAAATAGTTTCTTAGAAAGGAATTACACAGGATAGGTTACAAGGTAGGAGTTAGATGGCTTTAGTTATTTCCCCAGATTATAAATAAAAATCCTACAATTTATTAAGTTAGGACCTATAAATTTTCCTGGGGACTCGTTCAAAGCAAATCTATGTGTCCCAGAATGCACTAAATCAAAAAGCTATCAGCATCACTGCTGAACACTTGATCATGTTCTGTCAGTTGCTACAGAGTGTATTCAGTTACACTGTCTTTTTTTTTGTCTGGTGACTGGATGCTAGCCACAGACATCCTGTGAAGGTGAGTATGATGTTCATTCTACAGGATAGATAGATGTAATTCTGTGGATGTAATGAAAATAACATACCTCGAAACTCAAAGCGTGCGCGGACGAGTCTGGCTTGCAGGGTCATCGCGGGAAAGAAATATGGCTGCTGTAAGCACTATATTTAATGATGGGCGATCTCGAACCAGCAACAATGGGATTGCATGTATGCAAATTCTCTCGAGATTGGGCGTGCATATAAGCATACGGCGATGGCTAGAGGCAGCGTCAAACGATTACGTACGACGACTACGAAAACAGCAGGCAGTAGTATTTTGGCTCTTGCGACGGGTGGACGAGGCATTTCGAGATAGATTTTGATTGTTGGTGAGCAGAGTGCAGCACAGTTGGGAGAACATTACGACTTTGTTTTTCCATTTAGTATGGATGTGAAATGTTCCTCCTACCTAAAATTGTACATCTTTTCTTGCAAGGATTCTAAAACAAGGAATATACTTATGAGTTTGCTTTCATATACTATCAACCACTGGGAAGGCATCATAGAAAAACTAAAGTGGTATTTTAAACATTTTTTTTTTTAGCTGGGACCCTTTTCTATATCAGGGTCTATGTCATGAAGCCCATATAGATAAAAGGGAAACCTTGTAGACACCCATATAGATAAAAATGAAATTCATCAAAAATATTTCATATAGTAAAGTAAAGTCGTCGGGGCAGCCTAATGTCGGTATCAGCCAATCAGTTTCTATAGACTTGCTAATTGGATCTATATCGATACGGGTTTTCTTGTATCAGCTTGAATACTTTGCATGGTGATTTTTTTTGCCCCATATTATACTGTGAATATGTCTTATTTAGAACTTTTGAAAGCATTACTAGGATATATATATATATATATATAAAGAGTCGTCGGGGTGGCCTAAAGTTGGTATCAGCCAATCCGCGAGGGAGTCTATCCCCTTTTCACTAGCACTAGACTAAGGAGATTGTTTTTTAGCATCTGAGGTGGAGTGCCACACCTACCATCAGCTTTTCACTTTACCACACAGATCCCTGTGTTAGTCATACACTGAGTTGGCGAGGGCCGGTATCAAACCAGGAACCTTGTGATTCCTAGTCAAACACTCTACCGACTGAGCTAGCCTATGCAACAATGAGGATCTGTGCCACCTACTTCTGAAAACCATATAGGTAAGATATTACGAAAAACCATATAGGTAAGATGAACGAGATATACTGGAAACTACTAGCAGAAAACTACATCGATCAGCTCTGCATGGATCTTGGATGCTGCCAGGAGTGATGACCAATAGAGACGGGTGGTGAGGAAGAGTCATGGAGATGTGTGCTGTTGGCAAGACTTGATGATGATTCGCATATTTTATTTAGTTTTTCCTAATGTCTATTAATATATAACATATGAACCGATCCATTATAACAGGTTATGACAACAGTCTGACCAGACGGGCAACCAACCGTGGAAAAGGAATTATATAAGATTTTGTTTGTATGCAATCTTAAGACTGTCAAGTGATAAATTAATTTCCCTTCAATTCATTCAACATTCAAATCTTGAAGAAAATATTTGATGAAAATTATGGACAAAATATTTCATTGATTTCTTCTTTTGTTTTCTTTTCTATCTCTGATCAACATTCCTTATGCAATGATAAGCCTACAAAATGGTTGATTAATTTTATTGTTTGATTCATGTTCTGCTGATAATTTAGCTTACTCACATAATGCTCTATTAATTTCATTGGTCGGATAATATTGTATGCTGCTATAACAGTTCATTGGTTCAATTGGTCAACTGCTGTTTAATAAGTTTTAAAGGTTACTGACCTGTTTGTAAAATTGCGTTCAATGTTTGATGTTTTTGAATTGCTTTGTTTACATTTGTGCTTTGTCAAACTGATGGAATCAGAAAAACATGTTCTGGTAGTTATTAAAGGGCCTGTATTTGGTCACAGCCTGTCCCTATTTTTGTTTTGTCTGGTAACTGAACGCTAGAAGGTAGAGACACATCTTGGTAAGTCCTTTAGACAGCATCCAGTGTCCAGACAGAGCTGGTTAATGTTAGTTTTGTTGAAGTAAGTTAGTATACTGTTGGTTTGAACAATAACAACTAAGCAAAACTGAACTGGTGCCCAAAGAAGCTGGTATTTATGGCACTCAGGAATATTCCATGCATACATTTGAGTGATTCCATTATTTGAGTCCTGATTGGCTGCTTGGTTTCAGTGGTGTTATGGTGTCAGATAAATAATGTACCATTCTGCACTAGGTGTACGACAATGCAGGATCCATATTGAGTTATAGCTTGCTTGTTGCCTTGTCTGTCAATTTGATGCAAGTATGGAATATTCTGGAGTGCTATAGCACTCCAGAATATTCCATACTTGGATCTGGGTTATTTCATTCCTTGAGTCCTGATTGGCTGCTGGTCTCAGTTTGGTTATAGTGCTAGATAAATATCCATCATTCTGCAATATGCTCCCAGCAATGCAGGGACTGTGTTGAGTTACAGCTTGCTCCCTTGTCTGCCAACTGGACGCTAGTTGGAATCCTACTGTTGGTTGGTTGGTTGATTGATTTTAATGGCATATCAACCCATCTGGGGTTATGTCATGCCTAATGGTTAGGAAGTGATATATGTTGTGTATTTATATTTCTACTTTTTAGTAATTGGTTTTAATGTGTTAGCACCATTGGGGATCATGTTGTATGGTATTGATTAAGATAATGTCTATATTCTATGGTATAATTTTATTTCCCTCAAAATGGACAGAATGTCCTCCATGTTGACATTTTCAAATATTTCTTTCATATTGTTTGCATTAAAATAACAGTTTCTGATGTGAGCAAAGAACCTGAATTCCATGAATAGGTGTTTGACATGTTTCATACTGTGGTTGTTGTTCTTGTTTGAGTATATAGGAGTGTGTTAGTTTTGTGTGACCAATGCATAATCGGGACACAATGACTTGTTCCTTTCTAGACTTCCTTAAAGTTGGTCTCCAGCCTTTCAAAGTGGGTTTGATTAAGAAGAGTTTATTGTGGATGTTGTTATTCCAGCGTTGTTGCCATTTTGTATGAAGGAATCTATTAATTTTAGGTTTCAATTCAGTATATGGAATCTTGAACTTGTCGGGGATCAAATCTAGAGCTGATTTAGCTGCAGAGTCAGCTCTTTCATTTCCCCTCACTCCTATATGGCTTGGGATCCAACATATCATTAGAATCCTACTGAAATAGTGAGTATTGTATTGCTTCTACATAATCATTATACTTTTTTCTTTTTGTTTATTTGCTTTAAGAGATTGTCAAAAACATTAGTTTAAAATTCCTAAAAGTTTTAAAATCTCAAGCCAGTCTATTAACATAACCAGTACATTTATTTGTTTTTTTAACTAATTGCAATGTAAGGTAATTTCAAAGTATATAATATAACAATGATGAGGCAGTGCATGTCTGTATTGTAAAACATAATTTGGTTCTTCTTCTTCTTCTTCTTCTTCTTCTTATTTTTCCCTGTTCACATTTTCCCATCCCTGGTTAATTTTGGCATATGTAGAGAATGATAATTGAAAAGCTGAAAAGGTATATGTAAAGAAATATAAATAATCTCCATTTCTTTTCATGTGCCTTTTCAGCTATAATAAGATAAGAGAAAGAGAGAGTAGGGGAAAGATAGAGAGAGGGGGTGAGCGCATGGAAGCGATAATGCTAATCTATTTCAATTGAACATAATGAAAAGATGAAAAGAAAGAAAAAAAAGGATAAGAAAGAGTTAAATCAAGATTACTACATTTTTTACATATTGAACTATTTAGCAATAACTCTTAAGTAAACATATCAAATGTAACAATTAAATTATCATATTGTGGTATATCCACAGGTCCTGCTAGTCCTTGTTATTACTTTGTCAGGAATTGTTCTCTCATTTATTCTGTATCATGAAATGATATTCAACCAACAAATGCACTTCTACCAACCTAATTTTCAAAATCTCTACATGGCACTGAAAATAGTCCTATATGCTGTCGACAGATACCACTCAATCCCCTTAGACAAGGAGTCCCAACCATTGACCACTTTCATAACAGAGTGGGGGAGATTCATGTATCTCAGGATGCCTTGCATTTGGAGACACCTACACTCGCAGATATGATGAGATAATCAAAGATATCCCACACAAGATGAAGATTGCCAACCACGCCCTAGTGAGCTGAATGTAAGCAGTGCAGAACTTTTCTCCACTGAGGTCTGGGGATGCCCTACAACCAAAGGAATTGTAACAACATCACCCAGGGACCCGGCTTCACCCAGTGTTGCTCCATCCCCTAAGCCAATGCCGATGAAAATCTCCCAAGCATTGTCCAGGTTGCTCCCCTGTAATCAGCCAGGCCGAAAGGAACTAATTTCCCTTCAAAGGCCATTAAGCCCACGCAACGGGGGCGGGGGGATGTAAAATGAACATGATACTGACCTTCACAGGAAAGTTGTGACTAGCGTCCAATCACCAGACAAAAAAAGAGCATAACCGAATACACTCTGTAGCAACTGACAGAATATAGTTAAGTGTTCAGTATATATAGATGAAAATATCTACACTAAAACCACCAGCCAATCAAAATCCTGGAAATAGACTTGACCATACCACATAGTAGAATAGCCCAACCTGCTATTTAAACCACCTACCAAGTCAGGATTCTCAGAAGTAAATTTAACTTGCAACACAGTCTCACTGATGCTGATAGCTTTTTGCTTTGAATGAGTCCCTGGGAAAATTTATGGGTCCCAACTAAAGCTGTCTAAGTCTTACCTTGTAACCTATCCTGTGTAATTCATTTCTAAGTAACTATTGAAATGTATTTACAGTTAGCTTGAAATGGTGAGGGAAGAAAAAAGAAAAACACTGGGATGCATGGATATGATTTTATTGCATCCTTTTAGATTTTTGTGTGTCAGGGATACAGGATGTGTACCTATCAGCATCTCTTAGTCTACACAAATCTCTACAGCAAGAGTTTTCAAAAACTAAAATTGTCAAAACAAAGGTTAAAAGAAAGATCATGAATAAAAAGATTTTAACTTAGGCAAACGAACACCACAAAGAATAAAACAGGGGGGGGGGGGTAGCCAAAACAAAAAAAAATGATAAAATTTGTTGAGCAAAATCTTAATGAAAACAAATAAAGTGATGGAGACTATAAGGTGATCCTTAATTATTTCCTTGTAAATTCCTACCATAAAATAAACTGAACCCTCATTTTATGTCCGTGTTTAAAACTAACCATTCTCACAAAATAAAAACTTTTAGAATATAGTATATTCAATATACACATTGAAGTGAATATCAAAATAAATAAATAAAATATATTTAGTATTGTAAAATAATGGGTGCAAGAAAAATAAAATATTTATTGAAAAAATACGGACATAAAATGAGGGTTCAGTTTATTTTATGGTAGGAATTTACGAGGAAATAGTTAAGGATTACCGACTATAAAACAAATATCTAACTTGAGATGCCCCTCTTATTATATTGCCAAATCCATAAAGAAAGAATCTTTCATAAAACCACTTAGCAAATAAGCAAAATGATTCCCTAATACTGACTTTCCAGCAATGCTATAATAGCAATAATTTTTCTAATTGCTCAGTTCTTAACAGAATTTCTTTGATACTGATATTTAGTGGGCTCTTAAGTCAGTAGAAAAATTCACATACCTAGGGAGTAATATCTCATCCACAGAAAACGATGTTAACACTCGAATAGGAAAGGCATGGTTGGCCACCAACAAACTATCAGTCATATGGAAATCCGATCTCCCCAACAAGCTAAAGAGGCGATTCTTCCAGGCTGTGGTAGTGTCGGTACTTCTGTATGGCTGTACCCTAACGAAGCGTCTTGAGAATAAGCTAGATGGGAGCTGTACGAGAATGCTACGGACGGTCCTGGATAGGTCGTGGAAGCAGCACCCCACAAAAGAGCAACTATATGGCCACCTGCCCCCCATCTCACAAACCATACGAGTGAGACGGACTAGACATGCAGGTCACTGCTGGAGAAACAAGGACGAGATCGTAAGCGACGTACTACTGTGGAAGCCAGCGCATAGGCGCGCTAATGTGGGCCGCCCAGCCAGGACCTACATTGACCAACTATGTAGGGATACTGGCTGCAGCACAGAGGAGCTGCCGGAGTCAATGAATGATAGGGAAGGCTGGCGAGAGATCATCATGGATATCCGTGCAAACTGCACGACATGATGATGATGAATATTCCATACTTGTAATTTAGAATACTAATTGCTTTGTGTACAATTTCTGTTATACTTAATTGTTTCTCAATTCAACAGTGCACTAATTGGAATATGAAGGAAAAAGTGATACCAATTGTAGTTGGTGCACTTGGAATGTTCCACAAAAGCTTTGTGAACAGAGTAGAGGAACTGGAAAATCAGAGGAAGAATTGAAACCATCCAAGCAACAGCATTGTTGAAATTGGCTCGATTACTCTGAAGATTCCTGGTGATCTGAGGAGACTTGTTGTCACTCAGACTCCAGTGAAAGACCATCAGCACATGCTGGTGGGAAAAACTCACAAGGAGTGAAATCCCAGCAAGAAGACCAGATCTAGTGTTGATAAACAAAAAAGAAAGAACTTGTCAACTGGTGGATTTTGCAGTGCCAACAGATCACAGGGTGAAGCTAAATGAAAATGGAAAAAAATGGACAAATATCTGGATCTTGCCAGAGAACTGAAAAAGTTATGGAACATGAAAGTGAAAGTGATACCAATTGTAGTTGGTGCACTTGGAACAGTCCCAAAAGGATTAGAAAAGGGTTTGGAAAGTTTGGAAATCAGAGGAAGGATTGAAACCATTCAGAACACTGCACTGCTGCAATCTGCCAGAATACACAGAAGAGTCCTGGAGACCAGAGGAGACTTGCTGTCACTCAGACTCCAGTGAAAGACCATCAGCTAATGCTGATGTGAAAACTCAAAATAAATAATAATAATAATAATAATAATAATAATAATGGAAAAGGGACTGGGTGAATTGGAGATCAAAGAGAGAATTGAGACCATCCAGTGCTATTAAAATCAGCTAGAATACTCAGAAGAGTCCTGGAGACCTGAAGAGACTTGCTATCAAAAGCATGAAAAACCACCAGTTAAAACAGGTGTTAAAACCTCGTAAGCAGTAAAATAATAGAAAATATTCATTTTACTTTTAAAAGATTAGATTTAACAGGTAAACAAAATTCCAGTGTGAAAGTCAATTATACAACCAGATTAGTAAACATATGAATACATTTTGTTTACAGTGATTGTATATTTGTACTCTTAATGGTTTCATTTGCAGAACATGCGAATTGGCAACGTGTTGTTGTGCACAGTGTAAAAATACCATTGTCAGCAGGTGAACACAACAACTGTATAAGTTTGGCATATATTAAATGTTTTACTTGTCTATGTTTGTGTTAGCGGAGGTTGTTTCATGTTGTCGGAGGTGGGGTGGGGGGTCTTGTGATATTCAACACCTGTCTGCTTATTTATTTATTTTTTGTGTGTGTGGGGACGGGGGAGGGACTGGGGGGATTTTCTTCTTTTTTTTTTTCCTTTTCTCTCTTTTCTGCATCTTGAGGGAAAAGTGCAATTGCATATGAAGAGTGTTTTTTCTCTTCCAGCATTTGCATAGTTGATAATCACCATAGAATTTGGTGGAACAAGACAGTCGAGACCAGAATAACTGTATCAGTTTTCTACTACATAGAAAAAAATATTGGGTGTTGGCACACACATACACACACGTATATATGTGTGGTCATATATATATATATGTGTGTGTGTGTGTGTGTGCACACATGTATGTGTGTATATATATATATGTATATATATATATATACATGTGTGTGTGTGTACATGTATGTGTATATATATATATATACATGTGTGTGTGTGTGTGTGTGTACATGTATGTGTATATATATATATATATATATATATATATATACATGTGTGTGTGTGTACATGTATGTATATATATATATATAATATACATGTGTGTGTGTGTGTGTACATGTATATATGTATGTGTATATATATATATATATATATACATGTGTGTGTGTGTGTACATGTATGTGTATATATATATATACATTGTGTGTGTGTGTACATGTATGTGTGTATATAAATATATATATATATACACATGTATGTGTGTGTATATATATATATATATATATATATATATATATATGATATATATGTGTGTGTGTGTGCACACATGTATGTGTATATATATATAAATATAAATATATGTATATATACATGTGTGTGTGTGTGTAAGTATAGATAAAGCAGTGTGAGTGAATAGTTACTGCACTTTTGTCACACTGTTCTGTACTCTTATTCTAATATTATACTAAAAGTGCAGTTAATCGACTCATCCTCGTGTTTGCGTATATATAGCTGTTTACTAGGCTTGGGTTAGATATGGTATATGTGCATATATATGTCTCCATCTGTGTATGTATATACATATGTGTGCGTGTATATATATATATATATATATATATATATATATATATATATATAGGTACATGTCCTGCATCACTGATGCATAAAAATCTAAAAGGATGCAGAAAAATCATATCCATGCGTCCTAGTGCTTTTTTTCTTCCCCCACCATTTCCAGCTAACAATAAATACATTTCTATATTTTCTTGGAAATAAATTACACTGTATGGGGTACAAGGTAGGGGTTAGACGGCTTTAGTTGTTCGTAGATAAAAACTCTACAATCTATTAAGAAACTTTAGTTGGGACCCATCAAATTTCATGGGGACTCATTCAAATCAAATCCATGTGTCCCAGGATGCACTAAAACAAAAAGCTATCAGCATCATTACATATACATATATATATATATATATATATATATATATATATATATATATATATATATATATATATGAGTTTTAAATCCAGGATCTGATAATTGTTCTAACTTATTAAAAAAAAGCTGTTAATTTGGGGGAAATGAGAGATTATTTTTATCTTTTTTTGATACTTCAAAATTCCCCAAGGTCTTTTTTCAGTCAATTTTACATACATGTCTTAATTAATTAATCAGGTTAAGCATACATTAAACCCTATCAGTCAATAAAAAGATATTTTTTGTTGTTATTATTTAGTCTGTTGAATTTGTATATGAATTTAAAAGTACCAGAGTCATTCAATAAATAAGGTGAAAATTGCCTAAGGAGTTGATTATAGGAAACACTGTTTACAGTTTCACCTTTTTCAAGGAAATCAATAGTGGTTGGTCCTTTCATGTTCCATAACACTGTCAGCCCTGTCGGTTGGGGATTTAGAATACACCAACTGAACCTCTGCAGAGGGGTAAGACCCCTCCAATGGGGCCACCTATTGGTGGGTGGCGATGCGTGATGGATGAGCAGTCTATGACATGTAACACTTCACTTAGGCCCTTAGTTAGGCTAGACGGGTAGTCGGAGAGGCCCCTCTGATCAATCGGATGGTCACATCAAGCCCTAGCACCTATATGATTGTCCCAACCCTATTGCCCTAATGGCAAGCCCCAACCCCTTTTTATCATATGGGTGCTAGAAGGCAGTGGCTGAGGGTCTACATGTCCTGGGAATGATGTTAAACTCTATCTGATGGTGAAATTCCCAGGTCCACTCTGACCTGGAGTGGCAGGACCTGTTAGTGTCCCATCTATGGGTTAAATAGAAAAAAAATTGTTTATGAAAATTGTTTACCAAAACTTTCTACTAAACTATCGCTTATAACAAACTTGAACTTTACCTATAAACTTATGCCTTAAACTGATTTCCTATCCACTTAGCAACAAACAACTGCAAACAACCTACTGTCAAAATCAATAAAATTCCTTGAAAAAAAAAAACATAACAATAAATTTGACAACCCTTACAACCTACCGCTTGGCATAAAATAACCCTGGATGGGTTCATATGCTGTTAAAATGAATTCATCAATCAATCAATTATATTCTCTAATGAGTGATGCTCTGTCTATATCCATTTTTATTACACTCTTTTATAAGTGACTAGAAGCAGCTACCCACCGTCAACTGGGTAGAGCTGTGGGGGACAAACAACCCTGGTGTATTGATGTATTGTTTCTTTTTGAGAGTTACTAATGTTGAACATTTATAAGTAGAATTTCAATGCTATTTCTATGTATATTTTAATTTTCAAATATCTTCGAATATAGATTAAATCTTCATTAATTTTGCACATAAAGCAAGAACTGGTGATATTTAATGTGTATATATATTCACTCTGTCGTTAATTGTTTTATTTTCATAGTTTCATCCAGACACACATACTCACCAACTGCCATTTATATATGTATAGATGTCTTGTCTTTATTGAATTTTGTTACTTATTTCTAGAATTTCCAGAATTTTTTTTTGTCTTTAAACAATGTTTTCTTGTATAAATAATTGTAACAATTTTTTCTGAATGTTTGAGATGAGGCTTGAAGATTAGTATTATCTGCGTTATTCTGACTATTGTCCCCATCTTCATTGTTATTTGTACAATGTTTCGGCTGATATGCCCTCCGGCCTTCTTCAGGTATTTCTTGTCGGACTCGACATCAGTAAATAGGTAGATATTCTAGCCAAATCAAGACATTAGGTTTATAAGTTCCCAAAATTCACACTCAATTGTCCAATTGGACACATGGCCTAGTGGATAAGGTAGTTAGGTTAAGAAAGTTCTAAGTGACAGTTATCTCTGGATACTGAGTTCAATCCTGAGTAGAGGCAGTTAGAAAAATAATTAACACAACTCCTACCCCAGCTATGGTTAGCGGAATGAGAACAGGATACCCCCGTGGAATAAATAAAGGGTTAGGTTCAAATTTCTGTGATGGCTCCCGATTACGACAAGAAAGTTCCCGAGTTCGAAAAGAAGGTTCCCGAGTCCGAGAAGGTTCCTGAGCCCGACAAGAAATACCTGAAGAAGGCCGGAGGGCATATCGGCCGAAACGCTGTACAAATTACAATGAAGATGTAACAATTTTAACCGGCATTGTCATTCAATTTTCTTGTTGCACAATTGCATGTATCTGTAATTTGACACTATTGCACCACAGGGTTAGTGAAACTTGTAGTAACTCGAAACTTGTTTTGTAGTAAACTTGTAGGAAAACTAAACTCTCATTATGTGAAACTTGTAGTAACACCTTTTTGATTTTATTATTTTGATTAGATTTTGCCTTTTACTCTTTAATGAGAAATGTTTGTTCTTTGTCAGATTTAGTCAATTATTTCTCTCTACTGTTGATTGATGCTCACTCATACTCATATCATCTCAATTATATTATACCTCAACCCTTTTTATCATATATGTGCTAGAAGGCAGTGGCTGAGGGTCTTCATGTCCTGAGAATGACATTAAACTCTATCTGATGGTGAGGTTCCAGTTCTGGAAGTTTGGGAATATGGAGCACCCCTTCATCACCATTGCTCCCAGGTCCACTCTGATCTGGAGTGGTAGTACCTGTTAGGGTCCCATCTATGGGTTAAATAGAAAAAAATTGGGTACTCTTCATGGAGAACCGTCCCAGCCTCCTGCCTCAAAAACCGCTAGCCAGTGGCTGATGAAAAAAAAAAACATCAGCTACGATTGAAGTCCGTAGCCGAAGTGGTGTCATTTGCAAAAAACAACAAAAAACAACCAACTTAGGGTGTTTTTCCTGAAAACCTAACCCTAATCCTAAACCCTAAACCCCCTTAGTTAAAATTAACAGTTATATTACAAAATTTGTGGGTTCTGTTTTTTCTGGGGTATTAGAAAAAACAGAGCCCAAATTATTTATTCATTTTCCCATTAAACTAACTCTAAACCCCAACCCCAACCCTATTTTTTTTAAGTGACACCGCTTCGGCTACGGATTTCAGTTGTAGCTGGTGTTTTTTTTCTCCAGCAGTCACTGGCTAGCGTTTTTGAGGCAGGAGGCCGGGACGGTTCTCCGCGAAGAGTACCAAAAATTGTTTTAAAAAAACTATCTACCAAACTATCACTTATAACAAACTTAACCCTATAAACTTATCCCTTAAACTGATTTCCAATCCACTTAGCAACAAACAGCAAACAACCTACTGTGAAAATCAAAAAAATCCTTGAAAAAAAGACATAACAATAAATTTGACCATCTCTTACAACTTACTGCTTGGCATAAAATAACCCTGGATGGGTTGATATGCTGTTAAAATCAATCAATCAATTATATTCTCTAATGAGTGATGCCCTGTCAATATCCATTTTTATTACACTCTTTTATAAGTGATCTCTCTCGTCTTTATTGAATTTTATTACTTATTTCTAGAATTTCCAGAATTTTTCTTTTGTCTTTAAACAATGTTTTCTTGTATAAATAATTGTAACAATTTCAACCTGCATTGTCATTCACTTTTCTTGTTGCACAATTCCTTTTTGTATTTGTAATTTGACACTATTGCACCACAGGTCTATTTTGAGATCTCTTCCTCTTTGGGTGGATTAACCTTTTGAAAAACATTATTTATTCTATTTTTATTTCTCTTGTCAAGATTGTTTATTTTTTGTTGTTTTTTTTTTTTTTCATATATATATTGATTTTAAAAACAAGTGCTTGACATTCTATATTGATATTTTCTGCTTTGAAAAAATTAAAAAACAGAATTGATATTAAAAATTGTAATGCATACTTCAGTCATGCTGAATGTTCTT
This sequence comes from Doryteuthis pealeii, assembly GCA_023376005.1. Classification (NCBI taxonomy): domain Eukaryota; kingdom Metazoa; phylum Mollusca; class Cephalopoda; order Myopsida; family Loliginidae; genus Doryteuthis; species Doryteuthis pealeii. The sequence continues at coordinate 50,824,016 of CM042159.1, read as the reverse complement.
TAAAGTTTTTTTTTTTTCTCTTCTTACTTATTAGATGACTAGAAGTAGCTACCCAGCATCACCTAGGTAGAGGGTTGGGGGTGGGTACAAAAAGATTCTTGTTTGTTGTGTTTTTTTTTTTATTGAATTTAACGGCATATCAACCCATCTGGGGTTATATCATGACTAATGGTTAGGAAGTAATACATATTGTGTATTTATATTTATACTTTTTAGTAATTGGTTTTAACAATGTGTTAGCATTATTGGGGATTATGTTGTATGGTGTTGATTAGTTTCATGTCTATATTCTATGGTATAATTTTATTTCCCTCAAAAAAGAGAGAATATCCTCCATGTTGACATTTTCAAACAGATCTTTCATATTCTTGGTGTATTGATTTAATAATGGCAGAGGCTATAGCTCATTTAGTAGTGAAGCTGTTTCTTTCTTTAGATGGCAAGCAAGTAGAAAACCAGGGAGAGTTATTCATGAGGATCAAATCTTAAATGATAAAAATATCAACAAGCAAGGTTACTTAGCATTGCCCCACGTTTGCCTAAATCATTCTTATAATTCTATTGTAATTCAATAAATGTCCGTCTATCCCTACATCTAAGGCTCTGTCATTTTTGTCTCAATTTCAAACAACCTTTCAGGAAGTGTTAGATGGTTTGGTTTGGTTTCTTTGTTTAAAGGCATATCAATATTTGTGGGTTACTGAATGCCTAAGTAAGCCTTGTTTGTTTCTGTGTTTATTGATTTTAATGGCATATCAACTCGTCTGGGGTTATGTCTTGCCTAACGGTTAGGAAGTAATACATATTGTGTATTTATATTTATACTTTTTAGTAATTGGTTTTAACAATGTGTTAGCATTATTGGGGATTATGTTGTATGGTGTTGATTAGTTTCATGTCTATATTCTATAATTCCCAACCCTATTGCCCTTATGGCAAGCCCCAACCCCTTTTTATCATATGGGTGCTAGAAGGCGGTGGCTGCAGGTCTACATGTCTTGGGAATGACGTTAAACTCTATCTGATGGTGAGGTTCCAGTTCTGGAGGTTTGGGGAATGTGGAGCACCTCTTCATCACCATTGCTCCCTGGTCCACTCTGACCCGGAGTGGTAGTACCTGTTAGGGTCCCATCTATGGGTTAAATAGAAAAATGTATTCATAAAAAAATTGTATTATCCATTAAGAATTGATTTATTTCAAAACTTTATTGGCATTAAATGACCCACTGAGGTTGATATGCCGTAAAACAAAACAAACCAAACCAAAAAATATATTCTATGGTATAATTTTATTTCTCTAAAAAAAGAGAAAATATCCTCCATGCTGACATTTTCAAACAGATCTTTCATATTCTTGGTGTATTGATTTGTTTACTTTTGAGATTTACAAATCAAAGAATTTACTTTGTTGGTAATTGTTTTATTTTCATAGTTTCCTTTGTACATACATACATACATACATACTTACATACATACACAACAAATGTTCTTTATATATGTACTAGAAGCAGTTATCCAACATCACCTGAGTAGAGGAATGGGGCCAAAAAACTTGTTGTATTGATTTGTTTACTTTTAAGATTTATGAATGCTGGACATTTTTAAGTAGAATTTCAATGCTATTTCTACATATATTTTAATTTTCAAATATCTTTGAATGTAAATCAAATCTTCATAATTTTTTCCCCAAAAAACAAGAACCGGTGATATTTAATGTGTATAATATATATATATATATATATATATATATATATATATATATATATATACTTTGTTGTTGATTGTTTTATTTTGATAGTTTCATCTGGACATACATACATACATATACACCAACTATCCTTTATATATATGTACTAGAAGTGGCTACCTGGCGTCTACCTAGGTAGGGGAGGATTTTTTAAAAAAAAGCTAGTGTATATATATATATATATATATATATATATATATATATATATATATAGTGTCCGAGTATGGCTTTAGCTTTTATGTTGTAGTAGCATTAGTAAATTATCCAGGAGTGCTCAATGTTTCATTAAAAAATAGAGCTGTAATAATTGTGGAAAAAGTTGTGGGTCTACCACGGTTTTGCTCTTTATGATATATATATATATATATATATATATATATTATGTCATCAACAGACACCATGTTTTGACATATCATATCTCCTCAGTGGAGCTAGACTTAGCAGGCTACTTCTAGCTGGGATAGAACCCAACCAATTTTTTCATCAATCTTGGTTCTTAACCCTTGGGCCATCAGCCACCTGCAGAAAAAAGGTAGAATATACATAGGTATATATGTTACAGCCACTAGAGAGCTCACATCTGTTTTATGTGAGCCCTGCCATTTAAACTTAATCTGTGGCTGACAGTCAAATGTTACCTCTGAGAGCTCAACCAAAAAGGGGTTGGGAGCATATATTTTGTCATCAACAGACACTATGTTAAAAAAATAAAAAGGTATCTGCAAGAATGATCTTGGGTGCTTTGGCATTACCCCTTTCCAGCTGGTAAAATTTGGCTCAGGACTGCTCTCTGTGGTGGTAGGCTCTCTGTAGTGGACTATTCATGTCTGAAGTCACCCTGGCACAACACCATGAACTCAAGAGCTCCAGAAGAAAGTGACGGCAACAAAGCACCAGCACATCAATATTTTCAGAGACAGCCTTCACATGCGACGTGGTCGGGGGGGGGGGTTCTGAACATTGGACTTCACAGTTACAGAAGGTGCTGTAACTTTAGGGGCATGAGAAATATATAGTCTTCCGAGACTGCAATGCCGATATATTCATTCTATCAACATATTTCAAACTTTCACTGTTTGAGAGAATTTGATATTTTTTTTAAAAAGTGAAAAATCAACCTACCCTATTTATGATGCCAACTGTTACAACAAACTATTAACACAATTCGGTTGGAGGGGGGAAAAAATATTGAATATAAAATTAACTTAAATTAAATATCTAAAATTGAAATGCAGGCTTCCATTGTGTATGTGTTTTTTTTTTCTTCAATTATGACAAGGAATAGAAACGAAGAAGAAGGAGAAAATGTTGACATTTTCAATGAAAATTATTTGTTACAAGTTTGTAATTTTTTTTCTTTAATTGATGGAGATTGGAGCGACATGAATGAACCACACTGAAACCTATTTTCTCTTCTGGAAGAGATGTTTGCATTTGAGTATTTCTTTTAAGGTTTCTCTTACCATTTTTATTTATTTATTTTTTTCACTTGTTGTGTGTATTTGATTGGCTGCAAGCAAAAGGTGAAGCAGGTTAGGAGATACACAAGTAACAGGCACCTTAACCAATAAAAACATGGTGGGTTGAATTTTATTTTCCTTTTTTTTTTTTTTTTTTTTTTTTTTTTTTTTTTTTTTTTTTACTTGTGCTCATATTTTAGATATTCTTTTTTTTTCTTTTTCTATTTTGTAAAACTTTTGTAAAGCTGCAGAAAGTGTTTCTACCAACTTTATTAACTGTATTAATTTTTTTTTTAATTGTAATAAAATTATAGTACCAGATAACATTATATTGGGTAGAGTGTTGGACAGGAGAACACAAGTACTAAAACTCTATTATCAATTTGGGGTGTGTATTTATTTACCCAATTCCTCCACCACTGTCAGGATGTGACACAAATCACCTGCACCTTCACACACCTCGCTTTCACATTCAGTCTTGGTTTGGCAGTCATTTCTGATGGAGCTCCTGATTGATGCTATCACCAAATGTGGAGTTACTGCAGTTTTTTGTCAAAAACATCCCCCCCCAAAAGTGGTGAAGGGAACTTGCAATGATGATGAGGTTCAACATATATATATATATATATATATATATCCAATATACCAGATGAGTTGGAAGTGGGAATGTTTCTATTTAGAACCTTTTTTATCCTCCACATATTTACAAAAGTAATCCATATATATATATATATATATATATATATATATATGGTATTAATGGAAAAAGTGACACCGGTGAAAAATGTCACTCAGTGTATGAGTAGTACAGGGATATGTGCGATAAAGTAAGGAGTTGATGATGTTATGTGTGGCGCTTCACTTCAGATGCCAAGAACAATCTCCTTGGTCTAGCACTAGTGAAAAGGGGATAGACTCCCTCACTGTATGATTTCAAGACACCTCGACGACTTACTTTATATATATATATATATATATATATATATAATCACACACAAAGTGGCTTTGAGTCTATAACTCTGCTGATGAGGCATAATAGGCCGAAATGTACATACAGAGAATGACTTTTTCTTGATTTGTTTACACTTCACATTTAAACAGATATATTTGCCTTATTCATTAATTATCAACTAATTAATTTTCAAATTAGGTATGACTTCAATTAAGCACATATTCTCCCAAAAATTGTCGGCATAGCCATATCAAACAAACTGTTTGCATACTTTCATATATATATATATATATATATATATATATATGAAGGAAGGGTGGATGGGTTCAGGATCCGATGATATGCTGTAGATAGAAGGAAAGTGGTCAAGAAATGAACAACTCAAAACAAGTCACAGGGTGAAACGGTTTCGTCTGTGTTCACAGACGTCATCAGTCATTGTAACTTTATTAAGGCAAAGCATACGTTTAAGTACAGTTGGCGGCGGTGGCGCCGGGGAGGTCAAGGGGGTGAGTGTGTAGTGATGTGAGATAAGGAGGAGCAGGGAATTTTGGGTAGGATGGGGTCGCTGGGTCAGTTGTGTGGAGGGGTAGGGGATATTTGTTTGAAGTGCGGGGACAGTGACAGTGGTTGATGGGTCAATTGGTGTGGGCATATATTAATTTATGTGAGTAAATGTTCATACTTAGCTACACATGAACATTTACTCACTATGAAGCACTTTATGGCAAATAGGATCAATTTTGGAAACCAAAATGAGTCAAGACAGAGTTATATAATTTAACCCTGAAGATCCTTACGGTGAAACTCGAGTAGGTTATCTCTTGTACCGATTT
>CM042159.1:50776521-50811521 GCA_023376005.1 Doryteuthis pealeii | reverse complement strand
TCATTCTACTCATTCCTCTTTTCTAATATTCTAACTTTTTTCTTTCATATATATATATATATATATATATATATATATATATATATATATATATAGGTGGGTATCTTCAAAATCTTTATATATACTAGTGTTATATCAGAGAGAAGATATCTCTTATGATTCACAATGCTTACTCACAAAATACACCTCGCTAGCATAAAACATCAAAACTCAAGTCGGAGGCAACAAACGGAAGTGAACTCAATGGTACCCTCTCACGAAGTGACCAATTCGACGCAGTTCTGCGCATAGGCTCGGATTGAGTTACGCTTGAGAGGAAGTCCAAAATAAACAAAAAATAATATTGTAAGGAATCCGGATTTTCAGCCAATAAAAAACTCTCCCGCTAAAAACCCCAAAAGCATTCTGGAGCCCATCTACCAGCATATAAGCTCGGGTATTTTGAGAATCGGCAGTTGGACGGACGGCCTGGAACCGAGAATATCACCAGACGAGAGGATCAAGGAACTGCTACGCACCCACCACCACGCACGCCCTCGCCCACCCGGACACTCAGCCTTACTTCAACACCTCACCGTAGCCAGGCGACATCCTTACCCCCCTGACCACTACAGCGCTACCCGCTACAACTCGCTGAGATATTCCTGACTTATTTCCCGCACCAAGTGACCGTATCCACTTACAACAGTATCCTACCGAGACGAACTCAACTCCCTCGGCCACTACTACCTTCCCTGACCATCACTATTCCACTGAGATATTCCTGACTTGGTCCCTACACCAAGTGACCGTATCAACTCAACTTCTACCACCTCACGCCTTGCACCAGGCCAAGAGAGATTCCGACGTATCATACGATACCCACACCTCACCGACCCCTCGGCCACTCCAGAGAACTACTACCGTTATCTACGGCGACAACAACAATTTTCACACTCGTTATTTCAATAAACGATTTTTTATCAAATTAATCTTGTCCATTATTCTTCCTTGCAAACCATACGCTTTTACGGATATCCTAAGATATAACACTGGTGTCAGAAGTGGGATAACTAAGATATATCATTGGTGTCAGCGTGTTGCAATGGAGAATATGGACTATACAAGATTAACTCGCTCGGAAATTCTCGACTTTATTAGAGACCAGATGAAGTTCCTCCAAGAATTAAGAACTCGCCCCACACCCCCAAAACCAGAAATATACAATTTTTGAAAGCCGACTTACACAGGATGATGGAAGCCCTGGATCATGCCAAGCCGACAATACCACCAATAGCCCAGATAGTCGACATCCAAGATAGATAAGGCGTCTCAAATCCATACTTGACGTTATGAGACTGAAAAACGAATTCAGTCCGGGAGATGACGTGAATCAATTTATCACAAGCCTGAACGTGACCTATACGACCCACGTCACGCCCGAGATTGCCGTGTATCCTGACCTTGAGAACGAATTCGTCAAGGCTGCCAAGGATTTACTCGACTACAGCATATTTGAACAGATGATAGAGTCCAAGCAGGACACATCCACCTTTGAACAACTAAAGGCATACCTCATAGCGACCCATGGCAACAAGATTGACAACACAGCCTCACACAACACTGCACACACTGCAAAAGATTCCACAACCAGCACAGTGATTGAAACTGACGTAAATACCATAGCGACCCATGGCAACGAGACTGACGACAGCAGTACAACCAAAATAATGACCCCTACTACTACTACTGACGAAAATACCAGAACGGGATATCCCGTACAAACGATTGCCACCACCACACCACAGGAATGCGAGCACGCTAAAGAACCCGCTATAAGCAAGAATTACTTGGACCCCACTCGCTCACACGGACGCGACTGCCCATATTCACAACCACTACTAGCTCGGACGGATGATGACAAACCATCCATAAGCATCAGGACTGTATTCCCCATGCCTTACCCCAACTCCATAATCGCCATCCAGACAATACCCCTTCAGGAAAAACTCACACCATTTTTTCCAAATCCAGGTACATCCACTCTAGTGTTAGCGAACGAAAAACTCCTTCCAAAAGTAGATGTACCATATAAAATAGCCTTCGTCTTCGTCGCTCTGCGCTACACGTTAGCCATCATAATTAGCTTCAAGCGATACTTTTCTACCACACCAGGCGAAAGAGACCACACGACCAAAGCTATCGGTGGGTAAACCAGCAAATATCTCTCCACCACAGAGAAAGACGAAAATTATCCCCACATCTTAGCTCCAACTTCAATCTCCCAAAACCACGTGAAGAGAAAACCACGAATATCAACCCAATGATGTCGATAAACTATCTCCCAAAGCAAAATCACCATTCAACGCACGCCACCCTAACCAACGAAGGGACTGACCTAAAAATGGAAGCGAAACAAAAAAATTTTGTACTAAGACCAACATTCTCACCATTTTCATCATGTGACACTCACATGAATGCACATTATCTCCCACCTCCACCTCGTTATGGGGCAAATAAGTCAACTCACAACCCACATCAACAACATAAAAACAAACTAAAACCTATATCGATAATACTAATATTAGGCCTATTTCATACACGTCTTAAAAGAATTCTAATTTATTCATCTGTCAACACACCACCTACATAACCATACATACACATTGTGAATCAAATTGATATCTTGGGGAGCTTTGTTATATCAGAGAGAAGATATCTCTTATGATTCACAATGCTTACTCACAAAATACACCTCGCTAGCATAAAACATCAAAACTCAAGTCGGAGGCAACAAACGGAAGTGAACTCAATGGTACCCTCTCACGAAGTGACCAATTCGACGCAGTTCTGCGCATAGGCTCGGATTGAGTTACGCTTGAGAGGAAGTCCAAAATAAACAAAAAATAATATTGTAAGGAATCCGGATTTTCAGCCAATAAAAAACTCTCCCGCTAAAAACCCCAAAAGCATTCTGGAGCCCATCTACCAGCATATAAGCTCGGGTATTTTGAGAATCGGCAGTTGGACGGACGGCCTGGAACCGAGAATATCACCAGACGAGAGGATCAAGGAACTGCTACGCACCCACCACCACGCACGCCCTCGCCCACCCGGACACTCAGCCTTACTTCAACACCTCACCGTAGCCAGGCGACATCCTTACCCCCCTGACCACTACAGCGCTACCCGCTACAACTCGCTGAGATATTCCTGACTTATTTCCCGCACCAAGTGACCGTATCCACTTACAACAGTATCCTACCAGACGAACTCAACTCCCTCGGCCACTACTACCTTCCCTGACCATCACTATTCCACTGAGATATTCCTGACTTGGTCCCTACACCAAGTGACCGTATCAACTCAACTTCTACCACCTCACGCCTTGCACCAGGCCAAGAGAGATTCCGACGTATCATACGATACCCACACCTCACCGACCCCTCGGCCACTCCAGAGAACTACTACCGTTATCTACGGCGACAACAACAATTTTCACACTCGTTATTTCAATAAACGATTTTTTATCCAATTAATCTTGTCCATTATTCTTCCTTGCAAACCATACGCTTTTAAGGATATCTTACCATATAACACTAGCAAATATATGCACCCTCCGGGTGCAAGTATTTAAGTTTTAATGTAATAAAATATTATATTAAATTAGAAAGGCTAATTAAACTAAATAAGAATGCAGATAAAGAGATTTGAAACAGAGGGAGTATAATCGAAAAATAGAACAACTGAAACTTACTCTTCCATCACTCTCGTCTTTCATTGTTATTTTTTCTAATTTAAGTATTTAGTTAAAATAGGAAGTAAAGAATAAAATGACAGTTATCTTTTCTTGTTAATGGATTTCATTTAAGATTCATTGAAGAGATTTTTACTTATATTCATTAAAATAAAACCAAACAGATAGAAATCAATAATATTAAGCACATATTTATTAAATTCGATTTTTTAATATCAATATGCAAATTAGCCTTCCCATTCACACTGTAAACCGCTATTTTGTTGTATATATAAATATAATTGCATGTTGCTAGTATGTAGATATGGTTAACAGTATTAATAATGTAAAACAATTTTTATTAATAATTGAGGTTAAAATAAAAATAAAATCATGGAGAATGTGATGTCTATAACTAAGGGAATTGTGACTTGAGTATTAATATAGTTTCGGTTACAGACAGAAAAACACACAATCTCCATTATAATAAGATATATATATATATGTATATGTATATATATATATATATATATGATGGCAGCAAACTCGTTGTCAAGTATTGCCATTGCTTGATAAAAAAAAGAAAAAAAGTTCAACAGTTCAAAGAATATAACGGTGAGTTTCAAAAAGTTCAACAATGAGCTGCACGCAAGTGGCTCTTTAGTCCTGCCAAAGTCTTGCACATTTTCCCACATTTACAGGTAATTCCAGGGAGCACAGGGTATTTTATTAGTCCATCCCGCCGATGCACAGATTGGTGACTGATTAGGCCAGCCTTGTTCATACATAGCCTTCCACACTGGTCACATAGTAGACCGATTTGAAGCCCTTGGTTGTCTACTTTTTTATTCTTGCAAATATCTTGTTTCAACTGCTCATGCTGTATACGGTTGGTCTGAAATTTTTTGTGCCCTCCTGTAAAGCCCTTCTCCACTGCCCACGGTCCAGAGCCTTACTCTCCCAGGTCTTCTCAACTTATTTTATTTACTTCCTTGATTTGTGTAAAAGTTTTTACTTATTTTTATTTACTTCCTTGATTGGTGTAAAAGTTTTTACTTATTTTATTTACTTCCTTGATTGGTGTAAAAGTTTTTATTTATTTTATTTACTTCCTTGATTGGTGTAAAATTTTTTACTTAATTTTTTAGTTCCTTGATTGGTGTAAACATTTTTACTTATTTTATTTACTTCCTTGATTGGTGTAAAAGTTTTTTACTTATTTTATTTACTTCCTTGATTGGTGTAAAAGTTTTTACTTATTTTATTTACTTCCTTGATTGGTGTAAAAGTTTTTATTTATTTTATTTACTTCCTTGATTGGTGTAAAAATGTTTACTTATTTTATTTACTTCCTTGATTGGTGTAAAAATTTTTACTTATTTTATTTACTTCCTTGATTGGTGTAAAAGTTTTTACTTATTTTATTTACTTCCTTGATTGGTGTAAATTTACTTATTTTATTTACTTCCTTGATTGGTGTAAAAAATTTTACTATTTTATTTACTTCCTTGATTGGTGTAAAAAAATTTTACTTATTTTATTTACTTCCTTGATTGGTGTAAAAAATTTACTTATTTTATTTACTTCCTTGATTGGTGTAAAAAATTTTACTTATTTTATTTACTTCCTGATTGGTGTAAAATTTACTTATTACTTCCTTGATTGGTGTAAAAAATTTTACTTATTTTATTTACTTCCTTGATTGGTGTAAAAAATTTTACTTATTTTATTTACTTCCTTGATTGGTGTAAAAGTTTTTACTTATTTTATTTACTTCCTTGATAGGTGTAAAAGTATTTATTTATTCTATTTACTTCCTTGATAGGTGTAAAAGATTTTACTTTTTATATTTACTTCCTCGTTTGAAAAGTAGTTGTTTTTTTTAGTCTATGTTCAAATGCTGTCACATCCTGAAAAGTAGATTTTCAACAGCTTGAATGTTCTCATTCAAGGATTTATAATCTAAACTAGAAGCGGCTACCTGGCATCGCCTGGGTAGACGGAAATTTTTTTTTAAGTTACTGCCGCAGATCCATTATTACTGAATCGTGAGTTGAATCCTCGTGGGATGTCCCATTTAAATCCCTATGTAAAAAATCGACCTTGCATTGATCCAGCTACTCTGAAAAGAAATGTTAATGTCTACTATCTAAAATATTAAATGAAAAATAAAAATCCATGCTGTTATCATTTAAATTTTATTTTTTAATTATTTTCACAAATATAAATCAAATCTTCATTATTTTTGCTCAAAAACCAAGCCCTGGAGGTATTTAATTATATATACATATATATATATATATATATATATATATATATATATATATATATACACACGCACACACACACACACACATATATATATATATATATATACACACGCACACACACACACACACACATATATATATATATATATATATATATATACACACACACACACACATATATATATATATATAATACACACACACACACACACACACACATATATATATATATATATATATATATATATACACACACACACACACACACATATATATATATATATATACAAATGCATACACACGCAGTCATATATTTAGAATTCCTACACATGGACACGATAGTTATTCATCCCTATGGAAACAGTGTCAGGTCATTAGAACAAGATGGCGACAAGAGAGATGATAGACGGCTGAGACAAGATCACAAAGCCAGGAACTGGGTAATTGAAGGGAAGAGACTATATAGCACTCGTATCTAGCTTAATAAATACTGTAATATTAACTGGTGAGGCCTTGTATGTCATCAAATATCAGTATATAAAAAATAAGTTTTTTTGACAGAGAAAATTACAGACAGAGAAGACAAAGAAATGCAATAACTGATTTTGTTTTTTCTCAGTAGCTTAATCAACAAATGAAAATTAATTATTATAATTATTTGCCTCTTTAATTCACTTTAGTAATTAAATTTGTGAACTCTTCAGGCTTTTATCATTGTAAAAAAAAAGTTGATTTTAGTTAAACCTGTTTGTGCTTAAACCAAAAACTAAGGGCAGTATTCCCATGACATAGTGGCAAATGTGCTTGATTATAGTAAAAATAATTTCTATTGCATTTTTATAGTAAAAATAATTTCCAATGCATTTTTATAGTAAAAATCATTTCTATTGCATTTTTATAGTAAAAATCATTTCCAGTGCATTTTTATAGTAAAAATCATTTCCAATGCATTTTATAAAAATCATTTCTATTGCATTTTTATAGTAAAAATCATTTCCAACGCATTTTAATAGTAAAAATCATTGGGGTAATTCAAATCATCTAGAAAAAGTAAAATTGTCACCTATTCCCTTCAATTTTTCTGAAATTTTTTCCAAGTGTGAACTATGTTAATGTTAGACAATCCTCAAAATTTGAGCTTTCAATTCCAAAAATTGGTGGAGTTATGTTGATTTTTAGCTCTCAAATTTGGTGGGGTTCACAAAAAATAGTGACTTTTTGTAATCTATTTTTGTCTGTAAAATGAGTTCTTGACTCCTAGTGAGTTTTGCTATTTGTCTGAATTTTTGAGATGAGAGTTGATAATTTGGATTATTTGGACTATTGTCCTCATCTGTATTATATAATTTAGGGAGGCATGTGGTGTACTGGTTAGATTCTGAGGAAATGGATTCGTCAACCCGAGTTTAAATCCTGGACAAAGCCACAGTTCACATAGTGCTAATGCCCTTAAGAAACATGAATCCAACTATTCTCCCTCCAGCTATGGGTAAATAGTAGGGCAGACTGGGCTCTTTAACCTTGGTTAGGCAACCAGTCTAGGAGAAGGAAAACTCTATTTCAATTTAAAAAAATATTATTTTATACACAATCCAATATTGATGAGGACAATAGTCTGAATAATCTAAATAATCTAGTTTTGCTATTATGTTCACTTTTGGTTTAATAACTTTGGGAGAGGTATGAACCCACTTATCCCCAGCTATGGGTTAAATAGTACCACCTATGGAGGCGTGTGGTGTAATTGATAGTTGTAGGAAATGCACTCGTCGATCACAGTTCAAATCCTGGACGAGGTTGTTTGCATTTCATATAGCGATAATACCCTCGGGAAAGATATGCATCTAACTATTCTCCCTCCAGATATGGGTAAATAGTAAGGCAGACTGGGCTCTTTAACCTTGGCTTGTGTTCCTTGTTTATTAAAATATTTCATTCAGCATTAACTGATTCAAAAAGGGTTGATATGCCATAAAACAACCAACCGATCAGTGTTGGTTGGCTAATAAAAAACTATATCGTTCAGCTCTGTGTTGATACTGGATGCTGTACAGAGGACGGACCAGGAGTAATGACTCATAGGGATAATACCCTATGGAAAAGTATGCATCCAACTACTCTCCCTCCAGCTATGGGTAAATAGTAGGGCAGACTGGGCTCTTAAACCTTGGCTTGGGTCCTTTGTTTATCAAAATATTTCATTCGGCATTAAATGACTTGAAAAGTGTTGATATGCCCTAAAACAACCAACCAGCCATTTTGGGTTGGCTAGTTAAAAAATGACATCACCTACTCTCCCTCCAGCTATGGGTAAATAGTAGGGCAGACTGGGCTCTTAAACTTTGGTTTGGGTCCTTTGTTTATCAAAATATTTCATTCGGCATTAAATGACTCGAAAAGGGTTGATATGCCGTAAAACAACCAGCAAACCAGTGTGGGTTGGCTAGTAAAAAAAACTATACCGTTCAGCTCTGTTGATGCTGCATGCTGTGCAAGAGGACCTACCAAGAGTGATAACTGATAGGGATGGGTGGTGTGGAAGAGTCATGGAGATCCATGCTGTTGGCATGATTCGATGATGACTAAGGATCAATACATAAGCCAGAAGTTTGTGTCAATATTCCAAAATGTGTTCAGTTGTGATTGATCTTTGATTTTGGTCAGTGGCAGAAATCTACTTAACCCTTTCTCTACTGGGGAGATTCTTTTTTTCTGAATCCATTATCAGAGAGCATATTAGAATATTGATCTTCAGGCAAGATGGCGACAATAGATCTAGGCCTTTTCAATCTTCCTGTAATAAAGAACTTTCTTTTTTTTTATAAATTTTATTTCGGTGTTAGCTTTCAGAAATTTTATTATAATGGTGATTCAGTGTCTGTCTGAAAAAAAAAAAAGAAAGGTTTTTTTAAAATCCTCTAAATCATGATTTAATATTAGAAAATTATTCTACAAAAGAAAAGACCAATTTTATTTTGGTGATAGCTTTCAGAAATCTTATTATGATAAAGATTCAGTGTCTGTCTGAAAAAAAAAAAAATGATTTAAAAATCTTTAAAAAAAAAAGAAAAAAAGAAAGGTTTTTTTTAAATCCACTAAATCATGATTTAATATTATAAAAAAGATTATTTTACAAAAGAAAAGGCCCTCTAAAGCAATTCTATATATAATGGATATTTGGTGTCTGTCTTTAACCAAAACTATGTCACTGCTTTCCTTAGTTTCTTTTCCTGTCTATTTTTCTCTTTCCAGCCCTGTCGGCTTGGGCTTTAGAATACACTGACTGTACCTCTGCAGAAGAATTAGACCCTCCAAATGGGGCCACCTGTTGGGATCCTTGTGGATGAGCACTCCATGACATGAAGCATTCCATTTAGGCCCTTACTTAGGCTAGAGGGGCGGTCAGAGAGGCCTCCTCTGATCAATTGGCTGGTCATGTCATGCCTATGTGATTATCCCAACCCCATTGCCCTCATGGCAAGCCCTAACCCTTTTTATTCAGTGTCTGTCTGAAAAAGAAAAGGAAAGCGGTGACATAGTTTTGGTTACAATCAGACACCAAATCTCCATTATATATAGATTGCCTTTAGATAGTCTTTTCTTTTGTAGGATTTTTTTTTTTGGGGGGGGGGTATGAAATCATGGTTTAGTGGTTTAGAAATAAAGATTTTTTTTATTTAGATTTTTAAATTTATTTATTTTTTGGACTGATAAAAAAAAAACTGTGTGAAGTTTTCATTTCTTTTGTGGAAAATTGTTATTGAAACTTGTTAATACTTTAAGAAGCTTTTAAGTCAGATTCTTTTGATAAAATTTGATAAAAGAATAAGAATAAGAATAAGAAGAGTAAAAGTGTTATATGAGTTTTCAGTGAAATGTCACTTGAAGATCAACCATGGTCTGACTGACCTTCAAACAGGCAAAATGATAAATCTTGGAAGAAGTTTGCTACTAAATCAATGAAAGATCTTTGTTAGACCATTGGCATCCAAGTTTGGTCTGTTTTGGAGTTTGTACCAGATTATTCACAGAAGATTTCAAAATAAAATGCTTTTCTGTAAAATTTGTATCTTGTTTGTTTACAGAAGATTAAAAAAAAATTAATTTGAATGAGAGCTCAAGTTCAAAATGACCTACAGTTTTTTTTCCCCAAATTTCTGACTGAGAATGAAGGTTAGTATTATCTGCATTATTCGGACTATTGTCCTCAACTTCATTGTTATTTGTACAACGTTTCGGCTGATGTGCCCTACGGCCTTCTTCAGGTATTTCTTGTCGGACCATCTTTTTGGACTGTGGAACCTTCTTGTCATAATCGGGAGCCATCACGGAACTTTGAACTAACCCTTTATTCACAGTCCATGGGGGGATCCTCATCTCATTGTTATCTGTACAATGTTTCGGCCGATGTGTCATATGAACTTCTTCAGGTATTTCTTGTCGGACTCAGGACCATCTTTTCAGACTCTGGAACCTTCTTTTTGAACTCGGGAACCTTCTTGTCGTAATCAGGAGCCATCACGGAACTTTGAACCTAACCCTTTATTCAGTCCACGGGGGTATCCTGTTCTCATTCCGCTAACTATAGTTGGGGTAGAGGCGTTAAGCTGTGTTAATTATTATTCTATGTTACTGCTGCCCCGGGCCAGGACTGAACTTACAGTCCAGAGATAAATGTCACTTAGAACTGTCTTAACCTTTATCCACTAGGCCAAGACAAGAAGGTTCCCGAGTCCAACAAGAAATACCTGAAGAAGGCCGTAGGGCACATTGGCTGAAACATTGTACAGATAACAATGAAGATGAGGACAATAGTCCGAATAATGCAGATAATACTAATCATCAAGCCTCATCTTAAAAATTCAGAGAAATGAGAATGATGGTTTGTTTGTTTGTTTGTTTGTTTTATGGCATATCAACCCTTTTTGGGTCATTTAATGCTGAAACAACTCATTTTGATAAAAGTTTTTACATTTCAAGTTCTTAATATCTTCAAATTGTTATAAATAATTTTCATTAATTTCATTTGGTTTGGTTTGTTTAATGGTGTAATAACCCTGTGGGTTATTTAATACCAAAAGCTATTAGAGTGTGAAATAAAAGTTGGTACTTCAGTTTCATTTACTTTGTAGATTTTTGATATGTTTTTATTTCTCTCAAGAAGGATAAAATGTCATCCATGTTGATATTCTCAAAACAGATTCCTCATATTAATTGTATTGAAATATTTCTTTCTTATTGGAGCAAAAACTCCACACCCCATGACCCTACACTGTCAAAAATTTATTTCCTCATGGACTGAGAATATGTAAATAATTCCAGTTTTTATTGATTGATTGATTTTTAACAGTATATCAACCTGTGTAGAGTTATCTTATGCCTAGAGGTTAGAGAATTGTATTCATTGTATGTTCATATTTACATTTTTTGTGTAGCTGCTTCTTAGGAGATGTTTTTGCGGGGCACACAGTCCTATCAAATACGAATAAATTTGAAACATGTCTCTTACTCTTGTAACCTTGTGCCACACTAAGCTAATATTCATATTTAGTACAAGTACTACTAGAGTTAATTTGATTTCCATGTGGGCTCTCACTCTCTTGGCCTTATGCCAAACTAAACTAATCTCCATATTTAGTACAATTGCTACTAGAGTTAATTGGCAAACTGACGGTAGGTATGGCACTCCAGCTCAGACGCAAAAACAATCCCCCTGGTCTAGCACTATTGAAAATAGGATAGACTTCCTCACTGTCCTGCTGGTACTGATGATAGGACACTCTGACAACTTACTACCAGAGTGAGTATAATTTCAACATCTCTCTCTCTCTCTCTCTCTCTCTCTCTCTCTTGTGGCCTTGTGCCAGACCAAGCTAATCTTCATATTTAGTCTCTCTCTGAGATCTTATTTTTTATTATTTCCATCCATGTTTGTTCCTCATTGTCATAGTTCAATAACCCAAGTTCATTGCAACAGAAAGGATGGAATCCTGGTGGATGAGCAGTCCATGACCTGCAACACTCAACTTTGGCCCTTACTTAGGCTAGACGAGCGGTCAGAGAGGCCACCTCCGATCAATCGGCTCGTCATGTCAAGCCCTAGCACCTAGATGGGACCCTAACAAGTACTAACACTTTGGAACAGAGTGGACCTCGGAGTAGATAATACAAGAATATATATCTATATTGGAATTGCAGTCTCGAGGAACTGTATAATTCTTGTGCCCCTGAAGTTACAGCTCCTTCTGTGACTGTGAAGTCCAATGTTTGAAAAACAGCCTCGACCACAGATGTCACATATAAAGGCTGTCCCTGCAGATGTTGATGTGCCTGTGCTTTGTTGCTACCACTTTCTTCTGGACGTCTTGGCTTCATGGTGTTATGCCAGGATGACTTCAGACATAAACAGTCTACTATGGAGAGCCAGTATATGAGAATATATAATACAAGAATATATAATATAAAAAATAACAAAACAAATATATGGGCAATTCCATGTTAAATCATCCAGAAAAATTGTCACCAAGCCACTTCAATTTTTCTGAAATTTTGTACAGATGTGGACTGTGTTACATTTAGACATCCCCCAAAATTTGAGCTTCCAATTCCAAAAATTGGCGGAGTTATGTTGATTTGTAGCTCTCCAAATTTGGTGGGGTTGGCGAAAAATGACTTTTCTATTTTTGTCTGTAAAATGAGTTCTAAATTTGAAGGGGGTGGGTGACCTGGATGATTTGACATGGAATTACTTATATAGAAAAAGCGCGTGGTGTAATGGTTAAAGTCATGGGAAATGGACTCGTCGCCCCGAGTTCAAATCCTGGATGTGGTAATTGCATTTTACTTAGTGCTAATACCTTTGGGAAAGGTATGAATCCTACTCTCCCTCCAGCTATGGATAAATAGTAGAGCAGACTGGACTCTTTAACCTTGGTTAGGCAACCGGACTAGGAGAAGGAAAACTCTGAATTCAAACCTGTTAAACTCCGCTTAAGAAATTGACCTTGTGTCACATCCTGCTCGTGCAGGGGGATTGGTAAATACATACTTATATAGAAAAAGAACTTTTATTAATTTATATAGATTAGAGATTTATTTTTAACTTTTTAGATCCTGGGCAATGTTTGGTAGCTCTGCTAGTTATCAATAAGTATTAAACAAACAACAATTTGAAAAAAAATGTAAGATTATTATTTTTTTCAGCAATCAAGAAAGCAGCAACCGAAAAACAAAATGTCCTCTCCATATTTGTACTCATATGGGAGGAAAGTGTTTTTTTTAAGATGCTGACCAAATTTCTTCTGTCTACTTAAGTCAATCTTGTACTTAAAACAAAACCAAAAAAAAAAAAAAAATGAAATTCTGAACAGGTATAAATATTAGTAGGGGCTGGTTTAGCTCATTTGGTAGAGCACCCACCTTGGAATTGCAAGGTTTCGGGTTCGATCCTAGTCCCCTCCAACTCAGCATATGAGTAGCACAGCTTGGGTAATCTGATCTGTGTGGTAAATGTTAATTAATGGGGAACTGACGGTAGGTGTGGCGCTCCACCTTGACATAATCAACCTCCCTGGTCTAGTGCTAGCGAAAAGGGGAGAGATTCCCTCACTATTTGGCCACTCTGCAAACATTTACTTTTACTCTTTTTAAAATAATTTTTTCAGCAATCAAGAAAACCGCAACTGAAAAACAAAAATGTCCTCTCCATATTTGTATTCGTATGGGAGGAAAGTGTTTTTTTTTTAAAGATGTTGACCAAATTTCTTCTGTCTACTTAAGTCAGTCTTGTACTTAAAAAAAAAAAAAATCAACAAAAAATAAATTGAAATTCTGAACAGGTATAAATATCAATTGTATTCTTTGTGAATCAAAATTGATCCACGTCGTCTGGATTGTTGATCCTCGTCATTTTATCTAATCCAATTTTCAGGATTAGTTGTACGCCTCAGTTGACAATGTAATTCTTCTTTTTTTTTTTTCTTCTTTTTTTTTAACAGTTCCTCCCCATCCTCTCACCACCACCTTCCCCAGTAAGGAAAGGAGGAGGAGGAGGAGGAGAGATTCTTTGTTGTAAATGAAAACATTAATTGCTCTTATCGATGTGTGTTGATGTCAAGTTCTCCCCCAACAGACTTATGTCACTTAGTGAATAAATAATGCCAATTAGCAGATTGGATTTGCATTAGAAATGCATTAAGCCTCTCTCTCTCTCTCTCTCTCTTTCTCTCTTTGTCTCCTTCTTTCTCTTTCTTTCTCTCTCTCTCTCTCTCTTTTTCTGTCTCATTCTTTCTCTCTTTCTGTCTCTTTTTTTTCTCTCTCTCTTTTTTCTGTCTCATTCTTTCTCTCTCTCTCTCTTTTTTTCTCTCTCTCTCTCTCTCTCTCTCTCTTTTTCTGTCTCATTCTTTCTTTCTTTTTCTCTCTCTTTCTTTTTCTCTCTCTTTCTCTTTTTCTCTCTCTTTCTCTCTTTCTCTCCTTCTTTCTCTTTCTTTCTCTCCCTCTCTCTCTCTTTTTCTGTCTCATTCTTTCTCTCTTTCTGTCTCTTTTTTCTCTCTCTCTCTCTTTTTCTGTCTCATTCTTTCTCTCTTTCTGTCTCTTTTTTTTCTCTCTCTCTCTCTCTCTTTTCTGTCTCATTCTTTCTCTCTTTCTGTCTCTTTTTTTCTCTCTCTCTCTATCTTTCTCTCTCTCTCTCTCTCTCTCTCTCTCTCTCTCTCTCTCGTTCTCTCTATTTTTCTCTATCATTCTTTCTCTTTTTTTCTCTCTCTCTCTTTCTTTCTGTCTCTCTCTTTCTCTCTCCCTTTTTATCTTTTTATCTTTCTTTCTTTCTCCCTCTTTCTCTCTCTCTATCTTTCTCTGTGTAGATAAATAGATCTCTCTCTCTCTCTCTCTGTATAGACGGATAGATTTCTCTGTCTCTGTCTCTTGTTGGCCATGTAGTAAGACATCTGTGTAAACATTATCAAGTAGAAAAGACTAAGTGCCTATTAGAATTATTAGTGGGGAAAACAAAAACAAAAAACAAAAAACAATAAGGAAATGATAATGATTTGCCCACAGATGTGTTTCTTGTTTTCTAGAACACTAATGAATTTTCATGTAGAAAATAACCAAAAGGGAAAGGAAATAGGTCTTTGCTATGGGATAAAATCATTTTTAAAAAATATTGTTTACAAAAATTAATGGCAGATAAATTGACTTCTAGAGAA
Organism: Doryteuthis pealeii; assembly: GCA_023376005.1. Taxonomy (NCBI): domain Eukaryota; kingdom Metazoa; phylum Mollusca; class Cephalopoda; order Myopsida; family Loliginidae; genus Doryteuthis; species Doryteuthis pealeii. The sequence continues at coordinate 50,796,333 of CM042159.1, read as the reverse complement.
TGTTTCTGCTAATGTTATACAATCTTATACATATATATATAGAGAGAGAGAGACACTATCCATGATATTGAGCACTGTTTACATATAAATATATGGTGTTCCACGTCACGTGCGTTATTTGCTGAGTTTACTTGTCATGATTATTTTCAATAATTATCAAATTTTATACAATATATGCATTGTAATTACCCTAAAAAATATAAACAATAATATACTTTATTTAACAATGCTCCAAAAAGCAAATTTTCAAATTCTCTCTCCCTCTCTCTCTCTCTCTCTCTCTATATATATATATATATATATATATATATATATATATATATAAAGATAATCTAATGAGTCAGACGAACCTACTATTAGTTTCGCATAAAGCTCTTCAGGGCTAAAATCTGATTTTAGCTCTGAAGAGCTTTATGCGAAACTAATAGTAGGTTCGTCTGACTCATTAGATTATCTTTATTACTTGGCTCTACTTAGGTATCGAGCACTTTTTACATATTAGCTTCTCCTAGCGGTTATATGAATATATATATATATCTTATATACATATATATGCATATAAATTGTTTTTTCTTTTGGCCAAATACTGTACCAATAGATTATTTTTTGTTGGTACGAATATCTTGGTCCTTTCTTTTTTTTCAAAAATTTTTTTCTTCCTGGTTGATGTTTGGTAGTATATTTTTACAATCAAACTTTCTGCTGGGTTTTTTCTCTCCACAAGGATCTACCAACACGCTTGGTATATTAAATTTATATATATATATATATATATATAAATATTTTATTCCCCAACTTTTAATATATATAAATATATGAATAATATATATAATGATTATATAAGAACAGTTATATAAATATAATAACATATTTCTAGAATATAAATATATAGCACCTTAAATGTATTATACTCTATAACAAATAAAAGAATGTTATTATATATTATTTATATTTCATTTATTCAATCATTTATTTATTTTATTGTTTATTCAATCATTTATTTATTTTATTATTTATTTCAAAAGTTTTCTAAATGATGAAAAAAAAAATAAATAAAAGAATAATGAATCATTGTGTCTATTGTGATTTTCACAGGCACTTTGTCTTGATGATAAGTGGCTAACACGCTGCTTTGAAACCAATAGTAACAATTGCACCTTAAATGTATTGTACAAATAAATACAGCTCTTACACCCATAATCAAACACTTTATTTTCAATTCTCCAAAACTAAAAAGATTACTATAATATATATATATATATATATATATATATATATATATATATATAATGGTTATATAAGAGCAGTTATATAAATACAATAATAATATGGAAGAGCGTGGTGTAATGGTTAAAGTCATGGGAAGTGGACTCATTGCCCTGAGTTCAAATCCTGGACATGGTAATTGCATTTCACTTAGCGTTAATACCCTTGGGAAAGGTATGAATCCTATTCTCCCACCAGCTATGGATAAATAGTAGGGCAGACAGGACTTGGTTAGGCAACCGGTCTAGGAGAAGGAAAACTCTTAATTCAAACCTGTTAAACTCCGCTTAAGAAATTGACCTTGTGTCACATCCTGCTCGTGCAGAGGGGTTGGTAAATATATATATAAACATAATAACATATATTTCTATAATATAAATAAATAGCACCTTAAATGTATTGTACTCTATAACAAATAAAAAAAATGTTATTATATGTTATTTATATTTCATCTATTTAATCATTTATTTAAAAAGTTTTCCAAATGATTAAAAAAGGAAATAAATAAACTAATAATAAATCCGTGAATAATAAGATTCCTGCAAAACCAAAATGCTGTCATCGACTGTCAAAAAAGTTAACTTTTTTCATTTGAGAACATTTGATCATTGACCTAAAATTCTATTCTTTTTTGTTTTTTTTACCCACACTCATATTAAATAGGTTACTTTTATTATTGCTGTTTATTTTCAGCAAACTCTTGATAATGAGAACGTCATCTTTCTTTTGTCCCCCCTCTCCTCCGTTTTTTTCTGTTAATATCATAAATTAGTCCAATCTTAATTCCACAGTTCATTTTGGAAATCTGCAGATTGTTAATTACGTTTAATTCTGTCAGCGTATGACAATGTTCTTGGCGTCTTTAAGATAATTGGCTAATCAGTTTGAGAAAAGAACCGACAATATCGGCTGATTCTATATATTTCTTTCTTTCTTATTTTTTCTTATTTTTTTCTTTTTCTTATTATATTGTAATTATCAAATATAAGATTAGTTTGCATTCTTAAATAGTAACAAAAATTTCTTAGTTGATCAAAAATTCGGACCATATGACCTTTAGGCACCCCTTTTCCAATCTCGATTCATAAGGACATGTTTTTCATTTACACTGTCAAAATCCGGTTATTTGTTAGGGGTTAGGGTTAGGGGTTAGTTTTATAATTAAAAAAAAACAACTCTAAAAATCGTCTGTTAACAAACAACCGGATTTTGACGGTGTAAATGAAAAACATGTCCTTATGAATCGAGATTGGAAAAGGGGTGCCTAAAGGTCATATGGTCCTGAAATTCTACTAAATTCTCCTTTTTTTGCATTGTGCTAATTCTGTCTAAACTGACTTTGTTGGTTTCTTTATTTAATGGCATATCAACATTTGTGGGTTATCTAATAACTAGCATGACCTGTTAATATATCACAGCCATCTAGTGTAGAATAATCATACTAAGTTCCAATTACCATTGAATTGGTAAGACAAGGCAACAAGTAAACAACAAGACTCTACCTAATCATCAATACCGAATTAGGATTGACGGATCGGGTGGAGTCTCACTGCGGAATTGCTGATTCCTCAGGAAGCTTGAAACACCAGTGGCCCCTGCCCCTATTCCTAGTGCTATGCCTGAGCCCCCTAAATCAGCATTTAAGGATGTCCCACAAACCAAAGGAATGATAACTACATCAACTAGGGTCCTAGCCTCACCCAATGTCACTCTGCCTCCTAAGCCAATGCCGATGAAAATACCCTGTGCATTATCCAAGTTGCTCCCCTGTAATCGGCCTGGCCGAAAGGAACTAATTTCCCCTCAAAGGCCACTACACCTGTGTAATAGGGTGGGAGGAAGGGGAGATGTAGAATAATCATACTAAGTTCCAATTACCATCGAATTGGTAAGACAAGGTAACAAGTAGCTGTAACTCAATACAAATCTAATGTTGTTGCAGTTCTTCTGCAGAATTGCAGTATTTATGAAGCCTCATAACATCATAGAAACCAAGCAGCCATTCAGGACTCAAGGAATGGAATCACCCAAATACATGAATGGACTAATCTTGAGTCGCATAAATACCAGCTATCTTAGGCACTGGTTCAGTTGTGCTTAGCCAGTTGCTGTTGTCCAAACCAACTGTATACTGACTGACTTCAATATCTAGCACATTATTTGTAAAGTCCAATTTCTCCTTCTCACGACAGGGCCGTGTAAACTAGGGTATATCAGAGCCATGCCATCGGGAATTTAAGTTCCTGGTTGGGTTACCCAAAGCAGACAGGTCTGGCACCCAATGGTATTCGAGACACAATCTGGCCAAAGGGGCTCTGGTAAAAGTCCAAAATGTGTCTCAATCATCATCAGGAATCAACGGCTTTTGACATACTTGTCACTGTACCTGTGAAAAATCCATGGTAAACAAAGGCATCTCCTTTCTCTGCCTGGGATATGCATACAGGGTTTGGGGCGGATTGGGAATTCCATATTCCCTTATTACTCCTTCCATGAATTCACCACAGGTGAATTTGTTGGTTGGAGCTGGCTCAACTGACCCAGGGTGAATGCTGTAACAAAATAGAGAATAAAACCAAAATATAAGAGATCAATAATACCAAATAATTATCTAATAAACCTAGTTTTATTAAAGCCAGTATGCAAATTAACCACACCATATATTATGTAAACCTTTATTTCTTAGTGATATCAAAGACACATTGCAGGATTTTAAACACACTAATAACATGAGATATTTTGAGGCAAATCTATCTCAGATTTTCATAGAGACATTGTTAATAAATAAGAGTTATTCTATTCTATGTATTAATGATTTTGACTATAAATTAAATACTCATTGATAAACTTACACAATTCCAGAGGGTATTGTGACATATGCAGTGACATAGTTTCAGGTTACTGATAGACAGATACCGAATCTCCATTATAATAAGATAAAACCAATATGCAAATTAACTATACCCTATATTATGTAGACCTTTATTTCTTAGTGATATATAAGACACATTGCAGGATTTTAAACTCACTAATAACATGGGCTGTTTTGAGGCAAATCTAACTCAGATTTTTATAGAGACTTTATCAATAAATAAGATTTATTCTATTCTATTTTTTATATTCTATCTCTCACTTTCAAGATGAACCTACCCAGAAAATTATACACCACTCCTATTTTTGTAAGGTGGCAAAGTCAGAAAATCAGCAGGGGGATGAAATACTCATTTTCCCCACTGTGTTAATGATTTTGACTATAGATTAAATACTCATTGAAAAACTTATGCAATTCCTGAGGGTATTGTGACATATGCAGTGACCTAGTTTTGGTTACAGACAGACACCGAATCTTCATTATAATAAGATTATTATTATTATGAACATCATTCTACTCATTGATAAACTTACACTATTCCTGAGGGTATTATGACATATGCAGTGATCTAGTTTTGGTTACAGACAGAAAGACACTGAATCTCCATTATAATAAGAATTATTATCATCAGCATCATTCTAACCATCGTTTTCTGTAATTGTTCTTGAATAGTTCAGCTCAAAATATCCATTTCCAGACAGACTTTTCTTTTTTTGCCAAGACTCTGCTAGCCGAAGAAGACAGAAGTGTTGTTTTCCAGCTTAGGCAGTGCTATTGAATTGAGGAAATATTGATGTCGCCGCCAGTCATTGGGTTGGGGGAGGGAGGTGGTTGTGAGGGTGAGGTTGGTAGAAAGACTGGAGGGGGGCAGTGTTGTGTAATAATAAGTCCACAATCAAATGGATGATATAATTGTAGAATAATCACACTAAGTTCCAATTACCATTGAATTGGTAAGACAAGGCAATAAGTAGTCGTAACTGAATACGAATCTAATCCTATTCTCAGCGCCATATTGAAGTCAGTCAGTCAGTATACTGTTGGTTTGAACAACAGCAACTGGCTAAGCACAACTGCCAGTGCCCAAAGATAGCTAGTATTTATGAAAGTCAAGAATAGTCCATTCATGTATTTGGGTGATTCCATTCCTTGAGTCCTGATTGGCTGCTTGGTTTCTATGAGGTTTCATAAATACCCTCTCATTTTGCAGTAGTATTGGAACAAGATTAGATTCGTATTCAGTTACGACTTCTTGTTGCCTTGTCTTACCAATTCGATGGTAATTGGAATTTAGTGCAATTATTCTACAATAATGTTTAAGCTTCAATTCAAAGCACCAAACCTTAATGCTGCCATTTAAGAATTAGGCTTTTAGGATAAAAAAAACCCCAAAAAACGTTCATTCATTCATTGAATGATAAGTAGATCCCAATTTAAAAAAAAAAAGCCCTGATCTTTTGTTCATTTTAATCTTATTTGAGATTTAAGGTTTTTGAATTAAAATAGGATTAATACAATGTGTGTATGTTTTGTTAAATTGGTATTTGAATGCTTATATAGATCATGAATATAGATCTCATAAATTCTTACTGGATTATATGAGTATGTGTATCTATCTATTCATCTAAGTATATATATATATATATATATACACACAGAAAGATACATGTGCACTAACATATACACGTGTGTATTTTTATATATATGTATAGATAAAAGGGTATGAAAACACACAATGCTGTTAAAATGAAAATATTTTATATCATTTTCATAGCTAATATTGAACAATATTTCAATTTATAAAAATCATCATCAGAGCTTGTTTTTAATCTGGACTCATCGAGAGAGAAGCAGAAAAAAAATTTTAAATCAAAATGGAAGAATTGTTGGTCCAAAAAGCGTGCAAACCAAGAGATCGCTTCGTCATTTGCACATCTGCTGCGCGTTTCCCCGCCAAAGTCATGATTGTATATCATTAGTGTAACAGTTTTTAAAAGAAAAAGACATATTTCAAATTAAATATATATATAATTATATATATATATATATATATATATTATATATATATATATACACACACACACAAAGATATATGTGCGCATATATGCACTAACATATACAAGTGTGTGTGTATATATATATACATACAGATGTGTGTGTGTATATAAATATATATATATATATATAAATAAGACATATACATTTGTGTATGTATGTATAAAAACATACATTTGAGTGTGTGTGTGTGCATGTATATATATGTATATATACAAAATGTACATATTTGTGTGTATATGTACAGAAATATATACATATCTATATGTCGGTATATAGACAACTATATTTGTGTGTGTGTATTATTTCAAATCCCTAAGAGAGCTCAATGTAAGTTAATTAATAAATTAATCATGTACAGAGCAATATTTACAATTTCAATATGAAAGAAAAACTCAACAAACCATCATTTGGCTATTATAAATTTATTTCAACTGATAACTTCATAAATAAGCCCAGTCTAATCAGACAGCCAGTGTGTGTGTCTCTTTTGGATGTTCACTATTTTATTTTTATTTTCACTTGGTTTTATTTCTTTTTTTTTTTTCAGTATATAAAAAACTAAAACTTGTAAGAAAAAACTTCCTGTATAGAAAAACCAATGATTAATCCGCCCTGTCGGTGGGGATTAGAATGCACCGACTGCACCTCTGCAGAGGGGTAAGACTCCCCCAATGGGGCCACCTGTTGGCTGTTGGTGGCGACCCGTGATGCTTAAGGATAGAGCCCAGGTGGATGAGCAGTTCATGACTTGCAATACTCCACTTTGGCCATATCTTGGGCTAGATGGGCGGTTGGAGAGGCCCCCTCCGATCAATCGGCTGGTCACGTCAAGCCCTAGAACCTATATGATTTTCCCAACCCTATTGCCCTTATGGCAAGCCCCAACCCCTTTTTATCATATGGGTGCTAGAAGGCAGTGGCTGAGGGTCTACATGTCCTGGGACTGACGTTAAACTCTATCTGATGGTGAGGTTCCAGTTTTGGAGGTTTGGGGAATGTGGAGCACCCCTTCATCACCATTGCTCCCTGGTCCACTCTGACCCGGAGTGGTAGTACCTGTTTGGGTCCCATCTATGGGTTGAATAGAAAAACATGAGTTTATAAACAAAATTGTATTATGCATTAACAAAGAATTTATTTCAAAACTTTATCGGCATTAAATGACCCACTGAGGTTGATATGCCATAAAACAAAACAAATTAAAACCAATCAGACAGCCAGTGTGTGCGTCTCTTTTGGACGTTCACTATTTAATTTTTATTTTCACTTGGTTTTCTTTTTTTTTTCTTTTTTTTTTTTTTCAGTATATAAAAAACTTCCTGTATAGAAAAAACAATGATTAATTTTGACTCTAATGATGAGCTTTTCTTGTAACTCTTTTTTTTTTTTAGATGTTTTTTAATTTTTTTTTATAGAGCTTCTCTGGTTACAAACAATATTTATTCATTATAAATTAAGTGCTGATTCTTATTACTCATAAAGATATTAACTATCAAGACTGGGAGGAAAAAAAGAAAAACAAAAAGAAAGAAAAAGAAACAAAAATAAAACCTGCCTTCAAAGAGGAATAAAGAAAAGAAATGAAAAATGAAAACAATATTATTCCAACGTATGCTTTTGTTATTCATTTATTATTAAAAATGAATTCAAATTTAATTGATCTGCACTTTTTCAGCATTGAATATTCAATTAATTCCACCTGGAAGCTGTTTTTATTGACTTTTCCTTTTTAAATAATTTTTCTTTCATTCTTTTAAATAATACAAAAAGAGCAAAACATAAAAAGACAAAATCGGTAAAAAAAGCAAGAATAACACTTTTTCTTTAAGGTTAGATATGAAACGGCATTAAATCAAATCTGTATACATACAACTGGAGGCATTTGTTAATTTTTCCGCCGCCTTTTGGCAAAAGACAACAAATATGTCTTGTTTGATTTTTCTTTTTCTTTTATTAATATTTTTCTATTAAAGAATAGATTGAATTTGCTTGCTTTCATTTTTGTTTGTCTTCTTCTAGATTGGTTTCAGGGAAGAAATAAAATAAAATGCTGAATTGTAAAACGTAGATAAATCGCAACAGGCATATTAGAATTCTTAGGGTTTTCTGAGTTTCTCTTTCCCAGAAACAGGGTCCCTTTATTTGTTATAGATACTAGCAAAAAAAAAAAACACCCTCCGGGCGATGTAAAAATAAATTTTTGAAAGATATTGCTTGAGGAGGTGGAAGTTAAAAATTAAATGTCGGAGAGTTTGAACCATAAATCATGAAATCATCAAATTTATTAAAGGAGTAAAAAAAAAAAAAACAATTTGAAATCGAAACTAAGTTCTATTAATGTTGAATATCTATTAAAATAAAACAAACTATATATAAATATATGATACTGGGGATGTATCTATTAAAACTTGTTTTAAAAAACAATGAGGACTGTCTAATGTTGCATGCTCAAATTTTGAGTGTATTTCTTCTGTTATGACGATTTCGGGTATAGTGACGTAAGCAGTGACGTAGTTTTTGTTACAGACAAAAACCGGAAGCGAATCTTCATTATTAATAGATGATAAAGTAAGTAAAGTCGTCGGAATGCCTAAAGTCAGTATCAGCCAAATAGTGAGGGAGTCTATCCCCTTTTCAATAGTGCTAAACCAAGGAGATTGTTTTTGCATCTGAGATGGAGTGCCACAGCTACCATAAGCTCCTTACTTTACCACACTGATCCCTGTGCTACTTATACGCTGAGTTGGCGAGGGCCAGTATCGAACCAGGAACCTTGTGGTTCCTAAGTGGATGCTCTAACGACTGAGGTAAACCAGCTGTCACCCATTCAGCTCTAGGTAGATAATTGGGATTAAGGAAAAGTGAGTTTGCAAAGCGATTTAAATTAAAAAAAAAAAAAATACAGCCAGAGAATTTTTTATAAAATAAAAAAGATTAAAAAAAAATTTGTAAGATTTCTAAGAAAGGGAACCAAGGAGATAGTTTTTGCATCTGAGATGGAGCGCCACACCTACCATAAGCTTCTTACTTTACCGCACAGATCCCTGTGCTACTTATACGCTGAGTTGGTGAGCACCGGTATCATACCAGGAGTTAGTCTCGCAGATCAGTTAGTCTCGCAGATCAATTGATTGTTTTGGTCTCACATAATTGATTTGTTTTAATAATGAACGCAACCAATGACTTTCCCTTTTCTTACTATTCAAATCCTAATTTTTAAATATCTTTCCTGATATAAATCAAATCTTCATTATTTTTACACAAAAGTCAAGATCTGGTGATAGTGAATGCGTATATATATATATTTACTTTGTCATTAATTGTTTTATTTCCATAGTTTCCTCTGGACATACATACATACACACCAACTGCTGCCGTTTATATATATACTCGCAATGAATCAGCAAAGCGAAAGGGGTGCCTAAAGGTCATATGGTCCATACTATTTTATCAAAAAGAGTACATGTCTTAAGATTGGTTTGTTGGACATGGTGTTTGAAAGTGGCAAAAAGAGTACCTGCAACTCACAAACTACTTTTTTATGGCACCTGGCAGGATAGTTTCCCCGAAGGTTGTACCAAATTTTCCTGGTATCTTTACCTGTATGATGGGATATTTCAAAGTTTACTATCTATTTGCCTCTGACAAAATAAAAAGATCACTGGAGTGTTCAAGTAGTGATGTTTCAGTGTAAACAAGTGACTCGTGCGAGTAGATCAACAAAGTTAAGCAGTGATGAGTCTATTCAATACTTAATTGGGTGACCACTTAAGCAACAGCGGGACTGTAAGCAACCTGAGTTCTTTGTTTATCATATATGACTTGATTCGGCATTAAATAACCCGAAAAGGGTTGATATGCTGTAAAATAAATTTGAAAAAAAAAAAAAGAAAAGAAAAGTAGACTCATGAGAGAGCCGCTGCCAGTGGTTTATGGTAGGATCACAGTAGTGGGAGAGCCGCTGGGAGCAGTTAAAGTAGGCAAAAAGTTAAGCTTATGTCCTTTGCATTAAATAACCCGAAGAGGATTGATATGCCATAAAATAAATAAAAAATAACAAAAAAAAAAAGACTTGTGCGAGAGCTGCTGCCAGTGGCTTACAGTAGGATCACAGTGGTGAGAGAGCTGTAGGCAAAGAGTTAAGCTTATGTTCCTTCCAAATAATAAATGTCAATGAGTTCTTGGTTGTTTTGCATTTGAAAGGGGTGTATAGTAGGATCAATAGTGAGAGAGCTGCTGTGAGCGGTTTAAAGTAGGGAAGGAGATAAGCTTATGTTCGTTGCAAATAATAAATGTCAATGAGTTCTTGGTTGTTTTGCATTTGTAAAAAAATGATTAGAAAAAAAAAAATATATATATATATATATATATATATATATATATATATATATTTGAAATGCTTTCTGTTTGGAAAAATATATATTTATTGTTTTTTTTTTCATTTGCCTGATACTTGTTGCTTTATTATCTTCTCTTGGTTGTTGCCTAAGAATCCGTTGTTTTGTTTTTAAAATGTTTCTCCATATAAATAAGATGAGGCTTATGTCTACCTCTTCCTCATTCCTTAATCTTTTGTTTCCTTACTCCATGTTCTGCTGCTGATGCTTTTTTTGTTTTGTTTTGTTTATTGTCTCGTAATAATCGAGAGGATATTTAGAATGAAGATCTCTTAAGTCTTAAAATGGGAGGATTTATTTATTTATTTATTTAGTAACATGCTGAGAAAATTATTTGTTTAACTCTTAACATCCTGTTGAGAATTTTCAAAGTCCAGAGCTCAATTCCTATAACCATTTATCAAAAATGGGTAAAAATGGCTGTTTCATTAAAAGTTACCTGTTATTTCCCTTAAATTAAAGACTTCTAAATATGTTTAATATTACATTTAAGCAAAGGCTATCATTTGGGGTAGATTAGGAAAATGAATGTGACTTCCGGCCAGGTGGAATGAGGTAATATAGGAAGTTAAAGTTAATGTATTAGATACCATTATTGGGTTGGTTAGTTGGTACTAGGAAGAATATTTAGTGGTTTGGTTGGTTGGATTTTACGGCATGTCAACTCTTGTTGAATTATTTTATGCTGAAGACATTTTTGTTTTAAACATTCTTATTGGATATTTATAAAAATATCTGAGATAGGGGTTATCGTCCTTGTTCTATGAGCCTCGCTATCCAATCACAGGCAGGCATTCTTTAGCGGGAAAACCAAAGATAAATTCTTCCCTTTTCTGTTCAAGACTCCACGAAGACAGATGTGCGACAAAGCTTCTCCTATATTCTTCTTAGCGAGCAGATAGCCGTAGCAAAGTGACTCCGATAATTCACCTACCTCAGGATTCAGCTAAGTGGACTATTATTTTATATAACATTCCCGCAGACAAACCTTAGTTTGCAAAATGTGGTGATTCAGACCACGCGTGTTAACAGACAAGAGTTAAAGGAGTTTAAACACAAACACAACTTAGAATTCGAATAAAGACATGTATTACGGACATACATAATATAAATTGTTGCAAACAAATGTTTGTCTGTGGGAATGTTATATAAAATAATAGTCCACTTAGCTGAAATCCTGAGGTAGGGTGGGTTATCAGAGCCCCTTAGCTATGGCTATCTGCTCACTCAGAAGAATATAGGAGAAGCTTTTTCGTACGTCTGTCTTCGGGGAGTCTTGAACAGAAAAGGAAGAATTTGTCTCTTTGGTATTTGCCTCTAAAGAATGCTGGCCCGTGATTGGTTGTTTGATAGTGATGCTCATAGAACAAGGACGAGAACCCCTACCTCAGATATTTTTATATATTCAAATTGTTTTAAACTTATAGAATGAACATAATACTCACCTTCACAGGAAGGCTGTGACTAGCCTCCAGTCACCAGACAAAAAAAGTTTAACCGAATACGCTTTGTAGCAGCTGACAAAAAATGGTCAAGTGTTCAGTACATATGGATAAAAATATCCACACTAAAACCACCAGCTAATCAGAATCCTGGAAATAGACTTGACCATGCCACATAGTAGAATAGCCCAACCTGCTATTTAATCCACTTACCAAGTCTGGATTCTCAGAAGCACATTCAACTTGCAACTCAGGTGAATACTGATCAGTCTACACAAATCTCTACAGTATATAGATAGATGTTGATGCCAGTTATAATTTTATGTTAAAAATAAAACATGAAGGCTCTAATGACAATCATGCATACACATTAGTATGTTTATAATAAAGAAAATTACAAAAATTTAGTTTTTGATTTTTACAGTCTGGATTCTCAGTTAAATACTAATCAATCTACACAAATCTCTACATGATGCTGCAAACAGTATACGAACCTGTGACGGTATAAACCATTGGATTTCAAATCCTATGGGTTTGCTGAGGTGGAGTGCCACACCTACCGTCAGCTCCCTGATGCTTTACCACACAGATCAGATTATCCAAACTATGCTTCTCAGGTGTTGAGTTGACGGGGACCGATATTGAACCCGTTACCTTGTGATTCCTAGATGAATGCTCTACTGACTGAGCTATTAATAAAGTCCACAATCATTTTAAACAGGTAAACACTTCACACTTAATTGCGATATCAATATTTTCAGAACTGAAGATTGCTCCCCTGTAATCGGCCAGGTCGAAAGGAACTAATTCCCCCTCAAAGGTCACTACGCCTGTGCAATGGGGGGGGGGAGAGATGAAGAATAATCAAGCTAAGTTCCAATTACCATCGAATTGGTAAGACACGGCAACAAGTGGTTGTAACTTAATACAATCCCGTCTTGTCGCAATTCTACTGCAGAATGACAGGGTATTTATAAAACTCCACAATATCATAGAAACCAAGCAGCCAATCAGAACTCAGGGAATGGAATCACCCAAATGCATGAATGGACTATTCTTGATTTCTATAAATACCAACTGTCTTGGACACTGCTTCAGTTGTGCTTAGCTAGTTGCTGTTATTCAAACCAACAGTAGACTAACTGATTCAATAAGAACCAATGTATTACTTTAGTTCACAATCATTTTTAACAGGTAAACACTTCATACTTAATTGCAATTTGAATATTTTAAGAGCCAGGATTTGAACTCGTATCACTGTGTCCATTTTCTAAATGGTAACCATTACACGACGAACACCTCCAGATTATATTGTATAGATGTGGTCCTATGCTTTTCAAGGTTTCAGATCGGCCTGTCTCCCAGTAAATATTGGGGACCATATGACCTTTAGGCACCCCTTTTGCGATCTCGATTCATAGGAACATTTTTTCTATTTACACCGTCAAAATCCGGTTAATTTTTAACAGACGATTTTTGGATTTAAAAAAAAATTTATAAAACTAAGCCCTAACCCTAACCCTAACCCCTAATAAAGAACCGGATGGTGTAAATGAAAAAAATGTTCCTATGAATCAAGATCGAAAAAGAGGTGCCTAAAGGTCATATGGTCCAATATTGGTTATCTTTGATCCGCTCTTTTATGTAACTATTTATACAACTAACAACTTAGCTCATGATATAATAATATATAAATGAGCTAATCTTATCTTTCTTTCCATTTATTCAGTGTTAGTGTATCAATGGATATATTAATGCTAATATTGATTAGTGGAAATGTGACTAAATATCCTTCCTCCTCAGTGGCTGAGCAGTCCATGACATGCAACACTCTACTTTGGCCCTTAGTCTAAACGGATTGTCATAGAGGCCCCCTCCAATTAATTGGCTGGTCATGTTAAGCCCTAGCACCTATATGATTGTCCCGACCCTATTGCTCTTATTGTAAACCCTCTAACCCTTTTTATCATATATGTGCTAGAGAGGAGGAGCTGAGGTTCTCAGTGTCCAGGGTATGACACTAAACTGCATCTAGTTGTGAAATACTAATTCTGGAGCTCTGGGGAGTGTGGAGTACCACATCATCACCATTACTCCCAGGTCCACCCTGTTCTGAAGTGGTAGTACCTGTTAGTCCTATATATGGGTTAAATAGAAAAATGAGTTTGAATAATAATTGAGTTTAAAAAATGTTGAATACCTATCAAGAATGAATAAAACAAAACATCTTTTGCAAAAATAGCCCAGCAACGGTTGACATGCCATAAAAACCAAGCAACCAACAAACATTTTGATAGTGGTAGTACCTGTTAGGGATCTATCTATGGGTTAAATAGAAAAAATGAGTTTAAAAAAAAAGTGTTTTAAATAAAATTTTGAATACCCATCAAGAATAAATAAAACAAAACGTCTTTGGCATGAAATAACCCAACAAGGGTTGACTTGCCATAAAATCCAGACAACGAACCAACAAAAATTTGTATAGAATTTTAATGAATGACCTGGACTGGTAGTACCTGTTAGGGTCCTATCTATGGGTTAAATAGAAAAAATGAGTTTGAATAGAAATTGAGTTTTAAACAAAATGTTGAATACCCATCAAGAATGAATAAAACAAAACGTTTTCGGCATAAAATAACCCAACAAGGGTTGACATGCTGTAAAATCCAACCAAACAACCAACATTTGTATAGGATTTTAATGGGTGAAACTTGTGATCAGATATTTTTTTTATTGAATACCTCAGAAAAAGCACTAAAAGACTTTGACATGTTCTGTAAGGTAGTGCATATAATATATATATATATATATATATATATGGGGGGGGGCAGGAGAATGGAGTGCATATATATTGTGGGCAGGGGAAGGTGATATTACATTAACAATTACTTTGAACTTAGCATTTTAAGTAGGAGCATAATCATACAGATATTTTAAGTTCACCCAGATGCTACTACTATTTATTTCAAGTCTGATTCTGTAAAAGGCAGACTGACTGTTAGCAATGTAATTTTATCATTTAGATCCTACCATACTACTAAAAGGGGAATGTTTCTACAGAATTAAAAGTGATTGTGATAAGCCTTCAAAATCAATTTCCAAACTAAATATACACACAATGCTTCAAGCAAATTATAGTCGGTATCAGCCAGACAGTGAGGTAGTCTATCCCCTTTTCGCTACCGCTAGACCAGCGAGATTATTTTTGTTGAGGTGGAGCGCCACTCCTACCGTCAGCTCCCTACTTTACTTCACAGGGTGGTATCAAACCCAGAACCTAGTGATTCCAAGGCGAGTGCTCTACCAACTGAACTAAACCGGCTCCTCAAATATACAAAACTTATTTGGTTATTTCCTATAACTTCAACATAAAAAGGGGAACTAGTCTGACTGAATTTTATCTGGTAATTAATCTACCCATTATTTTTCCATTAAACTAACCCTAAACCCTAACCCTAACCCGTCTTCTTTTTTCCTATTAGATCAATAAATAAATAGATAAATAAATAATTTATCAGTCAATCAGAGTGGTTCCCCTTTTTTATGTTGGAGTTATAGGAAATAACCACTTATTTTTTATTATTTCATATATTCATTTTTCAATTTATTTATCGAACAGAAATTTTTTATAATCATTAAAGCTCTCTGAAAAAATTCCTATTGTCTATTTTGTTATAGAATGTACCTGAGCTTTCATGTTAGGATCATTTAGTGGAAAGGTCATTTCAGTAAATAGTTACCCTGACCTATTGACCTCTCCCTGCACTTTGACCTTTATGGTATAATATGCAGGAAAATGTGTGCTTTATGTGTTGGGAAATATCATGGAAATAAAAGAGAAAAAAAAATTTGTCTAAACTTTTAGAGTAGATTGTATTTTATTAGCATATGAAATAAATAAAAATAAGAAATAAGAAAATCATATCATTTTAACAAACAGGGAACCATTTTCATTGACTTACCAAACTAACCCCTAACCTTAACCCCAACCCTAACCCCTAACAAACAACCGGATATTGACAGTGTAAATGAAAAACATGTCCTTTCTTAATCGAGATCTAAAAGGGGTGCCTAAAGGTAATATGGTCCGATAGGAATACTTGAAACCATAGAACTGTGTGCAAATTATAATTATATATATATATATATATATATATCATGAGGAAAGAGGATATGAGATGGGTTCTTACTTGTTCTATTTAGTCTGTTTCGTCACTGCCATCTTTTTTCTGGCCTGGGTCATCTCAGCTCATTTCGTTGTAATAATTAAGCAAGATTGTATTGTTTTGCTTCTTTCTTTATTAAAAACCCCAAAGCCCAAAAGGGTCCTCAACTGTGCGTTGAGAAGTTGGTATCTTAGGAGCAAAGGACCCCTACGTCTGCTCCTTTCAGCTAACGGCCAAAATCTCACTAACTAAAGTTAATTTCTGCTCTCATGCTCTCCCATTGGCAAAAGTTGAGGGGTCAAATATAGGTCATTACCTATCAATAATATAACCCCCTCTGATTTTGAATTTAAATGAATTTTAATTTAAAATCTAACTACACTTACAGGCATAATTCGTAGGTTACCCACGAATTATGTAACACTGGTAAGCATCCTGTTGGTTAGAGTGGTTTGGCCAGTGAGGACGCATAAAGGCTGAGGTAATTTCTCTCAGGGGCAAATTACTATTCTTAGCTGGGTAAAACCGTTGTCGGTGGCAGTCTTATCAACAACACTTGTGTCAGAACAGAAGACAAGTTGAATTTTTTAAAATTATTTGCAATAGAAAATATATGGCTAACACTTTTTTTAATTGACATTAGCTATTTGTAAAAAAAGATAAAAATGACTAAATAGATTCCATCTATACATATCTAAAAGGCAGCTGTGTGTATGTATGTCCGGACAAAACTACAAAAATAAAATAATGACAATATAATATATATATATATATATATATATATATAGTGATTTTATTAAAAATTGAAGAAAGGAAAATATAGTGCTCGATTACAATTGTAAGAGCTTGATTACAATCTGACAGTAATATATAGAATATAATAAATATATCACACACGGAGCAGTCTCCCATGTCTATAACCTTGCTGACGAGACCTAATAGGTCGAAATGTACATTCAGGGATTGACATTTTCTTGATTTGTTTAGCCTTACATTTGAACATATATGCCCGCCTAAATTCATTAATTATTAACTAATTAATTTTCTAAATTAGGTATGGCTTCAATTAAGCACATATCCTCCTAAAATTGTTGGCTAAAAGCCATATCAAATCAACACATTGTTTGTTTACTTACTCTCATATATATATATATATATATATATATATATATATATATATAGATAGATATAGATAGATAGATAGATAGATAGATGTGTGTATGTATTCACTATCACCAGAGCTTGGTTTTTGTTTCAAAATATTGAAGATTTGATCTATATTTGGAAAGATATTTAAAAATTAGGATTTGAGTAGTAAAAAAAAAGGGAAAGTCATTGGTTGCATTCATGATTAAAACATAAATCAATTATTTAAGACCAAAAGAATCAATGGATCTGCCAGACTAATACCTTATTATATCCCTTTACCCAGTCAAGACCAATTTGCCGATTCTAGTTTATTATAATTCAACAAGATAATTTATTGTTTTTCTTATATTCCCTTATCTATCATTGTTAAAACTATATCCCTTTTTTTAAAGAGGGAATTCCTATCATTCTTTTATTTTTCCTTCTAATTTAAAAAAAAACTGCATTATAATAGAACTGCATTGCCAATTTCATGTAATACTAATATAAAACATATGATGGAGTCTGTTCTTAGTTTTCTTCTTTATACTTGATCACAGCGTAAAAATAAAATAATCATGAAAAGCTTTAATTTAAAACAAATGTTGTTAAGATTTGATATTTACCATGTACCCCACGTTGTAGGGCCTATTAATGTGGGACCATCCACAAGCTGAGACTCATGGGTGGTGGGTGCAAAAAAATACATTGATCCCGTTGGCATTTCTCCTCAAGGGGGGAGCTTTAGGCACCGGCAATAAACCCAGCCCTGCCCCTTTAAATCGAGGGGGCAGGTGTTGCCTGGGGTGATGGACCCCTGGGATCAATGATGTTGATAAGATTGGATATTCTAACAAAGCAGATGTAATAGATTCTTTGTTCAATATTCTACAAATTTAGAAGGTGAAAATGATGGTGGATAGCAACTGTGGTTTCCAAACTGTAAATAAAAAAATTAGGGAAACACAGTTTTGATTATCTCCCTTGTCCTAACTTGATACACAATTTATTTTTCTGGATCAAGTCAAAAATATAGACTCATTTTCTATTCTTTAGGAAGTTATTTATAGATAGGTAGATAGATAGATAGATAGATAAAGAGATATGATTTAGGTAGGTAGGTAGATAGATAAAGAGATATGATTTAGGTAGGTAGATAGATAGATAAAGAGATATGATTTAGGTAGATGGATAAAGAGATATGATTTAGGTAGATAGATAAAGAGATATGATTTAGGTAGATAGATAGGTAGATAGATAAAGAGATATGATTTAGGTAGGTAGGTAGGTAGATAGATAAAGAGATATGATTTTTATAGGGAAGGTAGATAGATAAAGAGATATGATTTTTATAGGTAGGTAGGTAGATTAAGAGATATGATTTTTATAGGTAGGTAGATAGATAAAGAGATATGATTATTATAGGGAAGGTAGATAGATAAAGAGATATGATTTGTATAGATAGGTAGATATAATATAATTCTCATAGATGTTTGTATATTTAATTGTATATGATATAATTCTCATAGATGTTTGTATATTTATTTAGATATGATATTTATAGACACTTATATATTTAGATATGTATATGATATGATAGATATATTTAAATATCGATTTAGATATATGATATGATATTTATAGATAATTATATATCTATTTAGATATATGATATATTTAGATATATTATATTTATACATATATATATTTATATATTTTGATATGATATTTATATGTACATATATATTTATTTTGATATGTTATTTATATGTAGGTCCGGTTTAGCTCAGTACTGGCCCTCTCCAACTCAGCGTATGAATAGCACAGGAATCTGTGAAGAGCTGATGGTAGGTGTGGCACTCCACCTCAAGACGCTAAAATAATCTCCTTGGTCGGCGCTAGTAAAAAGGGGATAGACTCCCTCATTGTATGAGTCATAACGACATTAGGCCACCTCGACAATGAATTATATATATATTTATTTAGATATGATATATATATATATATATATATATAAAAATCAATTTGACTTTAACCTAAATGATGATCCCCACTATGAATACTGTAAACTTACTATAAAATTCAATTATATTGAATTAAAACAGTGAATGAATGATTGCCTCAAGACTTGAATGGCCTGATTTAAATAATTGTGATTTAAGTAAAATCAATTGAGTTACCTCCCTTTTGTTTACATACATTTTGTTCATATTGATTTCTTTCTATACACACTTTTTATTTAGTTTTTTAATGTAAGAAAATCGCCCTTCGGCATCTAGGTTTATATATATATATATATATATATATATATATATATATATATATATATATATATATATATATATATATGCCAAAAGAAGACCTGTTAATTTTCTTTATTTTTATATTCACACACATACACACACACCTCTGTGAGTCGTGTGTGTTGAATAAATACTTGTAAAAGTTAGTGTCATCTTCCACAAGTGGTACTGTCATATGTA
>CM042159.1:50766521-50769021 GCA_023376005.1 Doryteuthis pealeii | reverse complement strand
GATTACTCACATACTTACTCCCAGCAGAGGGCGCTTATTTTTGCTAGAATATATAGTTTTGCTTATTGATTAAGATCAGTAAATGTGTAAAATGATATTTGATATATATATATATATATATATATATGAAGAAAATGTTTTCAAAAATATAACAGACACAGGATGTTATAATCAAAGGAAAAAATTTATATGTCTATACTTAAGTATTTCAGTTTATGATAAACCATCATCAGGACAATGCAAAAGAAATTTTGTAAGGGAGAAAAATGAAAATGTTAAGTGTATGGTGAATGTGTGAATATAATGTTATTTACTGTTATTTTTTATGTGCATTTATATATATATATATGTAATTTTTTTTTTCACAGATATTGGTGTTCAGTTCTTCAATGTTAACATTCTAATTTACCAGACCCAATAAAAAGAGGTAAGGGGTCATTTAAACTTATTCTAAAAAAAAGAGATTTTTATACAAATTATAAGGGCCGGTTTAGCTTAGTCGGGTAGAGCATTAGCCTGGGAACCACAAGGTTCCTGGTTCGATACCGGTCCTCATTAACTCAACGTATGAGTAGCACAGGGATCTGTGCGGTAAAATGTGGAGCTGATAGTAGGTGTGGTGCTCCATCTCAGAAGCAAAAACAATCTCCTTGGTCTAGCACTAGTGAAAGGGGGATAGACTCCCTCGCTGTCTGGCTGAATCTGACATTAGGCCACCCTGTCGATTATACTTTTATATATATGTATATATATATATTTTGGAAAAGGTGACTTACCGGTGAAGATGGTCACAATGGTTAGTTGATGCAAAATTCAGAAAGTTAAGACAGCGATATAACAAATAAAAAGTGCTCAATACGTTGGTAGAGCAAATTTATTGTAATAATAATGGTTATTACTTGTACCTGTATTACAATATATATATATATATATATACATATATATATATTTATTTGAATTTTTAAATTCTTAGAATCTGGCTGTATCAATATAAAATGTGCCACTTTTGAGCTTTCTCGACCATATTTGTTAAATTCTTATACCTTATAAAAGATAAGCCATTAAGCGATAAATAGTTTAACAATGCTGATAGTAAGGCAACTATATCATTAAGTATTTTTATTTTGCCAATATAATTTTGAAAATTTCAGAACCTCTGACCTACACTGGTTAAGGTTAATTAATTCAAGCAGATTATGCTACATCATATGTTTATGAATTTTGTGATGAGAAAAACAAAGGAAGTAAGACTTCCAATCAAATTTTAATGATGTAGTTGCTTTAAAATAAAGCATTGTTCAACCCATCTATTGCTTAATTGTCTTATTTTTTAAGTATAAGGTAATCCTTAACTATTTCCTCGTAATTCCTACCATAAAATAAACTGAACCCTCATTTTATGTCCGCGTTTAAAAACTAACACTTTAAAACTAACCATTCTCACAAAATAAAAACTTTTAGAATATACACATTGAAGTGAATATTAAAATAAATTAAATAAAATATATTTAGTATTGTAAAATACGGGTGCAAGAAAAATAAAACATTTATTGCAAAAACACGGACATAAAAATGAGCGTTCAGTTTATTTATGGTAGAATTTTGAGGAAATAGTTAGGATTAATTTAATTTACCGGGGTATAAGAATTTACTGGAGAAAGTTCAAGAATGCCAAAAATGTCTTCTATTCAGCGCTGTCACTGCCATTTTTGTAATCGTTTTTGCTCCGTTTTTTTTTTTTTTTATATATAAGAAACGGAGAAAATGATTGTCCATTATTGTTCTAGTTATATGTTTTGCGCTTTATCATCGAAATCTCGTTTCATTTGAAAATTATTTTGATTGCTGTTCTTGATCCTAATCAAATAATGTCGTCTGCTACTTTCTTCAAAGAATTGTTTTGTTTTTGCTTTGTTTTGTTCTATGTGAACTTGATGACACATTCATCGGCCTGTACATTATTAGTAGAACCTTATTCAGCTTTTTTTGTTTCTTTCTCGACAAACTCTCTACTTCTAACGACATATAAATAAACTGTAGTACATAATCGACCACATATTATACAATAAATATGGGTGGGATAGTATAGGCAGCTCTGTAGGATGGCTATAGACAGTAGATTAGATCGTAGTGATGAATATTATCTTTACATATATACAAGGCAGTTGTATGTATGTACTGTCCGTAGGAAATTACGAAAATTAAAACAGTAAGTAGGCAAAGCTAAATTAAAGAGCAATATATATACATACATACGATTACTAATACACAGGATCCCTGCGAGTCGATCATAAGTATATACAGACCCTCTATTCGTGTAAAGTGGTAGAAACAAAATTAAACATTTTTGATTTAGACCTATATTTTTTTCGAACATGAATGTATGCCACAGGTTAATGGGATAATATGATAATTAAACAAAATTGAGTATAATGCTGATTAGTTTAATAATGTTCAATACAAATAAATCAAACCAAATTTAAAAAAAAAAAAAGTTACA
>CM042159.1:50745835-50766421 GCA_023376005.1 Doryteuthis pealeii | reverse complement strand
GGAGAGAGATGGTAAATAACCTCAAAACTGAAATTTCCATTTTCCAACAAAATCACATGACTCTTACAAGTTTCCTAATAAAGAAAAAGAAATAAGAGAATCTCAGTTGAAGTTAAGCCAATCAGTGACAGGATATACACAAATAAACTTAAGGTTTTTATAATAAAGCAATTAAAAGCAAACTACTTCACAAACAGTCAACATTCATGTTAAAAGGGAGAATAGTTTCCCTATAAGAAAGTTGGACTTGTTCAACTAAAGGCGTAAATAACTAGAGGGCCAGTTTAGCTCAGTTGGTAGAGCATCTGGTTAGAAATCACAAGGTTCCCGGTTCAATACCGTCCCTCGCCAACTCAGCGTATGAGTAGCACAGGGATCTGTGCAGTAAAGTGAGGAGCTGATGGTAGGTGTGTCACTCCACCTCAGACACTAAAACAATCTCCTTGGTACAGCACTAGTGAAAAGGGTATAGACTCCCTCACTGTCTGGCTGATACTGACATTAGGCCGCCCTGACGGCTTTATTTACTTTACTTACATGAGGGGAATTGGTAGCTGGTCTTGTTAACAACACATTACCCATTACTGCTATGTAAGAACTGTGCACTTTTCTTCCTATTCTTATTATCATTATATTTTACTATATAAAAAAGTAATAAACCTTATTGTTAACCATTGTGGATTTTAATGTTTTTGATAACGCAGTCACAATATTAACCAAGGCTAAAGAACCCAGTTTGCCCTACTATTCACCCATAGCTAGTTGATTGGGTTTTATGGTATGTCAACTCTTGTTGGGTTATTTTATGCCAAAGACGTTTTGTTTCATTCCTTCTTGATGGGTATTCAAAATTTATTTCTATTCAACCCAATTGGGGCCCTAAAAGGTACTACCACTGACTTTGGTTTGGTTTGGTTTATGGCATATCAACCTCAGCTGGTTATTTAATGCCAACAATGTTTTGAAATGAATTTATTCTTAAATGGATAATCAATCTTTTTTTTTATAAACATATTTTTCTATTTAACCCATAGATGGGACCCCAACAGGTACTACCACTCTGGGTCAGAGTGGACTTGGGAGTAATAGTGATGAAGGGGACTTCACATTCCAGAGCTCCAGAATTAGAACTTCACCATTAGATAGAGTTTAACATCATACCCAGGACATTAAGACCCTCAGCCACTGCATTCTGACATATATATGATAAAAAGGGTTGGGGCAATCATATAAGTGCTAGGGCTTGATGTGACCAGCCAATTGATAAGAGCAGGCATCTCTGACTGCCCCCTTAGCTGGAGTGGGGAAGCGATGAATTAATGCCTTTCCCAAAAATATTAGCATGAGGTGAAACTCAGACAGCCTCATCCAGGATACAGCTCGCTATATTTACACAAACCCCTCTGCCACGGACTGGATATGATACAAGATATTATGTTTTTACATACAGATAAAATACAGAACACTGAAGGATAATGCAAGACCCCAGGTTATTGGAAATTAACATGGTTTTATTTAACACAGGATAGAGAAATACTTCTACCCATAAAGTGACTTAACTAACTCACACATGTTGTAAGCTGCGTCCACTCAGTCCGAACACCAATCCAAAAGTGTCATGGCAGAAACTCAATTTCTGGGTTCCCAACAGTCCCCTACTGATCAAGGAGAGCAACTCTATTTTCGTTAGTTCTGTACCTAATACAAGGTCAATCTTTTAAAGTAGAATTTATTTGACTTGAATTTAAAGTTTTCTTTAAAAACTGATTACCTTACTGTTGTGTGGGAGAATAGTTTCCCCTACAAGAAGTTAGACTCATCCAAGTAAATGAGTAAATAATAAGATACTGACTACACAAGGGGATTCGGTAGCTAGTCTTGTTAACAGATTAGCTGTTATTACTTTGAAGAACTGTGCATTCGTTTTCCTATTCTGATATTTCCCTGTACAAAATGTAATAAGCGTTATTGTTAATCATTCTGGATTTTAATGTGGTTTTTGATAAATTAGCCACAACAATTCAGCAACGCTGTGGTCAATTTAGTACATATGCACATAGTACAAAGAATGCACATAGTACAAAGTGTTACACATACACACAAAAACACATGCCGGTATCCATGCATACACTCACACACACAAATACAAATGCATACACACACAGAGTGCCATACACACAGTTACACATACACATAAAAACACAACCACACACACACATAGTGTAAACTGTTACCTATACACACAAAAACACATGCATGCATGCACGCATCCCCCCCCCCGCATACACACACAAAGAAAAATGTTACACAAGAACACGACCAAACACAGATTGAGACTTGACACAGAGTTTTGAGGTTTTTTATTTGTTTGTTTTTTATGCATTTAAAAAATGATTTATTATCATTTTGTATGAACCTTTTTTTTTTAAATAGATTACTAATTAGGACTAAGCCTATTCTATTAATGACCACCCCAAGCAGATTTTAACAGGTTTGAATTCAGAGTTTTCCTTCTCCTAGACTGGTTGCCTAACCAAGGTTAAAGAGACCAGTCTACCCTACTATTTTACCCATAGCTGGAGGAAGAGTAGTTGGATCCATAGCTTTCCCAAGGGCATTAGCGCTATATGAACTGTAACTTCATCCCAGATTTGAACTCGGGTCCACGAGTCCATTTCCTACAACTCTAATCATTGGATCACATGTCTCTTTGTTCAATTCTTGATTCATGGAAAAGTTTGAGCCCCCAGGTTGAGCCAAGGATTTTATTTGATCTGAACTCCCTCCAGGAGTAATTTGGAGAAGTAATTGCTCAATGTTTGTGGAGTATCTGATAAATGGCCATTGAGAAAACTATGTATCCATTCTGTGTGTGTATTTACGCAACCTCAAAGGAAATTACCTTTTTTAAGAAAAGTTTAAAGAAACTTTGAGAAACAATGTGCAAAGTGTGTTAAAGTTTGGGATGAATATATTGAAGAGAATCATGTATATTTTCATGGCTTCAGTTATTTACTTGTTGGTCAGAATGAGAAACTTATATATATATATATATATGTGTGTGTGTGTGTGTGTGTGTGTGTGTGGTGTGTGTGTGTGAACTTTAACAAAAAAAGTGGACACTACACTATCGTCTTTAATAGATGGAAGGATGCCAACACATGTGTGTTGTGTGTGTGTGTGTGTGTGTATACATATTTATATGAGTGTGTCCATAAATATTTATATATTTGTGAGTGCATATATATTTATGTGTGTGTGTACATATATAGAAAGAGAGAAATTTCTTAGTGTGTGTATATATATGTATGTGTGTATATATATTTATATATATCTGGTGTGTGTATATATATATATATATGTGTGTGTGTGTGTATATATATATTTATATATATATATATGCGTGTGTGTATGTGTGTGTGTGTGTGTATATATATATATTTTAGTAAAGCCATAAAATCCAGATTTAAAATTTCAATTAAAACAAATTAAGAGGATTTCATACACAATCACTTTCTCTGTATTACTGTCAGTTTCATGTGATTTTCTCAATCATCAAATACATAATGTATTTTATATATATATATATATATATGTTAAATGAAACTGGAAGTGAATCCGATGGTATGTTGAAAGAATGAATAAAGGAAAAAAAGTATAGAATGGATAATATAGGATATTCTAATCAATTTTACTTACACATATTTCGGTCAGGAGTTTATCCATGTGTACATTATTCAAACTATTATTATTTTTAAATAACAAAATGAAATGAAATAATTATAATAGAAAAAATGTAGAAATGTTCCGCACACAAACAAAATTTGACCATCATCAGAGTAAATCCTTATTTGAAATGAAATTCATTGGAAAAAGCGGAGAATTTTTGAAATATTCAAAAAATAACTTTTTTTTTTAATTCATGTTCAGACGCGACCGAGAAAGACGGTTAATGATGTCATATTGCATGCAAACAGATTTTGACGCTGAGAGAAGTTTTGTGGAATCTAAATTTTCAAAGCATGAGGGATTTTATTTTTTATGAGGGATGTTCTCTGACCGAAACACGTGTAAGTAAAATTGATTAAAATATCCTATATTATCCATTCTATACTTTCTTTCCTTTATTCCTTTTTTCAACATATATATATATATATATATATATATATATATATAGTGTGAACAAAAAGTATTAAGACAATCAGGAATATTTCTTGTATGTTGTTTATTCTCAACTAGTTTCGACCTTAGGTCATTGTCAGGAGAAAATTTCTTATTTGAAGAAATTGTTGATAGATTATTAGAAAGGGAGCATTATAGAAGAATTATAAAAATTGAAGTGTTTTTGTGGGTTTGACATGCTGTTAAAATCCGGGTAGGCGATATATATATATATATATATATATATTACATACACACCCACATTCTCAGAAAACTACACAAATATAAAGCAGTCTATAAACATTGTATTCAGATGTACAGACACACAGAAAGACACACACCATCATCATCAACAACAACAACCACAACCTACATGAAATGAAATGTTTCCCTGCAAAGAATGGACACAAAATGAATAATCAAAATAGAAAAAAGAAATATGTCAAGGAATTCTGGGTGATATTTCGCCCCCCCCTTATTCTTTTAAGTGAATCTTCTGCTGATTGAAAAGATGGAAAACTTTTAACTGAATTGGATGCAGTGAAATGATTCAAGTAACATACATGTCTGGCACAAGGAAATAGGAGAGACTGAAATATTTCCCAATGTCCCTACAAAGGTCAAATTCTACCTTTCAGAGATTCATCAACAGCCTTTTGTCATTCTGTACAGCTGGCATGTAAAACTGAGTAGCCCCCTAGGGTCCCTTAGATTACACATGTATGTCATGAGGGCCATACATGACAACTAAGTCTTTAAATCAAAGCGATGATTGCTATCATTAATTTCTTTATTATTAACAATGAATACATATCTAAAAAAACATTTTGGTTAATAAGAAAGAAAAAAAGACTATTACTGACCAAGTTCAAATAATAAAATGTACAACTGTCATTGTCACTTTCAAATATAGCCATTTGTTGATTGAAAGTAGGAGAAGGCAAGAAAAAAGACTCACTCCCTTTCATTCTTAATAACACATTGATCTAATGAAAAGGATTCTCTGCTACAAATACACTCTTGTTCTACCTAGGATTTCAAGGAGTACAACTGGATTCTCTGCTACAAATACACTCTTGTTCTACCAAGGATTTCAAGGAGTACAACAAACTTTCTACTACTGAGACTACACTCTTTTCTATCATTGGAATTACCATTAGGAGACCTAAACGCCTAGAATAGCATCCAGAATAATAACAGCTAAAAATGATAGGCTATGCGTATCCCTTAAGTAACAAGAGTATCTTAAAATCACAGACATTTATATATATATATATTGTGTTAGTATAACATTTAATTCTAAGGCTAACAGCAACAAATAAATGAATTAAAAATTTAGTTTAATTCTAACAATTTATTAACGAACAAATAAAACAATGAGTAACAATATAAAGTCCTTCCAGTGTATAAAGTTGAGTTTAAGGGACTTAACGGTGTGCTGGAGAAGATATCTGGTATCATAGGGGGATTTCTTGGAGAGGATTTAAAGTCACTGCCTTATCAGATCTGGTCCGGGGTCTCTCTGTGTGGATTTTGGTATTTTGTGCCAAAACTTCCGGGCTCATCATATGATTGGTATATCCAATCACAGAAAGCTTCTCCCTCACTTAACTCTATACACAGGAATTACCATTTTACCGACCCAACATATAGAAAAAAATATGTTTTTGAAAAGATATTCTTGAAACAGTTTTTTGTTTTAATTAAAATGTTTTGATGGTGATTATTAGGTTAATAGAAAATAAACAGAAAAAAAAATTCTTTAAGATTTTTTTGCTTTGTACATTTTAATGATTTCCTCATCATAATCAGGATGCGACGCAATGAAATAATAACACAGAAATGGTAAACATCATCCGAGGTTCTTCACGGTTCACTTCAGCACAAATACCCATTTGCAACTTGAATTCACTTGAAAATTAATCATTACCAATAATGACGAGAGACTCACCATGGCGTAGTGATTAACACGCTGGACTGTCACATTGTAGTAAGTAAGAACTCCAGTCAGGCTATTACGTTCACTTTTAGACTAAGATCCTTAGGAAAGGTATAGAACACCCTCATTAGGGTAGGTCGATTTTTCACTTTTATAAAAATATCAAATTACATGAAACACCAAAAGTTGTATATTGAGTGTTATCAAACTGCATCTAATGGTGAAGTTCCAATTACAGAGCTATGTGGTGTGTGTGGTACCCCTTCATCACCATTACTCCCAAGTCCACTCTGACCCAGAGCGGTAGTACCTGTTAGGGTCCCATCTATGGATTAAATAGAAGAAATGAGTTTTAAAAAATTGAGTATAAGAAAAAATTAAGCTTTAGAAACTTTTGAATATCCATCAAGAAGGAATAATAAAAAAACATCTTCGACATAAAATAACCCAATAAGGGTCAACATGCCATAAAATTCAACCAACTAACCAACCAACCAACCAACCTAAAGGGTTAAAATTCTGGATTTTTTTAACCCCTCATATCACACACACAACACACACATAATCTTTATTTGTTTCTTTTCAGAGCTAAAATCTATATTCTGTAAAAATTCTCATAATTTCAAGTTTCAATTTTACAAAATCAATTGATCTTCTGATCTAATAGATTATTGGTGAACCATGTTGAGTTGGCTGGTTGGTTGGTTGGATTTTATGCCATGCCAATCCTTGGGTTATTTTATGCCAAAGACATTTTGTTTTATCTATTCTTGTTGGTTAATCATTTTTTTAAACTCAATTTTTTTCCCCTAACACTTTTTTAAAACTCAATTTTATATATTTAACCTATATATGGGACCCTAACTGGTATTACCACACCTGGCAGTAATATCAATGAAGGAGTACTCCACACTCTTTAAAGCTCTAGAATTGGAATTTTACTACTAGATACAGTTTAATGTCATACCCAGGACACACCATACTGAGTCCTCCACGTTTTTTTCCAAAAAGGCATTGATATGAAGTGAACATGAATTACCTCAGCCAGAATTTCAAATCCTTTTACCAATCTTGCTCGCCATGTTGCTAACCACTAAACCAACCTCACAAATCAATTTGAAAAAAAAAAAAAAAAAAAAGATAAGAAGCCTGATGCAAAAATTAAATTTAAAAAAAATTTTTTTTTTTAAATAACGACATATTGACATTTTTTTTAAATCTTAATATTCATTAACTTGAAAGAAGTTAATTTTATATTGAAGCTTGTTAACCAGAACAAAACCTGGATCATATATGAAAAAAAAAAAAAGATACTTCAAAAGATGTCAGAAGATCAAAACAGGAAAATAAGAAAAAAATTATTACAAGAAAAAATATGAAAAGATATATAAAAGAAACAGTGTCATGTCTTCACCATAATATTCTTCAAAGACATATATATATATATATATATATATATATATATATATATATATACTAGCAAAAGTACCCGGTCCATGACCAGACGAAAACATTTTTAGGAACACCAGAACATGAATGTGGCGGGGTTACGATTTTTGTGGCTATCCTTAGTCTTCAAGCAAGAGCACTGTCCAGCAGAGATCCTTTGTGTTAAGCACAGCTTGATTCCTAGTGAAGAATCCTTTGGTTGCTCCTTGGTGTCCCTTAATATTGGGTATGATCCTTTGGTTGTTCCTTGGTGCTCCTCTGTGTTGCAGGTCAATGGGTGCGAATGGACGCCTGTCAATATCAGCAATTAAATACTTAACCAACCATGTATTCGAACTGTTGATAGGCTGAGGTTTAAACCACTTGACCTCGCTTAGTCTATAAATTTAAGTGGTGGATTGCAGCATGGCTTATATCACCAAAAGTAGGAAGCGCGTGGTGTAATGGTTAAAGTCATGGAAAATGGACTCGTCGCCCCGAGTTCAAATCCTGGACGTGGTAATTGCATTTCACTTAGCGCTAATACCCTTGGGAAAGGTATGAATCCTACTCTCCCTCCAGCTATGGGTAAATAGTAGGGCAGACTGGGCTCTTTAATCTTGGTTAGGCAACGGTCTAGGAAAAGGAAAACTCTAAATTCAAACCTATTAAACTCTGCTTAAGAAATTGACCTTGTGTCACATCCTGCTCGTGTGGATGGGTTGGTGTGTGTGTGTGTGTGTGTGTGTGTGTATATATATATATATATATATATATATATATCACCAAAAATATTCCAACAGAGGGGCATCCTGCTTGAGGGTTTTGGAAGGGCAGGTTTCATATATGTTCTATCAATACCACTCAGTTGACATATTATTATAATTGACATAAAATTGAAGACAGAAAAGGAAAGGATCTAATTGATAATTATTATCAAAATTGACATATAATAGTGTGGCTTTATATATTTTATATGAATAATACTTTATGAAAATTGACATGCATATAGTAGATTCAAGGGGCATTTCATAGATTGGGTGGAGGGGGGCTTAAGACCCTTGTACTAGCCCTGTGCTGTAGAGTACCAGTAGTTATATCTAGCTAAACAACATCTATAATATAGATTATTTGGATTATTCGGCCTATTGTTCTCATCTTTATTGTTATCTGTACAACATTTTGGCTGATATGTCTTCCAGCCTTCTTCAGGAATTTCTTGTCATAATTGGGAACCTTCTTGTCATAATTGGGAGCCCTCACAGTGTTACATAATTATTGGATCCCTAATACTTATATAAGGTAGTGTAGAAACATAATGGCGATTAGTGCAGCTGATGGCCTTGAGAGTGAGTTACTCACTCTCACCTTGCCTTCCAGAGATAAATCGTGAGAACCGGAAGGCATGGAAGACCCTGTCTTTCGGTTTAAGGATAGTAAGTTTAAGGCAGTTAGCAAGTAGGAGCCGAGCTCGTAGGATGTGCACAGATGTCTGGTTTGGGGATTTACAAATAAAGTAACATCAAAGTAAATCGAAGTCTTGTGTTTATTACCTAAAAACTAACAATCACACAGGGCTTCTGATAAGGAGAAATCCCTAACAGAAACCAGACCCAAAGTCCCCAAGAAAGTCCAGACGCTAGACCAGACCAAGATGATAGAAGATAGAACCAAAGCCGGCCAGAAGAAAATACGACCAGAAGTAAGAAGTAAGAAAAGGGTATACAACAGAACTCCGAACCCAACCCTTTATTCAATCCATGGGGATATACTGTTCTCATTCCACGAGCTGTGTTAATTATTATTCTATTTTACTGTCACCCTTGACCAGGATTGAACCTGCAGCCCAGAGATAACTGTCACTTCAAACTGTATTAACTCAACGCCTATATCCATTACGCTATGTGTCCAATTGGACAATAGTCCGAATAATCCAAATAATCCAAATTATCAAACCTCATCTCAAAAATTCAAAGAAATAACATCTATAATATTGTAATATTAAATGTAAATGATATGCAAGATTCTTATAGGTCAACCAAACTTTGTTATTTTTATGTCACAATACAAAAATATGACATTTGAGAGAAAGAACGAGAGACAAAAGACAGAAGAGGAAAGAGAGAAATGGAAGACAGAAGAAAAAAGAACCTGAGATGGAAGGCAGAAAAGAAAAGGACCTGATAGAGGAATGGACCAATGATGGAAGACAGAAGATGGGAAAGGCCAGAGATACAAAGAAAGGATCAGAAACAGAAGAGGAAAGAGTGAGAGGGAAAGGATCTGAGATGGAAGACAGAAGGGGAAGAAAGGACCTAAGACGGAAGACAGAAGGGGAAAGGACCTGAGACGGAAGACAGAAGGGGAAAGGGAGACGGAAGACAGAAGGAGGAAGGATCTGAGATGGAAGACAGAAGGAGGAAGGATCTGAAACGAAAGACAGAAGGGGAAAGGAAGACAGAAGACAGAAGGATCTGAGACGGAAGACAGAAGGAGAAAGGATCTGAGATCTGAGACGGAAGAGAGAAGGGGAAAGGATCTGAGATGGAAGACAGAAGGGGAAAGAATCTGAGACGGAAGACAGGAGGAGGAAGGATCTGAGACGGAAGACAGGAGGAGGAAGGATCTGAGATGGGAGACGGAAGAGGAAAGTATCTGAGATGGAAGAGAGAAGGGGAAAGGATATGAGACGGAAGACAGAAGGGGAAAGGATCTGAGACGGAAGAGAGAAGGGGAAAGGATCTGAGACAGAAGACAGAAGGGGAAAGAATCTGAAACAGATGATAGAAGAGGAAAGGACCATACTGAAGAATGATAACACAGAAGCAAAAAAAAAATGTAAATTTTAAGTTTTTGTGAATCGGAGATGGAAGGCTAGAGAATGGGTGATTGGTAGGGGTGGTAAAGATCCTTATCACACTTAGACGGAGGAACAGAATCGAAAGAGAAGGAATGGAATGGACGGGGAAAAATGAAGGCTGAAATTGCTTGGGTTGAAAGGAAAAGGGCAGATTGTAATGGAGGTGTAGGAGGTGGGTGGTGTTCTGGAACAAAATGGAGAAACTGATTAACAAAGGAGTGTGGAAGGGGGAAAGGGGAGATTGATGAAGCAATGGGTGGGGAGGGGAAAACAGTTGGTGCAAAGAATGGAGAGAAAAACGGTGGAATGGAGAGGGGGTTATGATTAAAAAGACAAAAAAACCTTAAAGGTGTTATGGAAGTGAAGGAAAAGGTATTGAAGGCTGCAGACCAATCAGAAATGAGAGAGATAGAGAAAGAGAGAGAGAGAGAGAGAGAGAGAGAGAGAGAGAGAGAGAGAAGTAGAAGATGAGGAGAAGGAAGAGGAGAAAAAGGATGAAAGGTGAACTGGTTGATATACATACAAGGAGACGACAGAGAGAGGAGAGAGACGAAGAGAAGGAAGAGGAGTGGTTGATATAAATACAAAGAGACAAGATAAGGGGGGGAGAAAGAAAGACAGATAGAGTAGAAAGAAGTAGATGAGGAGAAGGAAGAGAAAAGGAGAAAAGGTGAACAGTGGTTGATATAAAAACAAGGAGACAAGAGAAAAGAAAGAGAGAGAAGGAGAGAAAGGGACAGAGAGAGAGGGTAGAAAGACAAGAAAAGGTGGACAGTGGCTGACATAGATACAAAGAGAAGAGAGAGAGAGAGAGAGGGGGGGAAGAGTAGAAGAGGAGAAGGAGGAGTAGAAAAAGAATAAAGGGTGAACAGTGGTTGATATAAATACAAGGAGACAAGAGAGAGAGAAAATGAGAGAGTAGAGAGAAGTAAGAGATGAGGAGAAGGAAGAGGAGTGGTTGATATAAATACAAGGAACAATATAAGGGAAGAGAGAGAGAGTAGAGAGAATATAAGGGAAGAGAGTGAGAGTAGAGAGATGAGGAGAAGGAAGAGGATAAAATGGTGAACAATGGTTAATATAAATACAAGGAGACAAGATGAGGGAAAAGAAAGAAAGAGAGAGAGAGAGCAGTAGAATAGGAGAAGGAAGAGGATAAAAAGGAGATAGGTGGAAAGTGATTGATATAAATACAAAAGAGAGAGAGAGAGAAAGGGAGAGAGAGAGAGAGAGAAGAAGAGGAGAAGGAAGAGGAAAAAGGAGAATAGGTGGAAAGTGATTGATATAAATACAAAGAGAGAGAGAGAGAGAGAAAGGGAGAGAGAGAGAGAGAGAAGAAGAGGAGAAGGAAGAGGAGAAAAGGAGAATAGGTGGAAAGTGATTGATATAAATACAAAAGAGAGAGAGAGAGAAAGGGAGAGAGAGAGAGAAGAAGAGGAGGAGAAGGAAGAGGAGAAAAGGAGAATAGGTGGAAAGTGATTGATATAAATACAAAGAGAAGAGAGAGAGAGAAAAAGAAGAAGGAAAAGGATAAAAAGGATAAAACGTGAACAATGGTTAATATAAAAACAAGGAGACAAGATAAGGAGGGAGAGAGAGAGAGAGTGGAGAGAGAGAGAGTGAGTGAGAGAGAGAGAGAAGTAAAGTAAAGTCGGGCCGGCCTAATATCAGTATCAGCCAGACAGCAAGGGAGTCTTTCCCCATTTCACTAGTGCTAGACCAAAGAGATTATTTTGGCGTCTGAGGAGGTGCGCCACACCTACAATCAGCTCCTCACTTTACCGCACAGATCCCTGAGCTGCTCATATGCTGAGTTGGCGAGGGCCAGTATCGAACCAGGAACCTTGGGATTCCTAGCCGAACGCTCTACCGACTGAGCTAAAAGAGAAGTAATTGACAGAAAAATACAATTAAATGGGTGAGGGTGTTAGTGGAGACAGAAACGAGAGACAAGGGGTAGGGTGGTGAGTGTGATAAGGGTAGAGATTGGAGTGATGAAAAAAAAATAAATAAAGAGGGTAAGTGTGAGGAAGGGGAGGAGTGAAGGGGAGGGGGGTTGAGCAGTGATCAAGGTGTGAATCACAGCAGTCTTTGTTTGAGCCTCTTACACGATTGAGTTCAGAAAAAAAAATAATCATTTAAAAAAATAAATAAACAAACAAATAAATAAACAAATAAATAAATAAATAAAATAAAATAAAAAGCCAGGGTTAAGGTAGGTTCTCTTCTCCTGGGAAATTTCTCATGTTTAAACAGAAACAAACTAATTACAACACACACACACACACACGGCTCATGTAATGAAACTATCATTTCCAACATTTATTCTCGAATATCAAACAAAAACAATAACAACCATCTTCAACATAACCTGATTCATGTCCGCTCATTCCCTTAACGTTTTACAGTACTAATGCAGAATAGCACGCAGAGATAATATCATAGAATTGCATTTTACATATAAATAGCATTAGTTATCAGGAACTCCCGAGTTACCCTAAAACTAACACTAGCTCTAATGCCTTAAAATGCCTTAAAATAAAAACAAAAATGAAAAGCAAAAGTTAAGGTAGGTTTTCTTCTCCTGCGAAACTGAAACAAACTAAATCGCTCACACACACACACACACACTGCTCATGTAATGAAACTATCATTTCCAACATTTATTCTTGAAAACCAAAGACCTTTGACATTTTTTTCCAAGATCCAAAGGTTTGTTTTTTTAAATAACATCAACCATCTTCAAGATTACCTGTCCACAGAGTGTTAACTCTGGTTCTTATAAAACATTGGGCTACTTAAAGGATAAGTACCCAATGCGGAATACTTCAGTTAGAAAAACAACAAACGCGTTAGTTACATTTATATAACTTTATTATAACATATTAGGGGAACAAAGTTCCCCAGGCTATTTAATGTCAATAGTGTTAATAGACAAAGTGATAACCACTTACTGTAAGTAGAGGCTGTAGCGTCTGGGGTGCACCATAGGTGTCTGCTGGAGAGAGATGACAAGCACGTCCAGGCTTGTTCAGTGCATCGGAAGAAGAGCGTTCTCTCCTCGCGTTCCTGTGTCACGTGACCAAAATAGCGTCTCCTGACACAGAAGATTCACCAAAACCCTCAGACAAGAGAGACTGCCCTTACACCTGCATCATGTTCTCTCATTCCCTTAACTCGTCCTGTACTAATGCAGAATAGTGCGCAAGAGATAATATCATTAGAATCGCATTTTACGTATAAATAGCATTAGATGTTGGAAACTCATTAAGTAGCCTAACCCTAGCATATCAAAGTTTTCCGATATTTCTGTGAAATGTAATGAAATGCTTTTTATACACAATCTAATATTATCTCTTGCGTGTTATTGTGCATTAGTATCAGTTTTACATAAGATTAGATATGTATCTATCCCACCAAGAAAAAAAGAGGATTCTTGGATATGACACTAAACTGCATCTGATGGTGAGGATCTAGTTACCGATCTCTGGGGAGTGTGTAGTACCCCTTCAATGCCATTACTTACAGGTCGACTCTGACCTAATCAAAAATACACACACACATACATACACACACACACACGGCTCATGTAATGAAAGTATCATTTCCTAAATCTATTCTTAAACACCAAAAGTCCTTTGACATTCTATTTCAAGATCCAACTTATTTTTTAAAACAATAACAACCATCTCCAAGATTATCTTCCTCACATCCTCTCGTTCCCTTAACATCTTACGGTACTAATGTACAATAGTTCACAAAAGATAATATCATTAGAATTGCATTTTACGTATAGATAGCATGAGATATCAGAAACTCCCAAAGTAGCCTAACCCTAGCGTCTCAAAGGTTTTAGGTATTTCCATGAAATGAAATGTTTTATACATAATCTAATATTGTCTCTTGTGCGCTATTGTGTATTAGTACCTGTCTTACGTAAGATTAGATATATATTTACCTAAACCCTTCGCTACATCTTCCCATTCGAGTACGCAGTCCATATTCCCTACAGGATGTAAGAAGGCCCCCAAGAAAAAAAAGAATATTCTTGAATATGACATTAAACTGTATCTGATAGTGAAGCTCTAGTTCTGGATGCCATTACTCTCAGGTCCACTCTGACCTAATCACACACACACACACACACACACAAAAAAAAATTTTTCACAAAAAAAAAACCCATCCAGGATTTTACATTTCCTAAAGGAAGTGGGATTGTACTAAAAAATATGAGTAACTGAACAATAGTTAAAATCTATACATACATACGAAACGTATTGTGAAACTATCATTTCCAAAATATATTCTTAAACACCAAAAGACCTTTGACATTCTATTCCAAGACCCAAAGATTTAAAAAAAAACAAAAAAAAAAACAATAATGACCATCTTCAAGATTATCTTCATCATGTTCTCTCGTTCCCTTAACATTTTATGGTACTGATACACAATAAATAGTGTGCAAGAGATAATATCATAGAATCGCATTTTATGTATAAATAGCATTAGATATCGGAAACTCCTAAAGTAGCCTAAACCTGACCCTTACCCTAGCATCTCAAATGTTTTGGGAATTTCCATAAAATGTAATTTTTTTATACATAATCTAATGATACTATCTCTTGTGCGCTATTGTGCAGGAGTACCCACTTTACATAAGATTAGATATGTATTTACCCAACCCCTTCACTACATCTTCCTTTAGAATACGCTGTCCACATCTCCAGCAGATGGGTAAGAACCGACCCCACCCCCAAGAAAAAAAGACGATTCTTGGATATGACACTAAACTGTATCTAATGGTGAGGCTCTAGTTTCGGATCTCTGGGGATTGTGGAGTACACTGTCAATGCCATTACTCTCAGGTCCACTCTGACCTGTGCACATACAAACACACGTCTCATGTGTTAATGAAACTATCATTTCCAAAATTTATTCTTGATCACTAAAAGATCTTTGGCATTTTCTTCCAAGATCCAAAGGTTTTTTGTTCTTTTTAACACCATCTGTTATATACCCCTCTTGTTGGATGTATACACAAGTGTTTTTTTGTGTCAGAGAAAGAGAGGAGAGAGATAGACAGGGTATCAGCGAGATGAGATGCATAATTGCATTACTTACTTCTTTCTTCTTCTCTGGTCATCCATTTGATCATCCAGTTCTTTTCATAGAGAGAGGAAAGAGAGATAGACAGGGTATCAGATGAGATGAGATGCATAATTGCATTACTTACTTCTTTCTTCTTCTCTGGCCATTAGTGTGATCATCCAGTTCTTTTCATAGAGAGAGGAAAGAGAGATAGACAGGGTATCAGAGAGATGAGATGCATAATTGCATTACTTACTTCTTTCTTCTTCTCTGGCCATTAGTGTGATCATCCAGTTCTTTTCATAGAGAGAGGAAAGAGATATAGACAGGGTATCAGAGAGATGAGATGCATAATTGCATTACTTACTTCTTTCTTCTTCTCTGGCCATCGTGTGATCATCAAGTTCTTTTCATAGAGAGAGGAAAGAGAGATAGACAGTGTATCATATGAGATGAGATGCATAATTGCATTACTTACTTCTTTCTTCTTCTCTGGTCATTCATTTGATCATCTAGTCACCATGTTGAATTCTATCTTCTTCTTGTTGACAGATCG
The DNA here is from genome assembly GCA_023376005.1 of Doryteuthis pealeii. Lineage (NCBI taxonomy): Eukaryota > Metazoa > Mollusca > Cephalopoda > Myopsida > Loliginidae > Doryteuthis > Doryteuthis pealeii. The sequence continues at coordinate 50,750,389 of CM042159.1, read as the reverse complement.
TTGTTTTTTATTCATTTTCTAGCTAAGACATTAATGGCCAACAATGCCAAGATACTGTTTTTAATTTTTATTCCTAATCTTAACTAACTAACACAGCGCGCATGCAAGGGATGAGTTCCAGTTAAGCGAGAGATGTCTCTCTTCGCCAACATCATGCTTGGAACTGAGGAGCTAACTTGCTCTCATGTGACTTCACATGATTTGTGGTTTTCCCGTCTGGAGTCAAAGATCCCCAACAGTCTGTAAATTTCCATTTTCGCTACACAGTGTTGTCAATAATCTATGCTACCATAGATTATGCAACACATCAACCTGAATCATGTTCACTCATTCCCTTAACATTTTACATAAGGTTAAATATTCTAGTTAGCTATGTAGAATAATTACATAATATCCTTACTTAGTAAGGACTAACAATCTTAACAAAAATTAAAAATGTTCATATGGATAAATATCTAAACTCTTTGTCTACCAACTGCTGTACCAAATTTTCTTGGTATTTTTTTACCTGTATGATGGGATAAGTTCACTATCTATTCACCTCAGAAGACATTTTATTTAAATAAAGTTCAATTATTCTTGTAATCTTCAGTGTAAACAATTGATAAATGCAAGAACTGCTGCAAGCGGTTTATAGTAGGATCACAGTGGTTGGAGAACTGCTGTGTGCGGTTTAAAACAGGCAAAGAGTTAAAATCTGGTTTTAAAATAACCTTTTGCATTTTCAGATTTTTAATTTACTCTTTTCAGTTTTTCTTTTAGTTTTTTAAACTACACTTTTCAGTGTAATTTAAAAATAGAAAATGCAAAGGGTAATTTAAAAAAAATACATTTTCTGTTTTATAGGTTACCCTTTGCCTTTCCTGTTTTTAAATTAGACTTTGCATTTTCTGTTTTGGGGGGCTTTTTTTAAAATTTCCATTTGAATTTTCTGGGGTTTTTTTTTTAAATCATCATTTGAATTTTGTTTTGTTAAATTACAATTTGAGTTTTTTAAATTACAGCTTGAATTTTCTGTTTTTTAAATTTTCAATGAATTGAATTTTCTGTTTTTTCAAATTACAATTTGAATTTTCTGTATTTTTAAATTACAATTTGAATTTTGTATTTTTAATTACAATTTGAATTTCTGTTTTTTCAAATTACAATTTGAATTTTCTGTTTTTTAAAATTACAATTTGAATTTTCTGTTTTTTAAAATTACAATTTGAATTTTCTATATTTTTAAATTACCATTTGGATTTTGTCACTATGACCTAAAGAAGGATAGAAGAGTATACAACAACTGAAACATTGTAACAATAATTACAACAAAGACACTAAACTGATCATAATGATAATTCGTCACTTCAGAAATTGAGACAAAACCTACCTAACAAGAATTTCTACATTGTTTGTTATATTGTGAATTTGGTAGATTTTTCTTTTCTTTTAAGATCACAGCCTCTGACTCTCCTGAGTTAAGAATTGTGGTCCTCGGGTCAACAAGGTTGGAGACACCTGATATAAATAGAAAACCAATCCAGCTTTTGAAATTCATATTCGTGCTTAAAGATTGAGAAAACTTAATGACAGTAAAGCAAAAGAATTTTGTGTATAACCGGTTTTACAATGTATATACACACACATATATATATATTTTAGTTTAAGTAAAAAGAAAACTATAATAATAATAATAATGATAATAATAATAATCGTAGAAACAGCAAATGGACAAACAGAAAAACGACAAAGACTAGAAAACAAAAATGGGAAGAAAAACAATTATACGGACGCTTCAAATGACAAATAGAAGAGGTTGCACATGAAAAGACTTGGTTAAGAAAGGGAAACCTCAAAAGAGAAACAGAATCACTTATAATTGCTGCACAAAATAATGCCATAAGGACAAACTACATCAAAGCAAAAATTGATAAGACCCAACAAATAGTAAATGTAGACTTTGCGGTAATAGAGATGAGACTGTTAACCATATACTCTGCGAATGTAGCAAACTAGCACAACGAGAATACAAAACTAGAAACAACTGGGTTGGGAAGGTGATCCACTGGGAATTATGCAAAAAATTAAATTTTGACCACACAACAAAATGGTATATGCATAAACCAGAATCTGTTCTTGAGAACGAAACGCACAAAATTCTCTGGGACTTTGAGATAAAAACGGATCACCTTATCCCAGCAAGAAGGCCAGACCTAGTGTTGATAAACAAAAAAGAAAGAACTTGTCAACTGGTGGAATTTGCAGCGCCAGCAGATCACAGGGTGAAGTTAAAGGAAAATGAAAAAATAGACAAATATCTGGACCTTGCCAGAGAACTGAAAAAGTTATGGAAAGTGAAAGTGATACCAATTGTAGTTGGTGCACTTGGAACGGTCCCAAAAGGATTAGAAAAGGGCTTGGAAAGTTTGGATATCAGAGGAAGGATTGAAACCATTCAGAACACTGCACTGCTGCAATCTGCCAGAATACTCAGAAGAGTCCTGGAGACCTGAGGAGACTTGATGTCACTCAGACTCCAGTGAAAGACCATCAGCTAACACTGATGTGAAAACTCAAAAGGAGTAAATAATAATAATAAAAGGTTAACACACAAAAGTGCTATTCTTTCTTGATGCACATCCAACTTGCAGTTAAGAATTGAAAATAGGATACAATTATACAAAAGATAATTGTTGGCTATAACTTGAAACAGGCCATATTAAAAGAGGGTTATTTCCTATAAGTCTAACCTAAATAAAGGGGAACCACTCTTGAATGATAAATTTTATTTTCCCATTAAATCATCAAGCCTCATCTCAAACATTTAGAGAAATTAGTATTTTTGTGATTTAACCTTTGTAAAATTATTCAAATCAATTATTATTCTGATAACTCCATTGTAATCTATTAGATTTCCATATGCAACAGTTGAATGAGCTGTATATCTTTATTAAATTTTAAAATGATTTGATTAGTTGAGTTAAAAGTTTAAGTTAATAGAAACAATGACATTGTGACATGTGTTTTAAAAAAAAATTGAAATAGTTTATCATAAATTATTCTAATTCATTATCTAGATATAAAAATTAATTATTTATATTATATCTACATCTAGATAACAAATGTTGTTGAAGTCAGTCAGACAAGGCAACAAGGTTAGATCCTTATTAAGTTACGGCTCTTTGTTGACTTGTCTTACGAATTCGATGGTAATTGGAACTTAGTATGATAATAATAATAATGAAATTTATAGTGTACAGTGCTCAGGTGCACTACAACTCATCAAAGTCTCATGTCAAGTACACAGAATAATGTAGTGTCAGGAACATGAACAGTTTACAGTAGTAATATGAATGTATGTGTGCACATGTGTGCATATGTATGTGTGCGCGTGTGTGCATATGTATGTGGAGAGTGGCATCAGGTATAGTGTCGGCGGACTACAGGAAGCATGGAGGCTTTGAAAGATTCAGTGCTTCGGCAGCCTACAACAGACGCGGGCAGTTTATTCCATGTCTCCGCAATTCTGAGCATGAAAAAAATGTTTCCGAAAGTCACGTGAGTAGTGCTGTTTTCTGACTTTGTAGGCATGCGCACATGTGTTGGAAAGATGGAGATCAAAAAGGTGCTCAAGGTTGCTGTTGTTAAGATGATTAATGACCTTATGAGCGTTTACCAGGTCAGCTGCCAGACACCGAAGTTTCAGCAAAGCCATTCCCAGGGCTGCGAGACGTTCATGCTTAAGTAATAGGTACCTGATACTTTTCACAATATCACAATTTTTTATTAAGGGAACCCTCTTTTTCAGCATACGTGTTCTGTACCTCAACTTTGACACATCCCCTCTCACCTGGGTGGCCAACAAAAACTAGCTGTATGTCATTCTGATTATCAGTTGATTGTAATCTGTTGAAATACACTTGTTAAAATGGAGATGACATGTTGGGTCAACCAGGGGAAAAGCCCCTGGCTGGTTAGTGAAAAAAGAACTTTTATCAACTGTCAGTTTGGGTTTGGGTGGGCTAATGGGTATTATTTTGTCTAAGATTACACATCAGTGAAATATATACAAAATGATAACTTTTCAGATTATCAATTATTGTCAAGGATTAAATTAATTTCACAGCTTCAGAAAAAGGGATTAAAGGAATCAATAATCTCTGCAGGATAATCTTGTCTAATACTATTTTTACAGATGTAATACAAGAACATGATAGACACAGAGACACATACATACATTATATATATATATATATATAAGATTTTTTAAAAACTGTGGCTTGTTTAGCGTTTATATAACGTGAAGCATGTTCACGTGATGGAATGTTATTACGCTAAACTTATATTTTTAAAAAATAAATAAACATGCTTAGGTCTTAATGCACGCAGTGTCCAGATGAATTTCTTCTTCTTTTTTTTTATATTGATAAATCCATAATATATATTTATATAGATAATCCATAATATTTAATATTTGATTTTTAAACCTGCTCTGCTATTTTAGCATTGAGCAACCTTCATATGCTAATACTTTTCATATTCATTCTCCATTCATTCTATATATATATATAT
>CM042159.1:50730835-50740835 GCA_023376005.1 Doryteuthis pealeii | reverse complement strand
TTTGAAAAATATTCAGTCATGTAAAACTTTATATAAGTATATTTTGGCAGCATTTTTTCTTTTAAACATGTTCTATTAAACATGTAGCAATCCACCAAAGGTTTTTTTCATGAGCGAAATATCCCACCAGTTCCACACCTGAAGATGGAACAAAGTCGTGCAGAAAGCACTCCTGAAAAAACCTTTGGTAGACTGCTACACCAATTCCACCCAGATATTAAAAAGATGGCCAAACAGTTAGAAAGGATCAAACAAAAACTTGTCCGACAAGAATTGTCCGTAGAGTTTAAGAAAACACACACACAAACACACACACATATATATATTACAGTGATGCTGACAACTTTTTGATTTACTGTGTCCTGGGACACACATATTTGCTTTGAATGGGTCCCAACTAAAGCCATTGTAACCTGTCCTGTATAATTAATTTCTAAGAAACTATTGAAATGTATGTTGAGAGAAGAAAAGGGAAAAACACTGGGATGCATGGATATGATTTTACTGCATCCTTTATAAAAGAAGTAAAAAATATTGCTAATTAATGTAAGTTTTTGCAGGTTGACCAACACTGGTGTGTCCTTGTGTATGAGTCCGTAGAAGAAAGTCGTTTACGAGTTCGTTCTTACTTACTCGCCATATCTTGCTCGATTGAACTGACACTTAAGATGGGTGCTAAGTGTCCGTTCAGCTGCTTTGTTGTTAATTGTTACTTCTAGGATTTGTTAAAAACAGCACACAGAATCCGTGTATACTTCCTATCTTGTTTTTTATCCAGACATCTCACTTAAGTCCAAGTGGTAAAACAATACAATAGTACTAACACGGCAACTATTTGAAAGAATTTCCGTTTTATTTTATCAGAGAGATTAGGCTTCTATATATAACGATAATAAATTAAAGTAGTTATTAAATAGATAATTGTTTTTAGAATGTAAAAATATGAAATTTAAGACTTAAAATTAGGCGTTCCATATTCTAAATGAATTTTATATATTAATTTACCATAGCAGAAATACCTACTTAAATCAGAAAGTTTTGAAATAAAATAACTGATGCATTATAAAATTCATTCATTGATAAATCAACACTGAAAACTTGATTAAAATCGGATAATTCCCTGACTTTTTTTTTCAATCGGGTAGAGGGTGGATCTATTTTGTAAAATACAGATTTTACGGCAACTTTGGCAGTGCTTAGTGTATATATATTTAATTTATGGAAGTGATTCTGCGACCCTAAGTTTCATATCTTTATTTCGGCAGTTAATGTAAATTAAAAATAAATCGAAAAAAACAAAAAAACATTTCTAGTCTATTTAACACACACACACACACACACACACACACACACACACACACACACATTAATTTATCCCCCCCCCCCCATCTGAAAAAAGAGCAAGAAATGTTTCTTGGCTATTAATCAACTTACGACTTTCCCGTCAATTTGTAACAACATCAACAATACAAAAAAGTGACACAACAAACAGGCGGACACAGAATTGGCGGGCTCAATAAAATAAAAGAAAAACCGGGAGGGAGGGAGAGAGGGGGAAAACAAAGATGACAGTTGGTTTAAATATCTTCTCCTCAGTTGCACATCATTCATTCATTCTATTCATTCATTGATTTGATGTGTACAACTACTATCATTACAGCTGACATCGACTCCATTCATAAAAAAGATTTTAAAAATAAATAAACAAAAAATAACAGCAGCAGGAGGAGGAAATATAAGCTCAATGTTCCCATCCTTATTATTTACTTCAGATTTTCTTAATGGATTCACAACTTTGAGTCCAGTCGTAGTAATAGTAGTAAGCTGGCTTCATTGATCAATTGTGCTTGCAAGAAGCGGGGAAAGGGTATGAATGGGGGCATTCAAAGACAAGCTACTCCTCCCCTTTCCCCTTCTAGTCATTGAAAAAAATCTGGAGTACGTCCGATAATAATTGAACCAGGGGTGGGTGATGACTGTGTGGGGCGGAGATCAAATACAAAGTCGGATCGTCGTACACGCAGAAAAGTACTTTGATGAGATCTTGTTTTTTTTTATTTTTTTTTTTATGATGGAAGTAAATAAGGGCGTTGAGTTAGTTCTAAAAGTTGCATTTCACAACATCCCCCCCACTTCCAAGTCAACTCGTTTCCGCTCATTCAAGGACGCGAGGTGATTGAATTCCGACTCAGTAAAAGCAACATGGCATAGACCAGTGGTCATGATCACCTCACGTAGTGTAAAGGTTAGACTAGCTACATTAGCTAGACTATTAATAGTGGGTTCGATTCTCACTGGATGCCCATACTTCTGGCCTTGTGCCATATCTAAAGTGAGCTTAGTAAATAACTATAGAACAATGGTTAGCTACCAGAGTTCGGGGAGATAAAGTGTCTGAAGGGTTTCGTAAGTAAACTCTGACAGGTTTGGTTTGGTTTTGTTTTGTTTTATGGCATATCAACCTCAGTCATTTATCTAAAGTAAGCTTAGTAAATAACTATAGGACAGTGGTCAGCAACAAGAGTTCGGGGAGATAAAGGGTCTGAAGGGTTTCGTAAGTAAACAAACACTGAGAGGAGCTCAAATCAAAAACAGTACGAGGTTAAACTTGCAAATCGTCGTCAAAATTAAAACGGAAACTTATTTGGTGGTGATCCATGACAGTTGAACTACAGTGTATGATGAACTTTTTTTGCGAATTGGGTTACGGTATAGGGGTTTTGGGATTAAGGTTGTTTTTAATTACGTATTGCTTTAAAAAAAAAACAGCAACCAAAAACTCCAAATTACTATACATTTAATGTTGAAAAATAATTTTTTTTAATTGAAATTATACATTGCAATACTAACACAAACAACTAAGACTAATGTGTCTACCGTTGGATTCAGTAATTAATTTCAATGGTTAATTAAATGTATAGTAAATTGTTTTTTTAAAGCAATACGTAATCAAAAACAACCTTAACCCCTAAACTGTAACCCAATTCGCAAAAACGTTCATTCATACACTGTAGTTAAACTGTCATAGATGACCACCAAATAAGTTTCCATTTTAATTTTGACGATTTGCAAGTTTAATCCAGTATTACTACATAAAACAGTGGTCACAACCAGAGTTCGGGGTGGGGGATAAAGGGTTGGTTGGATTTTACAGAATCTCAACCCTTGTTGGGTTATTTTATGCCCGTTTTGTTTGATTGATTCTTGATGGTATTCAATTTTCTTTTTAAACTTGTTCTTATTAAACATTTTTTAAACTCATTTTTATATCCCTTTTTTTCTATTTAATCCATATATGGGACCTTATGGAGGCGCATGGTTAATGGTTAGAGTCTTAGGAAATGGACTCGTCGATCCAAGTTCAATTCCTGGACGAAGCTGTTTGCATTTCACATGGTGCTAATACCCTTGAGAAAGGTATAAATCCAATTCTCCCTCCAGCTATGGGTAAATATCAGGGCAGACTGGGCTCTTTAACCATGGCTAGGTAACCAGTCTAGGAGAATGAAAACACTGAATTCAAACCTGTTAAACTCCACTTAAGAAATTGACCTGTATTGCATCCTGTTCGTACGGAGGCATTGGTAAATATATGTGACCCTAACAGGTACTACCACATGTCAATTTCTTACTGGTCAAGAAAATCACTTGGCGAACTGTGGAAAGTGATAGTGAGAGGGGAAGGTAAGGTCAGTTTGGAATGAAGTGGTGGATGGGTGAGACATAAAGTCTGTCACCCAAGGCATTTTGACTTGGGGAATAAATAAAAATACCCGATAAGAAAAAAATAAGAATGCCTTGTGTTAGTATTAAAAACACAACACAGTATATATAAATGTCACAAGTAGAATTGTAATGCTATTTCGATGTATACTTTCATTTTTCAATATCTTCAAATACAAATCAAATCTTCATAATTTTTGCACAGAAAGCAAGAACTGGTAATATTTAATGTGTATACATATTTATTTTGTCGTTAATTGTTTTATTTTTGTAGTTTCATCCATCCATACATACATACACATCAACTGCCCTTTATATATATACTAGAAGTGGCTACCCAGCATTGTCTGGGTAGAGGGGACACCTCTAGTGTATTGATTTATTTACTTTTGAAATTTACAAATGCTGTGCATTTTTAAGTAGAATTTCAATGCTATTTCTATGTATATTTTGATTCTTAAACATCTTTGAATATAAATCAAATCTTCCTAATTTTTGCATAAAAAGCAAGAACTGATGATATTTAATGAGTACATATATTTACTTTCTCATTAATTGTTGTTTTTTTTTCATAATTTTATCTGGATATACATACATACACACTGTTTATATATATGTACTAGAAGCAACTACCCAGCATCACCTGAATAGAGAAGAAAAAAAAGAAAAAAAAGTGGTAGATCCGTTACTACTTAATAGCGAATTTAATCTTTGCTGTATGCCTCATAAAAATCCCCATGTAATCCAAGCTGAAAATGATGATTGTTTTGACCTTCCATATTGATTTGAGATTCACGGACATTTTTAAGTAGAATTTTAATGCTATTTTAATTTTTTAATATCTTCACAACTATGAATGAAATCTTTATAATTCTTGCATAAAAAGCAAGACATTAACAGTAAATGTATATATATATAGGGTGTGGCATAAGTAACGCCCTTTTTAATTTCATATCTTATAATAATAAGAGTTAGGGAATGGTTAAATGAAAATTTTGAAGGTGGATGGATAGGACGAAGAGGATCAATGGTCATTGAATAGTCATCACGTTCACCAGACCTAACAGCAACGGAACTTTTTCTTTTGTGGGGTGCATTGAAATATCAGGTTTACAATCTTAAGCCGAAAACAATTCCAGAATTAAAGAATGCAATTTCAGATAAATTTCATGAAACTACCATTGAAATGTGTCAAAAAGTTTGTAAAAGTGTTGCTGGTAGAGTTCAGAATTGTATGGAACATGAAGGGGAAATTTTGAACATCTCAAATAAATGACTAAATTCTAAAACTTTATATCTTTTGTACCTTTTTTTTTTTTTTTAAATTTGGTTTTGATTTCATTTGTATTGAACATTATTAAACCAAATAAGCATTATATCAATTTTGTTAATATATTATATTAAGCCATTAACCTGTGGCAATACATTCATGTTCGAAAAAATAATGGATAATCAAAAAGGTTTTAATTTTGTTCCACTTAAACAAAGGGAGTTACTTATGCCGCACCCTGTGTATGTATGTATGTATGTATGTGTATATATATATATATGTTTACTTTGTCCTTAACTGTTTTATTTTCGTAATTTCCTACGGACATACATACATACAACTGCCCTTTATATATGTAAAGATATATTATCACACTATCTTAATCTACTGTCTATGCCATCCTACAGATGCTTAATTCATTTTTTTGTTTCTTTTCCATATTTATAGTTTTTATTTCTTAGGAGACGTTTCAAAAAAAAAAAAAAAAAAAAAAGCAAAATTCTAAATAATGTACAGACGATGATGTGTCATCAAGTTCACATAGAAACAAAACAAAACAAAAACAAAACAATTCTTTGAAGAAAGTAGCAGACGACATTATTTGATTAGGATCAAAGAACAGCCAATCAAAATAATTTTCAAATGAAAACGAGATTTCGATGATAACAGCGCAAAACATTAACTGAGAACCAATATGCAATCAATTTTCTCCGTTTCTTATATAAAAAAAAAAAAAACGGAGCAAAAACGATTACAAAAATGGCAGTGACAGCGCTGAAATAGAAGACATTTTGGCATTCTTGAACTTTCTCCAGTAAATTCTTATACTGGTAATCCTTAACTATTTCCTCATAAATCCTACCATAAAATAAACTGAACCTCATTTTATGTCCGTGTTTTTGCAATAAATGTTTTATTTTTCTTGCACCCGTTATTTTACAATACTAAATATATTTTATTTATTTATTTTATTTTGATATTCACTTCAATGTGTATATTCTAAAAGATTTTATTTTGTGAGAATGGTTAGTTTTAAAGTGGTTAGTTTTAAACGCGGACATAAAATGAGGGTTCAGTTTATTTTATGGTAGGAATTTACGAGGAAATAGTTAAGGATTACCCTTATACCTTAAAAAAATAAGACAATTAAGCAATAGATGAGTTTAGAACAATGCTTTATTTTAAAGCAACTACATCATTAAAAATTTGATTGGAAGTCTTACTGCCTTTGTTTTCTCATCACAAGAATTCATAAACATATGAATGTAGCATATCTGCTTGAATTAATTAACCTTAACCAGTGTAGGTCAGAGTGTTCTGAAATTTTCCAACTTATATTGGCAAAATAAAAATACTTAATGATATAGTTGCCTTACTATCAAGCATTGTTTAAACCTATTTATCGCTTAATGGTCTTATCTTTTATAAGGTATAAGAATTTAACAAAATATGGTCGAGAAAGCTCAAAAGTGGCAACATTTTATATTGATACAGCCAAGATTCTAAGAATTTTAAAAAATTCAAATAAATATATATATATATATATATATATATATATATATATATTGTAATACAGGTACAAGTAATAACCATTATTATTACAATAAATTTGCTCTACCAACGTATTGAGCACTTTTTATTTGTTATATCGCTGTCTTAACTTTCTGAATTTTGCATCAACTAACCATTGTGACCATCTTCACCGGTAAGTCACCTTTTCCAAAATATATATAATATATATATATACATATATAAAAGTATAATCGACAGGGTGGCCTAATGTCAGATTCAGCCAGACAGCGAGAGAGTCTATCCCCCTTTCACTAGTGCTAGACCAAGGAGATTGTTTTTGCTTCTGAGATGGAGCACCACACCTACCATCAGCTCCACATTTTACTGCACAGATCCCTGTGCTACTCATACGTTGAGTTAATGAGGACCGGTATCGAACCAGGAACCTTGTGGTTCCCAGGCTAATGCTCTACCGACTAAGCTAAACCGGCCCTTATAATTTGTATAAAAATCTCTTTTTTTAGAATAAGTTAAATGACCCTTACCTCTTTTTATTTGGGTCTGGTAAATTAGAATGTTAACATTGAAGAACTGAACACCAATATCTGTGAAAAAAAAATTACATATATATATAAATGCACATAAAAAATAACAGTAAATAACATTATATTCACACATTCACCATACACTTAACATTTTCATTTTTCTCCCTTACAAAATTTCTTTTGCATTGTCCTGATGATGGTTTATCATAAACTGAAATACTTAAGTATAGACATATAAATTTTTTCCTTTGATTATAACATCCTGTGTCTGTTATATTTTTGAAAACATTTTCTTCATATATATATATATATATATATATATATATATATATATATCAAATATCATTTTACACATTTACTGATCTTAATCAATAAGCAAAACTATATATTCTAGCAAAAATAAGCGCCCTCTGCTGGGAGTAAGTATGTGAGTAATCCCAAGGATCCAGGGATTGAGACAAATTTAACTCAACTAGGCTTTAATAGACATGATTAATAAATAAGAGGCTAATTAAGATTAATTAATGATTGAGAATAAAGCATAAATAACTAAGAGAATTGTGACATAAGTGGTGATGTAGTTTGGGTTACAAACAGACAGACACATAATCTCCATTATAATAAGTTACAGAATGTTTCAGAAAAATTGATATCATTTCATAATCTAATAGCTTGATCAATTCTCATTCAAATGATCTCAAATTTTAACAATGTGTAGAAACAACCCAGAATCCAATGTTCAATGTTTAAACACCTTTTCTTTTCCAATGAATGGCATGAAAAGAAAAACATTGAATATAGAATTTTGAATTATTTCTATAAATGCTATTAAAATTTTAGATCATTTGTAATGTACTGGATGTTTCAGAAAAATTGATATCATTTCATAATTTAATAGCTTGATCAATTCTCATTCAAATGATCTCAAATGTCTAGAATACATTTAAAATTCTGTCTAATGCTTAAACATCTTTTCTTTTCCAGTAAATGGCATTTCTATATGTGAAAAGAAAAACATTAAACATAAAATTTTGAGTTTTTCTACACACACAGTGGTAAGCCATGTTAGGGTTCCATCTATGGGTCAAATAGATCTGTCTGAAAATGATTCATATTAAACAGAATGTTCAGTTGTTTCTACACATGCTGTTAAAATTTGAGATCATTTGAATAAGAATTGATCAAGTTATTTTATTATGAAATTATATTGATTTTTCTAAAATACCTCGTACATCTCAAATGATATCAAATTTGTCTGAAACACCCTGTACATTTCAAATGATATCAAATGTGTCTGAAACACCCTGAACATCTCAGATGATATCAAATGTGTCTGAAACACCCTGAACATCTCAGATGATATCAAATTTGTCTGAAACACCCTGTACATCTCAGATGATATCAAATTTGTCTGAAACACCCAGTACATCTCAAATGCTATCAATTTGTTCTAAAATACCTTGTACATCTCAAATGATATAAAATTTGTCTGAAACACCCTGTACATCGCAAATGCTATCAATTTTTTCTAAAATACCTTGTATCTCAAATGATATCAAATTTGTCTGAAACACCCTGTACATCGCAAATGCTATCAATTTTTTCTAAAATACCTTGTACATCTCAAATGATATCAATTTTTTCTGAAACACCCTGTACATTTCAAATGATATCAAATTTTTCTGAAACACCCTGTACATTTCAAATGATATCAAATTTGTCTGAAACACCCTGTACATCTCAAATGATATCAATTTTTTCTGAAACACCCTGTACTTTCAAATGATATCAAATTTGTCTGAAACACACTGTACATCTCAAATGATATCAATTTTTTCTAAAATACTTGTACTTCTCAAATGATATCAATTTTTTCTGAAACACACTGTACATCTCAAATGATATCAATTTTTTCTGAAACACCCTGTACATTTCAAATGATATCAAATTTGTCTGAAACACCCTGAACATCTCAAATGCTATCAATTTTTTCTAAAATACCTTGTACATTTCAGATGATATCAAATTTTCTGAAATACCCTGTACATCTCAAATGATATCAATTTGTTAAACAACCTATACATTCTGAAAAACATAGTTGTGTTTAGATGCTGAATTGACCTTATATATATATATATATATATATATATATATATATATAAAAGACATAGACAATAGACTAGGAGTCTTGCACTTAATATAAAAGAGTAAAAATAAAAGAAAAAGAGACACGCTGTTCAAGCATTTTTATCCACCCGATACACAAGACTCTTAAAGGTGATTTACAAATCCTCAAAGCATCCCCATTATGCCCTTGGCAATAGAAGCCAAATCTTGAAAAGCAGCCCACAGGCAGAAATATAAACAAATAAATCTTTAAATGCATATACATACACACACACACATATATATATATATATATATATATATATGAAAAAGATAAAAATCTAAAAGAGAAATTCTTACAAATTGAAGAATCTAACAGCATGTTCCTCCTAATGCAATATTGCCCAACTTTCCTTTCTAAGATTTTCCTTCAAGTGAACTTCACGTTAATAGAGACAAGGGGAGACGAGTAAATGCCACAAAGAAAGAAAAACAATGAAAAAAAATCATAAACAACAAAAGATAAATGTTTCTTCAATTTGATTTAGCATGAAAAGAAGACTTGATTCTTTTTTTTTTTTTTTAATAATAAACAATAAAAGCCTTAAAATAAGCTAAACAAATGATACACTCCAAAATAATATCTTTAAAAATTGACTTCTATAAATCTATATGCTGCGGTGTAATGGTTAATAAAAGTAGACAGGGTGGTCTAAAGTCAGTATCAGCCAGACAGCAAGGGAGTCTATCCCCTTTTCACTAGGTAGGAGTTAGATAGCTTTAGTTGGGACCCATTCATTTTTCTGGGGACTCATTCAAAACAATTATGTGCATCCCAGGATGA
>CM042159.1:50683335-50725835 GCA_023376005.1 Doryteuthis pealeii | reverse complement strand
GGTTAAAGTTAAATTGATTTTATATATATATATATATATATATATATATCATATCTAAATAAATTATATATAAATTCATTGTCGAGGTGGCCTAATGTCAGTTATGACTCATACAACAAGGGAGTCTATCCCCTTTTACTAGTGCCAACCAAGGAGATTATTTTAGCGTCTGAGGTGGAGTGCCACACCTACCATCAGCACTTCACAGATTCCTGTGCTATTCATACACTGAGTTGGAGAGGGCCAGTACTGAGCTAAACCACTACATATAAATAACATATCAAATAAATATATATGTACATATAAATATCATATCAAAATATATAAATATATATATGTATAATATATATATCTAAATATATCATATATCTAAATATATATAAATTATCTATAAATCATATCATATATCTAAATATTTAAATATATATATATCATATACATATCTAAATATATAAGTGCCTATAAATATCATATCTAAATAAATATACAAACATCTATGAGATCTATTATATCTATATCATCATATCTCTTTATCTATACATAATCATATCTCTTTATCTATCTACCTACCTATAAAAATCATATCTCTTAATCTACCTACCTACCTATAAAAATCATATCTCTTTATCTATCTACCTTCCCTATAAAAAATCATATCTCTTTATCTACCTACCTACCTACCCTCTTATCTATCTACCTAAATCCTATCCTAAAATCATATCTCTTTATCTATACCTATCTATCTCTTTACTACTACTAAATCATATCTCTTTATCTATCTATCTACCTACCTAAATCATATCTCTTTATCTATCTACCTACCTACCTAAATCATATCTCTTTATCTATCTATCTATCTATCTACCTATCTATAAATAACTTCCTAAAGAATAGAAAATGAGTCTATATTTTTGACTTGATCCAGAAAAATAAATTGTGTATCAAGTTAGGACAAGGGAGATAATCAAAACTGTGTTTCCCTAATTTTTTATTTACAGTTTGAAAACCACAGTTGCTATCCACCATCATTTTTCACCTTCTAAATTTGTAGAATATTGAACAAAGAATCTATTACATCTGCTTTGTTAGAATATCCAATCTTATCAACATCATTGATCCCAGGGGTCCATCACCCCAGGCAACACCTGCCCCCTCGATTTAAAGGGGCAGGGCTGAGTTTATTGCCGGTGCCTAAAGCTCCCCCTTGAGGAGAAATGCCAACGGGATCAATGTATTTTTTGCACCCACCACCCATGAGTCTCAGCTTGTGGATGGTCCACATTAATAGGCCCTACAACGTGGGGTACATGTAAATATCAAATCTTAAACATTTGTTTTAAATTAAAGCTTTTCATGATTATTTTATTTTTACGCTGTGATCAAGTATAAAGAAGAAAACTAAGAACAGACTCCATCATATGTTTTATATTAGTATTACATGAAATTGGCAATGCAGTTCTATTATAATGCACTTTTTTTTTAAATTAGAAGGAAAAATAAAAGAATGATAGGAATTCCCTCTTTAAAAAAGGGATATAGTTTTAACAATGATAGATAAGGGAATATAAAAAAACAATAAATTATCTTGTTGAATTATAATAAACTAGAATGGCAATTGGTCTTGACTAGGAAAAGGGATATAATAAGGTATTAGTCTGGCAGATCCATTGATTCTTTTTGGTCTTAAATAATTGATTTATGTTTAATCATGAATGCAACCAATGACTTTCCCTTTTTTTTACTACTCAAATCCTAATTTTTAATATCTTTCCAAATATAGATCAAATCTTCAATATTTTTAACAAAAACCAAGCTCTGGTGATAGTGAATACATACACATCTACATCTTCTATATCTATTATATATATATATATATATATATATAATAATATATATATATATGAGTAAGTAACAAACAATGCGTTGATTTGATATGGCTTTTAGCCAACAATTTTAGGAGGATATGTGCTTAATTGAAGTCATACCTAATTTGAAAATTAATTAGTTAATAATTAATGAATTTAGGCGGGCATATATGTTCAAATGTAAGGCTAAACAAATCAAGAAAATGTCAATCCCTGAATGTACATTTCGACCTATTAGGTCTCGTCAGCAAGGTTATAGACATGGGAGACTTCTCCGTGTGTGATATATTTATTTATTCTATATATTACTGTCAGATTGTAATCAAGCTCTTACAATTGTAATCGAGCACTATATTTTCCTTTCTTCAATTTTTAATAAAATCACTATATATATATATATATATATATATATATATATTGTCATTATTTTATTTTTGTAGTTTTGTCCGGACATACATACACACAGCTGCCTTTTAGATATGTATAGATGGAATCTATTTAGTCATTTTTATCTTTTTTACAAATAGCTAATGTCAATTAAAAAAAGTGTTAGCCATATATTTTCTATTGCAAATAATTAAAAAATTCAACTTGTCTTCTGTTCTGACACAAGTGTTGTTGATAGACTGCCACCGACAACGGTTTTACCCAGCTAAGAATAGTAATTTGCCCCTGAGAGAAATTACCTCAGCCTTTATGCGTCCTCACTGGATGAACCACTCTAACCAACAGGATGCTTACCAGTGTTACATAATTCGTGGGTAACCTACGAATTATGCCTGTAAGTGTAGTTAGATTTTAAATTAAAATTCATTTAAATTCAAAATCAGAGGGGTTATATTATTGATAGGTAATGACCTATATTTTGACCCCTCAACTTTTTGCCAATGGGAGAGCATGAGAGCAGAAATTAACTTTAGTTAGTGAGATTTTGGCCGTTAGCTGAAAGGAGCAGACGTAGGGGTCCTTTGCTCCTAAGATACCAACTTCTCAACGCACAGTTGAGGACCCTTTTGGGCTTTTGGGGTTTTTAATAAAGAAAGAAGCAAAACAATACAATCTTGCTTAATTATTACAACGAAATGAGCTGAGATGATCCAGGCCAGAAAAAAGATGGCAGTGACGAAACAGACTAAATAGAACAAGTAAGAACCCATCTCATACTTTCCTCATGATATATATATATATATATATATATATATATATATATAATTATAATTTGCACACAGTTCTATGGTTCAAGTATTCCTATCGGACCATATTACCTTTAAGGCACCCCTTTTAGATCTCGATTAAGAAAGGACATGTTTTCATTTACACTGTCAATATCCGGTTTTTGTTAGGGGTTAGGGTTGGGGTTAAGGTTAGGGGTTAGTTTGGTAAGTCAAAAAAATGGTTCCCTGTTTGTTAAAATGATATGATTTTCTTATTTCTTATTTTTATTTATTTCATATGCTAATAAATACAATGTACTCTAAAAGTTTAGACAAATTTTTTTTTCTCTTTTATTTCCATGATATTTCCCAACACATAAAGCACACATTTTTCCTGCATATTATACCATAAAGGTCAAAGTGCAGGGAAGGTCAGTAGGTCAGGGTAACTATTTACTGAAATGACCTTTCCACTAAAATGATCCTAACATGAAGCTCAGGTACATTCTATAACAAAATAGACAATAGGAATTTTTTCAGAGAGCTTTAATGATTATAAAAAATTTCTGTTCGATAAATAAATTGAAAAATGAATATATGAAATAATAAAAAATAAGTGGTTATTTCCTATATCCAACATAAAAAGGGGAACCACTCTGATTGACTGATAAATTATTTATTTATCTATTTTTTATTGATCTAATAGGAAAAAAGAAGACGGGTTAGGGTTAGGGTTTAGGGTTAGTTTAATGGAAAAATAATGGGTAGATTAATTACCAGATAAAATTCAGTCAGACTAGTTCCCCTTTTTATGTTGAAGTTATAGGAAATAACCAAATAAGTTTTGTATATTTGAGGAGCCGGTTTAGTTCAGTTGGTAGAGCACTCGCCTTGGAATCACTAGGTCTGGGTTTGATACCACCCTGTGAAGTAAAGTAGGGAGCTGACGGTAGGAGTGGCGCTCCACCTCAACAAAAATAATCTCGCTGGTCTAGCGGTAGCGAAAGGGGATAGACACCTCACTGTCTGGCTGATACCGACTATAATTTGCTTGAAGCATTGTGTGTATATTTAGTTTGGAATTGATTTTGAAGGCTTATCACAATCACTTTTAATTCTGTAGAAACATTCCCCTTTTAGTAGTATGGTAGGATCTAAATGATAAAATTACATTGCTAACAGTCAGTCTGCCTTTTACAGAATCAGACTTGAAATAAATAGTAGTAGCATCTGGGTGAACTTAAAATATCTGTATGATTATGCTCCTACTTAAAATGCTAAGTTCAAAGTAATGTTAATGTAATATCACCGTTCCCCTGCCCACAATATATATGCACTCCATTCTCCTGCCCCCCCCCATAATATATATATATATATATATTATATATATATGCACTACCTTACAGAACATGTCAAAGTCTTTTTAGTGCTTTTTCTGAGGTATTCAATAAAAAAATATCTGATCACAAGTTTCACCCATTAAATCCTATACAAATGTTGGTTGTTTGGTTGGATTTACAGCATGTCAACCCTTGTTGGGTTATTTTATGCCGAAAACGTTTTGTTTTATTCATTCTTGATGGGTATTCAAACATTTTGTTTAAAACTCAATTTCTATTCAAACTCATTTTTTCTATTTAACCCTAGATTAGGACCCTAACAGGTACTACCAGTCCAGGTCATTCCATTAAAATTCTATACAAATTTTTGTGGTTCGTTGTTCTGGATTTTTAACTGCTAAGTCAACCCTTGTTGGGTATTTCATGCCAAAGACGTTTTGTTTTATTTATTCTTGATGGTATTCAAAATTTTTTTCAAACACTTTTTTTTTAAACTCATTTTTTCTATTTTAAACCCATAGATAGATCCCTAACAGTACTACCACTATCAAAATGTTTGTTGTTGCTTGGTTTTTATGGCATGTAAACCGTTGCTGGGCTTTTTTTGCAAAAGATTTTTGTTTTATTCATTCTTGAAATAGTATTCAACATTTTTTAAAACTCAATTATTATTCAAACTCATTTTTCTATTTAACCCATAATAGGACTAACAGGTACTACCACTTCAGACAGGTGGACTGGGAGTAATGGTGATGATGTGGTACTCAACTCCCCAGAGCTCCAGAATTAGTATTTCACAACTAGATGCAGTTTAGTGTCATACCCTGGACACTGAGAACCTCAGCTCCTCCTCTCTGCACATATATGATAAAGGGTTAGAGGGTTTACAATAAGAGCAATAGGGTCGGGAACAATCATATAGGTGCTAAGGGCTTAACATGACAGCCAATTAATTGGAGGGGGCCTCTATGACAATCCGTTTAGACTAAGGGCCAAAGTAGGTGTTGCATGTCATGGACTGCTCAGCACTGAGGAGGAAGGATATTTAGTCACATTTCCACTAATCAATATTAGCATTAATATATCCATTGATACACTAACACTGAATAAATGGAAAGAAAGATAAGATTAGCTCATTTATAATTATTATATCATGAGCTAAGTGTTAGTTGTATAAATAGTTACATAAAAGAGCGGATCAAAGATAACCAATATTGGACCATATGACCTTTAGGCACCTCTTTTTCGACTTTGATTCATAGGAACATTTTTTCTATTTACACCGTCAAAATCCGGTTAATTTTTAAAGACGTTTTTGGATTTAAAAAAAAAAATTATAAAACTAAGCCCTAACCCTAACCCTAACCCCTAATAAGAACCGGATGGTGTAAATGAAAAAAATGTTCTATGAATCAAGATCGAAAAAGAGGTGCTAAGGTCAATATGGTCCAATATTGGTTATCTTTGATCCGCTCTTTTATGTACTATTTATACAACTACAACTTAGCTCATGATATAATAATATATAAATGAGCTAATCTTATCTTTGCTTTCCATTTAATTCATGTTAGTGTATCAATGATATATTAATGGCTAATATTGATTAGTGGAAATGGTGACTAAATACGCTTCTCCTCAGTGGCTGAGCGTCCATGCATCGCAACACTCTACTTTGGCCACTTCGTCTAACGGATTGTCATAGAGGCCCCCTCCAATTTAATTGCTGGTCATGTTAAGCCCTAGCACCTATATGATTTGTCCCGACCCTATTGCTCTTAATGTAACCTCTAACCCTTTTTATCATATATGTGCTAGAGAGGAGGGCTGAGGTTCTCAGTGTCCAGGTATGACACTAAACTGCATCTAGTTGTGAAATACTAATTCTGGAGCTCTGGGGAGTGTGGAGTACCACATCCATCACATTACTCCAGGTCCACCTGTTCTGAAGTGGTAGTACCTGTTAGTCCTATATATGGTTAAATAGAAAAAATGAGTTGAATAATAATTGAGTTTAAAAAAAATGTTGAATACCTATCAAGAATGAAATAAAACAAACATCTTTTGCAAAAAATAGCCAGCAACGGTTGACATGCCATAAAACCAAGCAACCAAACAAACATTTTGATAGTGGTAGTACCTGTTAGGGATCTATCTATGGGTTAAATAGAAAAAATGAGTTTTAAAAAAAAAGTTGTTTTAAATAAAATTTTGAAATACCCATCAAGAATAAATAAAAACAAAACGTCTTTGGCATGAAATTAAACCCAACAAGGGTTGACTTGCCATAAAATCCAGACAACGAACCAACAAAAATTTTATGGAATTTTAATGAATGACCTGGACTGGTAGTACCTGTTAGGGTCCTATCTATGTTAAATAGAAAAAATGAGTTTGAATAGAAATTGAGTTTTAAAAAGTGATACCCATCAAGAATGAATAAAACAAAAACGTTTTCGGCATAAAATAACCCAACAAAGGGTTGACATGCTGTAAATCCAACCAACAACCAACATTTGTATAGGATTTTAATGGGTGAAAACTTGTGATCAGATATTTTTTTTATTGAATACCTCAGAAAAAGCACTAAAAGACTTTGACATGTTTCTGTAAGTAGTGCATAATATATATATATATATATATATTATGGGGGGGGGCAGGAGAATGGAGTGCATATATATTGTGGGCAGGGAAGTGATATTAGCATTAACAATACTTTGAACTTAGCATTTTAAAGTAGGAGCATAATCATACAGATATTTTAAGTTCACCAGATGCTACTACTTATTTATTTCAAGTCTGATTCTGTAAAAGGCAGACTGACTGTTAGCAATGTAATTTTATCATTTTGATCCTACCATACTACTAAAAAGGGGAATGTTTCTACAGAATTAAAGTGATTGGGATAAGCCTTCAAAATCAATTTCCAAACTAAATATACACACAATGCTTCAAGCAAATTATAGTCGGTATCAGCCAGACAGTGAGGTAAGTCTATCCCCTTTTCGCTACCCGCTAGACCGCGAGATTATTTTTTGTTGAGGTGGAGCGCCACTCCTACCGTCAGCTCCCTACTTACTTCACAGGGTGGTATCAAACCCAGAAACCTAAGTGATTCCAAGGCGAGTGTCTACCAACTGAAACTAAACCGCTCCTCAAATATACAAAACTTTATTTGGTTATTTCCCTATTAACTTCAACATAAAAAGGGGAAACTAGTCTGACTGATTTTTCTGGTAATTAATTACCCATTATTTTTCCATTAAACTAACCCTAAACCCTAACCTAAACCCGTCTTCTTTTTCCTATTAGATCAATAAATAAATAAGATAAATAAATAATTTATAGTCAATCAGAGTGGTTCCCCTTTTTTATGTTGGAGTTATAGGAAATAACCACTTATTTTTTATTATTTCATATATTCATTTTTTCAATTTATTTATCGAAACAGAAATTTTTTATAATCATTAAAGCTCTCTGAAAAATTCCTATTGTCTATTTTGTTATAGAATGTACCTGAGCTTTCATGTTAGGATCATTTAGTGGAAAGGTCATTTCAGTAAATAGTTACCCTGACCTATTGGACCTCTCCCTGCACTTTGACCTTTATGGTATAATATGCAGGAAAATGTGGTGCTTTATGTGTTGGGAAAATATCATGGAAATAAAAGAGAAAAAAAAAAATTTGTCTAAACTTTTAGAGTAGATTGTAATTTTTATTAGCATATGAAATAAATAAAAATAAGAAATAAGAAATCATATCATTTTTAACAAACAGGGAACCATTTTCATTGACTTACCAAACTAAACCCTAACCTTAACCCCAACCCTAACCCCTAACAAACCAACCGGATATTGACAGTGTAAATGAAAAACATGTCCTTTCTTAATCGAGATCTAAAAGGGGTGGCTAAAGGGTAATATGGTCCGATAGGAATACTTGAAACCATAGAACTGTGTGGCAAATCTATAATTATATATATATATATATATATATATATATATATATCATGAGGAAAGAGGATATGAGATGGGTTCTTACTTTTCTATTTAGTCTGTTTCGTCACTGCCATCTTTTTTCTGGCCGGTCATCTCAGCTCATTTCGTTGTAATAATTAAGCAAGATTGTATTGTTTTGCTTCTTTCTTTATTAAAAACCCCAAACCCAAAGGGTTCCTCAACTGTGCGTTGAGAAGTTGGTATCTTAGGAGCAAAGGACCTACGTCTGCTCCTTTCAGCTAAACGCCAAATCTCACTAACTAAAGTTAATTCTGCTTCATGCTCTCCCATTGGCAAAAGTTGAGGGGTCAAAAATATAGGTCATTACCTATCAATAATATATGACCCCTCTGATTTTGAATTTAAATGGAAATTTTAAATTTAAAAATCTACTACACTTACAGGCATAATTCGTAGGTTACCCACGAATTATGTAACACTGGTAAGCATCCTGTTGGTTAGAAAGTGGTTTGGCCAGTGAGGACGCATAGGCTGAAGGTAATTTCTCTCAGGGGCAAATTACTATTCTTAGCTGGGTAAAACCGTTGTCGGTGGCAGTCTTTTAACAACACTTGTGTCAGAACAGAAGAACAATTGAATTTTTAAAAATTATTTGCAATAGAAAATATATGGCTAACACTTTTTTTAATTGACATTAGCTATTTGTAAAAAAAGATAAAAATGACTAAATAGATTCCATCTATACATATCTAAAAGGCAGCTGTGTGTATGTATGTCCGGACAAAACTACAAAAATAAAATATGACAATATATTATATATATATATATATATATATATATAATAGTGATTTTATTAAAAATTGAAGAAAGGAAAATATAGTGCTCGATTACAATTGTAAGAGCTTGATTACAATCTGACGTAATATATAGAATATAATAAATATATCACACACGGAGCAGTCTCCCATGTCTATAACCTTGCTGACGAGACCTAATAGGTCGAAATGTACATTCAGGGATTGACAATTTTCTTGATTTGTTTAGCCTTACAATTTGAACATATATGCCCGCCTAAATTCATTAATTATTAACTAATTAATTTTTCCTAATTAGGTATGGCTTCAAATTAAGCACATATCCTCCTAAAATTGTTGGCTAAAAGCCATATCAAATCAACACATTTTTGTTTACTTACTCTATATATATATATATATATATAATATATATATAATATATATAGATAGATATAGATAGATAGATAGATAGATAGATGTGTGTATGTATTCACTATCACCAGAGCTTGGTTTTTGTTTCAAAAATATTGAAGATTTTGATCTATATTTGGAAAGATATTTAAAAATTAGGATTTGAGTAGTAAAAAAAAAGGGAAAGTCATTGGTTGCATTCATGATTAAAACATAAATCAATTATTTAAGACCAAAAGAATCAATGGATCTGCCAGACTAATACCTTATTATATCCCTTTACCCAGTCAAGACCAATTTGCCGATTCTAGTTTATTATAATTCAACAAGATAATTTATTGTTTTTCTTATATTCCCTTATCTATCATTGTTAAACTATATCCCTTTTTTTTAAGAGGGAATTCCTATCATTCTTTTATTTTTCCTTCTAATTTAAAAAAAAAACTGCATTATAATTAGAACTGCATTGCCAATTTCATGTAATAACTAATATAAACTATGATGGGAGTCTGTTCTTAGTTTTCTTCTTTATACTTGATCACAAGCGTAAAAATAAAAATAATCATGAAAAGCTTTAATTTAAAACAAATGTTGTTAAGATTTGATATTTACCATGTACCCCACGTTGTAGGGCCTATTAATGTGGGACCATCCACAGCTGAGACTCATGGGTGGTGGGTGCAAAAAAATACATTGATCCCGTTGGCATTTCTCCTCAAGGGGGGAGCTTTAGGCACCGGCAATAAACCCAGCCCTGCCCCTTTAAATCGAGGGGGCAGGTGTTGCCTGGGGTGATGGACCCCTGGGATCAATGATGTTGATAAGATTGGATATTCTAACAAACAGATGTAATAGATTCTTTGTTCAATATTCTAAC
The DNA here is from genome assembly GCA_023376005.1 of Doryteuthis pealeii. Lineage (NCBI taxonomy): Eukaryota > Metazoa > Mollusca > Cephalopoda > Myopsida > Loliginidae > Doryteuthis > Doryteuthis pealeii. The sequence continues at coordinate 50,715,437 of CM042159.1, read as the reverse complement.
AAATTTAGAAGGTGAAAATGATGGTGGATAGCAACTGTGGTTCCAAACTGTAAATAAAAAATTAGGGAAACACAGTTTTTGATTATCTCCCTTGTCCTAACTTGATACACAATTTATTTTTTCTGGATCAAGTCAAAAATATAGACTCATTTTCTATCTTTAGGAAGTTATTTATAGATAGGTAGATAGATAGATGATAGATAAAGAGATATGATTTAGGTAGGTAGGTAGATGATAAAGAGATATGATTTAGGTAGGTAGTAGATAGATAAAGAGATAGAATTTGGTAGATGGATAAAGAGATATGATTTAGGTAGATAGATAGAAGATATGTTTGGTAGTGATAGAGATATGATTTAGGTAGATAGATAAAGATATGATTTAGGTAGGTAGGTAGGTAGATAGATAAAGAGTATGATTTTTATAGGGAAGGTAGATAGATAAGAGATATGATTTTTTATAGGTAGGTAGGTAGATTAAGAGATATGATTTTTATAGGTAGGTAATAGATAAAGAGATATGATTATTATAGGGAAGGTAGATAGATAAAGAGATATGATTTGTATAGATAGGTAGATATAATATAAATTCTCATAGATGTTTGTATATTTAATTGTATATGATATAATTCTCATAGATGTTTGTTTTTATTTAGATATGATATTTATAGACACTTATATATATTTAGATATGTATATGATATGATATATATATTTAAATATCGATTTAGATATTGATATATTTATAGTAATTTATATCTATTTAGAATATTGATATATTTAGATATATTATATTTATACATATATATTTTTATATTTTGATATGATATTTATATGTACATATTATTTATTTGATATGTTATTTATATGTAGGTCCGGTTTAGCTCAGTACTGCCCTCTCCAACTCAGCGTATGAATAGCACAGGAATCTGTGAAGAGCTGATGGTAGGTGTGGCACTCCACCTCAAGACGCTAAAATAATCTCCTTGGTCGGCGCTAGTAAAAAGGGGATAGACTCCCTCATTGTATGAGTCATAACGACATTAGGCCACCTCGACAATGAATTATATATATATTTATTTAGATATGATATATATATATATTATATATATAAAAATCAATTTGACTTTAACCTAAATGATGATCCCACTATGAATACTGTAAACTTACTATAAAATTCAATTATATTGAATTAAAAACAGTGAATGAATGATTGCCTCAAGACTTGAATGGCCTGATTTAAATATTGTGATTTAAGTAAAATCAATTGAGTTACTCCCTTTTGTTTACATACATTTTGTTCAATTGGATTTCTTTTCTATACACACTTTTTATTTAGTTTTTAATGTAAGAAAATCGCCCTTCGGCATCTAGGTTTTATATATATATATATATATATATATATATAATATAATATATATATATATATATATATATATGCCAAAAAGAAGACCTGTTAATTTTCTTTATTTTTATATTCACACACATACACACACACCTCTGTGAGTCGTGTGTGTTGAATTAATAACTTGTAAAAGTTAGTGTCATCTTCCACAAGTGGTACTGTCATATGTACTATTTGTCCTACTCAAAATGTCCAGGCAATTGTGACCCCCGAGGAAAGAGCAGTAATTGAATATCGCCCTATTTTGTTAGTGTCATTTCCAGCCGGCCACCATCCTTGCCCTTGGGCTGATATTGACAACATCTCATCGCTTAGTTTAGCCTTGAACTTTGAATGTGAATCCTGCCTGACAGGACAAACTAACCGAGTTAACTTCAAGAATTGTTTGTTTACATAAGCATAGATTTGGGAAAAAAGCTGCTTTGACTGTTTTTTTTTTTTGTAACTAGAGTTGAGTATTATATATATATTCATTTAAGTTTTCGTGTATGCTTCTAAATTACAATAATTATATAACTTGATGCTTCAAAGGAGTCTAGTATAGATGAGAAAAACTTTCTATCAGGGACCCCACTCTCAAAAGTGTTTTAATACTTTTGAGAGGGGTCCCTTGGAAAGGATTTTTCATTTATCCCCCTCATTTCATTCATTTTTATTTCAATCCATTCAATTCATTATTTTTAACTATATATATTGGTGCTCCAACTCAGAGCTAAAATAATCTCCTTGGTCTAGTGCTAAGAAAGGGATAGATCCTCACTGCATGGCTGATACCGACATTAGGCTGCCCGACGACTTTACTTATATATTTATATGAGTATAGATAAAAGGATATGAAAACAACACAATATGCTGTTAAAGTGAAAAAATATTTATATCATATTATAGCTAATATTGAACAATATTTCGATTTATAAAAATCATCTTCAGAGTCTACACATAGAATTGCTTAAATTGTAAGAAAAAATATGTGGGAAGAGACTTCTAGATCCTTATCTAAACGATTATCTGAACATAGATATATTAAACGAGGTTTTCTGTACAACACCGTAGCTAAACATATTTTTAGACAATAATCATACCTTTGATTTAAAGGTGCCAAAAATATTAACTCACATACACAACAGAACACTACGTAGAATTATGGAAACTTGCGTTATTCTCACCCATCAAACCATCCCCAAAGACAAGGCTTTTTTAATATATCCCCTTATTTAGCGACTCTTGTTGTCAAAATCATAAAATCCCCTTCACATAACCATCTCCGACATATAATTCCCAACAAATTTAAATTTTCACATTATCCAAAAAACCTACAACCATTCATACTTTTTGACTTTATATATAAGAAAAAATAAAAAAATACAATAATAAATAAAATAAAAATTCTTTTAAAAAAAATCCGTTGCAGGCCTACTGTCAATGGGTTAATACTTATCCCTGTTTGGTAAAGAGAATTTGTCTATTGTCGATTTTGAAATATGTATTCTTTTTTCAAAAACTGTTATAATAAGATATACATGACTGTTGCTGACCGAGAAACGCGTGGGTGGATGTGATTATATTTGAAACTACCGCATAACTTTTTTGCAACATCAATGTTTTAGTTTTGAATTCATATTAATTTTCGTCTCCGCTCTTGTTAAGGCCGGAGTAAAATAGGCTCTGGATGATTTTTATAAATCGAAATATTGTTCAATATTAGTCTATTAATATGAATATAAAATATTTTCACTTTAACAGCATATTGTGTTGTTTTCATATCCTTTTATCTATACTCATACCGTTGGATTCACTTCCTTTCTATTCTTTTATATATCATATATATATTATATACTATATATATATATATATATAATGTGTGTGTGTGTGTAATTTTACTAAATAAATGCATTATAGAACATAATTTAAAAATAAATGCAGTATAGAACATGATGTGTGTGTGTATGTATATATATATTAATATATATATATATATATATATAGGTGGGAGAGGGGGTTAGAGATGTTAAAGAATGAAGAATCAATATATATTAATATATATTATATATATATATATATAATGTTGAATAAATAAATAATAAAGGAAAATGTTGAATGGATAAAAATGGTTTAATGAAGTGCCGACACGGGTTTTGATCGAGAGATTGTCCTTGTACACATTGTATTTTATTTATCATTATTTTAAATACAAAATGGGATAATAATTAATAGAAAATATTTAAAATTTTAGTATACAGAAACGGCTGTCATCAGGGCAAGATATTTGATATTTTTATCCATTCAATATTTCTTTTCTTTATTTGTTCATTTTTTCAACATATTGTCGGATTCATTTCCATTTTTCAACTCAACACACGCACACATATATACATATATATATATATTATATATATATATATATATATATATTTTACGCCTAAATGATCCTTTGGTCATTACTTGGGCTAGATGGTCAGTCAGAGAGGCCACCTCTGATCAACCAGCTGGTCATTCCAAGCCTAGCACCTATATGATGGTCCCAACCCTTTCCCTTATGGCAAGTCCCAACCCTTTTTATCATGTTTTAAAGACTGTGGATGAAGTTCTTAATGTTCTGGGTATGATGTTAAATTCTATCCAATGGTGAAGTTCCAATTCTGGAGCTTTGGGGAATGTGAGTACCCGTTAATTCCACCATTACTCCCAGTTCCACTATGATACAGTAGTAGTGATAGTACCTGATAGCGTTTTTTTTGATTCGTCATCAAGAATGCTTTTATAAACCAATTTTTAGGAAATAGGGAAGCTCTAGAACTCATTTTACAGACAAAATAAGTTACAAAATGGTCGCCATTTTTTTGCGACACCCACCAAATTTGGAGAGCTTAAAATCGACATAACTCCACAATTTTTGAATTGGAAGCTCAAATTTTGGGGATTGTCTAACATTAACATAGTCACACCAAAATTTCAGAAAAATTGAAGGGAGTGGGTGACAATTTTTTTTTTTCTGGATGATTTGACATTGAATTAACCCCCCCCCATAATATATATATATATATATATATACGCACACACATGTATATTTGCACATACACACACACATATGTATATGTACACACACACATATTTTCATAATCAACACACACACATAATCATACAACACACACACACACACACACCACGCACACACACATATATATAAACGCACACACATGTATATTTGAACACACACACACACATATGTATATGTACACATACGATACACACACAATATTTTCATAATCATCACACACACACACATATATATAAACGCACACACATGTATATTTGCACATACATACACACATGTGTATATGTACACATACAGATACACACACACATATTTTTATAAGGTTGAAAATCACAACACAACACAACAACACACACAACACACACACACATATAATATATATATATTATATATATATATTATATCATCATCATCAATTTGTGCTGACTGCATGGATTCCAATGATTCTCTCTCACTATCCGTCCCTCATAAAGATATATATGTAAACACACACACATATATGCACATACACACATATATATGCACATACAACAACACACACACACATACATATGTATATATGCACATACACACATACACATACATATGTATATATGCTCATACACACACGCATATACATATGTATATATGCGCACACACATATATCACACACACACAAACACATGTATATATTCATTGGGTTGAAAATCACAGTAATATGTTGTGCTGACAGCATGGATTCCCATGACACTTTCTCACTATCCATCCCTCAAAGATATATATGTAAACACACACACACACACACACATATATATGTGTGTGTGTGTGTGTGTATAGAAAGACATTTGTCTTAACAAAGTGAATGATAATTTAATCAAAATAATTAAATAAACTTTTTTTTTTTTTATTTTTGTTCATATCAAGGTTGTTTTTTTTTTTAGGGGGGGGGTTGTGTGTGTAAATCGAAAGGTGAAGATAGTGATCGTGACACATCCCCATTGTTGATTAATATCATTTTGCCTTTTGTTCATCTGTCATCTGAAAATATTGACCATATGGTGCAGGTGTCCTGATTCTGGTCTCATTGGGGGGGGGGGGAGATGAAACAGAGACGAGAGAGAAAGGGACATAAACTTATGCATTGATAGGGACACATGGGAGAAGAGAAAGAGAGAGAGATATGAAAACCGAAAAAAGAGAGAGATGAAACAGACAAGAGTGAGTGAGAGAGAGAGGGGGAGCATTAACTTATGCATCGATTAGGGACACATGAGAGAGAGAGATGAAATGGAGACGAGAGAGAGAGAGAGAGAAGAGAGAGAGAATCAACTTATACATCAATAGGGATACATGAGAGAGAGAGAGAGAGAGGAGAGAGAGAGGAGAGAGAAAGAGAAGAGAGAGAGAGAGAGAGAGATGAAACAGAGACTAGAGAGAGAGAAAGATAAACTTATGCATCAGTAGGAACACATGGAGAGAGACAGAACAGACAGAGTCTAAGAATTGTGCTATTGGGTGAGAGGGGGGTCTATCCTTCCCCCTTCTTCTCGTCCTATTCATCTCAGAGACTGCCTGACAGGTTATTGTTCTGAGTTAGGTGGGTAAATCTCCCTATTCAGTCAATTTGCTTCCTACCCCCATCATATATGTATCATTGTTTTTTCTCTCGTCTAAAGGGAGAAAAAAATGTGACTTTCTACGAGAAATAAATAGCTGGTCTCTACTGATTATGATTTATCTCTAACAGAATCCTGGAAAATCTATGTTAAACCATAGCTAAGTTCGTTGGTTGGTTTGGTTTTAATGCATAACAACCCTTCTGGGTTATTCATGTCAAATCTTGTTTTATAAATATACAATGATGCTGATAGCTTTTTTATTTAGTGCTCCTGGGATGCACATATTTGTTTTGAATGAGTCCCCGAAAAAATTATGGGTCCCAACTAAAGCTATCTAACTCCTACCTAGTGAAAGGGGATAGACTCCCTTGCTGTCTGGCTGATACTGACTTTAGACACCCTGTCTACTTTATTTAACCATTACACCGCAGCATATTAGATTATAGAAGTCAATTTTTAAAGATATTATTTTGGAGTGTATCATTTGTTTAGCTATTTAAGGCTTTTATTGTTTATTATTGAAAAAGAAAAAAAAGAATCAAGTCTTCTTTTCATGCTAAATCAAATTGAAGAAACATTTATCTTTTGTTGTTTATGATTTTTTTTCAATTGTTTGTTCTTCTTTGTGGCTTTAACTCGTCTCCCCTTGTCTCTATTAACGTGAAGTTCACTTGAAGGAAATCTTAGAAAAAAGTTGGGCAATATTGCATTAGGAGGAACATGCTGTTAGATTCTTCAATTTGTAAGAATTTCTCTTTTAAGATTTTTATCTTTTCATATATATATATATATATATATATATATGTGTGTGTGTGTATGTATATGCATTTAAAGATTTATTTGTTTATATTTCTGCCTGTGGGCTGCTTTTCAAGATTTGGCTCTATTGCCGAGGGCATAATGGGGAAATGCTTTGAGGATTTGTAAATCACTTTAAGAATCCTTGTGTATCGGGTGGATAAAAATGCTTGAACAGCGTGTCTCTTTTTTCTTTTATTTTTACTCTTTTAATATTAAGTGCAAGACTCCTAGTCTATTTGTCTATGTCTTTTAATATATATATATATATTATACTATATTTATAATAGGTCAATTCAGCATCTAAAACACAACTATGTTTTTCAGAATGTATAGGTTGTTTAACAAATTGATTTATCTTTGAGATGTAACTGGGTAATTTCAGAAAATTTGATATCATCTGAAATGTACAAGGTTATTTTTAGAAAAAATTGATGAAGCTTTTGAGATGTACAGGGTGTTGTTCAGACACATATGATAATCATTTGAAATACAGGTGGTTTCAGAAAAAATTGATATCATTTTGAGATAGTACAGTGTGTGTTCAGAAAAAATTGATATCATTTGAGAGTACAAATGTATTTTGAAATTGATAATTCATGTTGAGATGTTACGTGTGTTTTCGACAAATTTGATATCATTTGAATTACAGGGTGTTTCAGAAAAAGATTGATACATTTTGAGAATGTACAGGGTGTTTCAGACAACATTTTGATATCATTTGAAATGATAAGCAGGGTGTTTCAGAAAAAATTTGATATCATTGGAATGTAACAGGGCTGTTTCAGAAAAATTGATATTCATTTGAGTATGTACAAGGTATTTGTAGAAAAAATATGATATAAGCATTTGAGATGTACCAGGGTGTTTCAGACAAATTTTTTAAATCATTTGAGATGTACAAGTATTTTACGAAAAATATGATAGCCAATTTGCGATGTACAGGGTGTTTTCAGACAAATTTTATACTCATGTTGAGATGTGAACAAGGTTATTTTGAGAACAAATTGATAGCATTTGAGATGTACTGGGTGTTTCAAGACAATTTGATATCATCCTGAGATGTAACATGGTGTTTCAGACAAATTGATACATCTTTAGAGTGTTCAGGGGGTTCAGAACACATTTGATATCATCTGAAGATGTTCAGGGTGTTTCAGACACATTTGATATCATTTTGAAATGTACAGGGTGTTTCAGACAAATTTGATATCATTTGATGATGTACAAGGTATTTTAGAAAATCAATATAATTTCAATAATAAAATAACTTGATCAATTCTTTATTAAATGATCTCAATTTTAACAGCATGTGTTAGAAACAACTGAACATTCCTGGTTTTACATATGAATCATTATTCAGACAGATTATTTGACCCATAGATGGAACCTAACAGGGCTTCCACTGTGTTGTGTAGAAAAACTCAATTTTATGTTTTAATGTTTTTTCTTTTCACATATAGAAAATGCCATTTACTGGAAAAGAAAAGATGTTTAAGCATTAGACAGAATTTTTAAATGTATTCTAGACATTTGAGATAATTTGAATGAGAATTGATCAAGCTATTAAATTATGAAATATATCAATTTTTCTGAACTCCAGTACATTAAAAATGATCTAAATTTTAATAGCATCTATAGAAGATAATTCAAATTCTTATTTTCAATGTTTTTCTTTTCATGCCCATTCATTGGAAAAGAAAAGGTGTTTAAATCTTAAACTTGGAGATTCCTGGTTGTTTCTACCATTGGTTTAAAAATTTGAGATCATTTGAAATGAATTGATCAAGCTATTAAAATTATGAATGATATCAAATTTTTCTGGAACATCCAGTACAATTAACAAATGATCTAAAATTTAATAACGCTTTATAGAATCAATTCAAAATTCTATATTCAATGTTTTTCTTTCAATGCATTCATTGGAAAAGAAAAGGTGTTTTAAACATTAAACATTGGATTCTGGGTTTTCTACACATTGTTAAAATTTGAGATCATTTGAATGGAGAATTGACAAGAATATTAGATTTATGAAATGAAATAAATGGATAATCTAGATTTTTTTTTTCTGAAACATTCTGTAACTTATTATAATCGGAGATTATGTGTCTGTTTAACCAAAACTAACATCACCACTATGTCCAATTGCCCTTAGTTATTTTATGCTTATTCTGTAATCATTAATTTAATCTTAATTAGCCTCTTATTTTATTAATCTGTTTTATTAAAGCCTAGTTGAGTTAATATTTGTCTCAATCGCCTGGATCCTCGGGATTACTCACATACTTACTCCGCAGCAGAGGGCGCTTATTTTTTCGGCTCAGAATATATAGTTTTTCTTATTGGATTAAGATCAGTAATGTGGTAAATGATATTTGATATAATATATAATATTATAATATACTATATGAAGAAAATGTTTTTCAAAAATATAACAGACACAGGATGTTATATCAAGGAAAAAAATTTATAATGTCTATACTTAAGTATTTCAGTTTAATGATAAACCATCAATCAGGACAATGCAAAAGAAATTGTTGTAAAGGGAAGAAAAAATGAAAATGTTAAGTGTATGGTGTTGTGTGAATATATGTTATTTACTGTTATTTTTTTATGTGCTTTTAATATATAATATTGTAATTTTTTTTTTCACAGATATTGGTGTTCAGGTTTCTTCACATGTTAACATTTAATTTAACCAGACCCAAATAAAGAGGTAAGGGTCATTTAACTTATTCTAAAAAAAGAGATTTTTTTTATACAAATTTATAAGGCCAGGTTTAGGCTTAGTCGGTAAGAGCAAAATTAGCCTGGCGAACCACAAGGGTTCTGGTTTCGATACCGGGTCCTCATTAACTCGAACGTATGAGTAGCACAGGGATCTGTGCGGTAACATGTGGAGTTGAATAGTAGGTGTGTGCTCCATCTCAGAAAGCAAAAACAATGCTAACTTGGGTCTACGCACTGAGTGAAAGGGGGAGTAGACTCCCTCGCTGTCCTGGCTGAATCTGACATTAGGCCTTAATTGCAAATTACGACTAATTAAACCAATTAAAGTGGATTTTTTAAGTAGTCCTAAAACTAAGGAATAATTAAAGACAAATTTGTGTGATCAAGGTCACCAGCAAAAAAGCCTTAAGACATTGAAGCTGAAAATCTCAGCTTAGATAATCATATATATATATATATATATATAATATATATATATATATATATATATGAGGTGTGTCAAAAAAGTATTGAGATTTTTTGTACTTTTGACATGCCTTGTATTCTTAAAAAAATAATGTTCCATTCATTGTTCATTTCTATCTTGGTACAGCTTCAATCTCAATACTTTTATGACACAACGTGTATTCATATATATATATATATATTATATATATATATAACACATTTTTATTTATAATATAATATATATTATATATATATATATATATATATGAATACATGGTGTGTCATATATATATATAATATATATAATATATATATATATAATATTAATATAATGCATATAATTTACCAAGTTCCATTCATTGTTCATTTCTATCTTGGTACAGCTTCAATCTCATACTTTTATGACCACACGTGTATTCATATATATATAATATATATATATATATATATATATATAATATATATATATAAAACATTTTATTATTTTATAATATATATATATATATATATATTATATATATGAATACATGGTGTGTCATATATATATATATATATATATATATATATATATATATATATATAATTTTACCAAGTATAGATATTGATTTAGGTTCATCTTACCTAACTATGTTGCCAGACATAATTAAATTTTGATAGATACGTTATTTTAATCTTTATATATATATATATATATATATATATATATATATATATATATATAAAACAACCAAGAGAAATATTCAAGGAATATTTTCAAAACTGGATGATATTCTTAAGCTGAACTTCATAAGGATTTTTTTTTTGTATCAAAAATGTTGTATTATTTAAAAATTGAATATTTTTGTAATAAGATTTTTCTTCACAGAAATCTTCTAAGAATTCTTAGGTTTCGTAATTTGAGAATTTATTTTGAAAAATGTCAAAATCTCTTTGTCTGATATTTTGTAAATAATTCTGACCATTGAATGAATATTTATGCAGTCTATAGAGCACTTTTATCTATTGCTAAATTTCTTTAAAATCTTTTGAAAATAAGAATTTTTCTCATTATTTATTCATTATTTAAAGGTATTATTTTACATTAAAAATATCTTACAGAAGATTATATCTATGAGAAATGAAATTTTATAGGATGTATAATATATATATATATAATTATGGAATGTTAACCTACTCTAAACAAATCATAAAATCTAAGAAGTTCGTTTGGTGTTGGGGTTATGGGATCGCCTGTCAGCTTGGCAGTCCGGTTTCAAATCACGCACAGCGCGGTCTTCCGATCTATAGCTCTGCTGATGAGGCCTAATAGGCCGAAATGTACATACAGAGATTGATTTTTCTCGATTTGTTTAGCCAACATTTATAGGTATCCCGCCTAATTCATTATAATAATTAATTTTCAAAATTAGGTACGACTCCAATTAAGCACATATATATATATATATATATGTGTGTGTGTGTGTGTGTGTGGTATTAATAGTGTAACAGAAATAACCTAATCGAGTTTCACCATAAGGATCTTCAGGGTTATATCCACTGAATTAATCAAGATAATTGATTATTACAGCCACTTTGGGAGTTCATGTTGATGAACTCCGCAGTTAGCTGTAATTAATCAATATCTTGATTTATTCAGTGGATATAACCCTGAAGATCCTTAGGGAAACTCGAGTAGGTTATTTCTGACACACTATAATAATAAATCCGCTCTACTTACGTATTGAGCACTTTATATTTGTTATAAACGCTGACTTATCCGAGTAACTCTTATACCAACCAAATATTGAGACCAATCCAATATTTTTACTGGTAAGTAATTCCTTTTACATATATAATATATATTCACATTATATATATATGTATATGTATGAGTACATGTGTATGTATATGTGTATGTGTGTGGATGCATGCATGTGTATGGGCATGTGTGTGTATTATGGATGTGTATATATATGTATATGTATATATCGAATTAGTTAAATAATTAAGTATAAAACAGGTTTCTCTGGATCTTCATATATATATAATATAGGAAAAATTTTTTAAGGAAAATAGGAAGATAGCAGGAATGATAAACAAGTAAATAAATGAAATCTAAATGAACTGGGGTGGTCCCTTAGTTGAAATCTGGAACACAAATTCCTAACAAATTACCGACAACAAATGGTCAAATATCTTTTTATGGCCCCACAGTAAAGGGAAATAAGACAATAAAAAACAATCGTTTTCAAATGCCTTAAAGTAATAAAGAATTCATCATTCGCATCTGATGATTTGGGAGAGTTAGACACCTTGTCTAAGCTTCCTGAAATAGACTATAATGCAAAAATTCTAAGTCTTTTTTATATTTTTACTTATATATATATCGCCGATGTTCTAAACAGCAGTGTACAAATAGTCTTAGACCAGCTCATTTACTCTCTACAAAAGCTAAGCTAGGCAAGTTCACAACAACTAGTCACAATGAAAATATTGTAACTTACTATAGAAAAATTGATTGATAGCCTTACAAATCATATCTTTATGTGCTACCACGGTCTACTAATATTATATACTATAATACTAGTAGGCCATGGTGCTACTCATGTGATGAGTTAGTGGGGGACAAGTATCGAACCTGGAACCTTGATTGGTGATTGCGTGGTGTAATGGTTAATGTCATAGAGAAATGGACTCATTGTCCAACTACTCCCATCCAGCTATGGGTAAATAGTAGGGCAGACTGGGCTCTTTAACCTTTGTTAGGCAACCAGTCAGGAAAAAAGAAAACTCTGAATTCAAACCTGTTAAATCCTCTTGGGTGGTCACTATTAGAATAGGCTCAGTCTTAATTAGTGATCTATTTCACTAATATAAAACTAATAATAATAATATTCCTAGGTTGATGCTCTACCAACTGAGCTAATCACAGTGAAAATATTGTATATTACTACAGAAAAAATAGATTTTGATAGCTTTACATATCATATCTTTCTGTGCTACTCATGCGCTGAGTTAGTGGGGACAGGTATTTGAACCTGGAACCTTGCAATTCCTAGTTTGGTGCTCTACTGACTGAGCTAATCACAGTGAAAATATTGTAATTTACTACAAAAAAAAATATATATTGATTGTTTTACAAATCTTTATGTGCTACTCCTGTGATGAGTTAGTGGGATGGGTATCGACCCGGAACCTTGGTTGTAGGTGTGTGGGTAATGGTTAAAGTCAAGTAAATGGACCTTTACTCGAGTTCAAATCCTGGACAAAGCTACAGTCACATAGCACTAATGCCTTGGGAAATGTATGAATCCAACTACTCTCCCTCAGCTATGGGTTATTAGTAGAGCAGACTGGGCTCTTTAACTTTGGTTAGACTACCAGTCTAGCATAAAGAAAACTCTGAATTCAAACCTGCTGAATCCTCTTGGGTGATCACTACTAGAAATAGGCTCAGTCCTATTAGTGATCTATTTCACTAATAATAAAACTAATAATAATAATAATTCCTAGGTTGGTGCTATACTGACTGAGCTAATCACATTAAAAATATTGTAACTTACTACCGAAAAAAATAGATTTTGATAGCTTTACAAATCATATCTTTATGTGCTATTCATGCGCTGAGTTAGTGGGGACAGGTATTGAACCTGGAACCTTGCAATTCCTAGGCTGGTGCTCTACTGACTGAGTTAATCACAGTGAAAATATGTAATTTACTACAGAAAAAAATAGATTTTGATAGCTTTACATACCATATCTTTATGTTCGTAAAGTTTATATATTGTTTCAGTCGTCCAATTTTGTTTCCTATATAAACAAATCTTGCAGCATAAACATCTGTGTTGGAAACTTATGATTTTTTTTTTTCTTCACCCGTGTACCAAACAAATTCATAAAGAAAATTTTCTCATAAAACATTCGTACTGCAATTATAACTTGTTACCATTTCGTTTTTTTGTTTCTATTATAAAGATGCAACGATATTAGCCGTTTATTACTTTTCATTACAGGCCAATTTTGTTTATCATAAAACACTTGTTTATCGATATTTATCTTACTCGGCGCAGTCAAAAGTTTTGCAATATTTAGTAACATGAGGCAATTGAGTATGAATGGAATAAATCAAACTCTCAAGTCATCAGGGTGGCCTAAAGTCGGTATCAGCCAATCAGCGAGGGTGTCTATCTCCTTTTCACTAGCACTAGACCTAGGAGATTATTTTAAGCATCTGAGGTGAAGCACCACACCTACCAGAGGTCATTGCCTTGGAATGACATTAAACCTGCATCTAGTGTGAGGTTCCAGTTGTGGAGCTCTGGGGGAGTGTGAAGTATCTCTTCATCACCATTACGCTCAAGTTCACTCCGACCTGGAGTGGTAGTACCTGTATGGATTAAATAGAAAAAATGAATTAAAAAAAATTGAGTTGAATAATTTTTAAAAAATGAATAACTATCAAGAATGAATGAAACAAAACATTGGGTATAGAATAACCCAACAAGGGTTGACATGCCATAAAATCCAACCAACCAACCAACCAACCAATCTTGGCATTATTTTCACTTTTGAAAAATAGAGTTTTTTTTTTTTCCTTTTTTTTTTATTAGCCAGAAACAGGAATTAATTTTTGTACTTGAATATGAGGCCAGCTAAAGAATTCATCAGTTATCTAAAAAGTTAACTGGTTGACAATTCGCTAACCAAGAAGGGGAAAAAAACAAACAAACAAACAACAGATGGACAGACAGACATTTCTCCCACCTTCTCAAAGATTAAAGAATAAGAAAAAGAAAAAAAGAAAAGGAAGTTAAAGATCTGTTTGCGGATTGGACTTGGTAATAATAGTGAAGTGTAATAATCAAGCTCATAATTTTTTTGTTTTTCTTCTTTCCCGTTTGCTTCCATCATTAGAAAAGGACTATAATTTGTCTGAGATTTTATCAAATTATTATTCTCCTTCATATCTTAAACCCACACCTGTTTATTATTACCATTATTGCTGCTATTATTATATTATTATATTATTATTATTACTACTACTACTACAACTGTAACAACCTGTCTTCATAGTAATAACCTCAATATCCCTGGTATGAGAGATAGTAAAAGTAGAAGAAATAGGAAAAGTATTGGTAAGGTTTTTAGTATTTCATCATTACCATTAATATTATTACTGTTACTATCTGTCTTCATAGTAATAACCTCAATACCACTGGTATTGAGAAATAGGAAAGGTACCATTGGTATTATTAAGGATTCTAGTAATGGTGGTTCTATGGACAATGGTAGAAAAATCTTAATTTAAAATCACACATTCATTATTATTACCATTATTGCTATCATTATCATTATTACTACTGTTTTCATAGTATAGCTCAAGGCAACTGGTATGAGAAAAGTAGCAGTGGTATTAGTAGGTTTATTATTTTATCATTATATTATTGCTATTATTATTACTACTATTGTTACTACCTGTCTTCATAGTAATAACCTCAATACCACTGGTATTGAGAAATAGGAAAGGTAGCAGTGGTATTGGTAAGCATTCTAGTAGTGGTGGTTCTATGGCAATGCAGAAAATCTTAATCTTAAACTCGTCCTGTTTATTATCCATTATTACTATTCTTATTATGATTATTATTATTATTATTCCACTACTACTACTGTTACTACTTGTCTTCATAGTAATAAGCTCAATGCAACTGGTATTGACCAAATAGAAAAGTATTGGTAAGGTTTTTAGTATTTATCATTACCATTATTGCTATTATTATTATACTTATTATTACTACCTCTCTTCATAGTAATAACCTCAATACCACTGGTGTTGAGATATTGGAAAAATAGCAGTGGTATTGGTAAGGATTCTATGGACAATAGCAGAAAAAATTTAATCTTAAATTCGCACCCTATTCATTATTACCATTATTGCTATATTATTATTATTATCATTATTATTTTATTATTCCCACTACTACTACTATTACTACCTGTCTTCATAGTAATAAGCTCAATGCAACTGTATTGAGAAAAGTAGCAGTGGTATTGGTAAAATTTTTAGTATTTTATCATTACCATTATTGCTATTATTATTACTACAATCATTACTACTTGTCTTCATAGTAATAACCTCAATATCACTGGTATTGAGAAATTGGAAAAGTAGCAGTGGTATTAGTAAGGTTTTAGTATTTGATCATTACCATTATTGCTATTATTATTACTACTATTGTTATGACCTCTCTTCATAATATAACCTCATATCACTGGTATTGAGAAATTGGAAAAAGTAGCAGTGTATTGTAAGTTTTTAGTAGTAGTGGCTTTATGGACAATAGCAGAAAAAATCTTAATCTTAAACTCATAAGTTGTGGCATATTAACCCTTTATGCCAAATCTTGTATTTTCTTATCTATACTAGCAAAAAAAAAGCACCCCCGGGTGGTGTAAAAATATATTTTTGAAAGATATTGCTTGAAGGGGTGCGGAAAATACACTCCCTATCCTTCTTTGTCACGCTGAAGAATTCTTCTGGATGTCTCTCAGCTCTGTCATTACAGACCTCTTGATGGCCTCACACATTCAAAACAGATCCCTTGATGAGCCCCTTCAGCTTGGAAAAAGAAAAACGTCATGATTTGTCCTGCCATAACTATTGTCCCTTCCTGCACACTTCCAGAAGAATCCTTCCAGCAGGCAGAGAAGCATGACAGACAAGATAGGAAAGTGCATTAGATTCAAAAAGGGGTCTACTTTGGAGGAGAAAACATTTAGTTGTTGTTGGATTTTAAATGAATTGTTGTGACAAAAGTCTCAATTACTTTTCAGACACATTCATTATATGTAACAGCAGCATCCTTGCATAGTTTCCATCCAGCTCATATCAGTACCTAGGTGTGATAATTAATTGAGAGTTACTTCCCCTGTTTTAATATTACCTCCCCTTTGTGTAAATCTTTAGCTTTCTGAAAGTATATAAACTCCCAAGAAAACTGCAACTGTATTCTAAGTAGAATAAAGCTTTCTCAAGTCTGACCATGTGTGTTCATTTATTATTACACTAGGTTTGTGAACTAGACAACTAATTTCAGAGGGTTACCATCCAGGGTGGAGATTCTCCATCTTATTTAAAACATTGAAAAAACCTTTATTTTCAGTAAATATTGAAGATTTTCATAATATTGATTGCTGATGACAAACGCTGAATTTTACTTGAAGGTCTCAAGCCCAATAAATTCTATTATAGTACTATAAAGATTGATTTAAACAGAAAATTAAAAATAATGTCATTTTCAGAGTATGAGTTCAGGCAATAAATGAGATGGTTCTTTTCCCTACCCACCCCCCAACAACATTCCTCTTTTGCAATTATGGAGACATATCTATTATTGATTCCAGTGATTTGGTTGTATAGGACAAGATGTCCTTGTTTTCCTTCGATTTTCTTTGAACCGGAAGTTTCTGAGAAACTCAGATTAAAACTCTAATGTCCTCTACTCGATGAGCTATGACACTCAGCTTTTGTTATGCATCAAGGTTAAAATACACTTGTCTGTAGTGTTCCTTGTAATATGTATATGTAAGTCCAAGTCTGTAGTTGTTTCTGTAATGTATATATAAGTCCAAGTCTGTAGTGTTCTTTGTAATGTTATATAAGTCCAATCTGTAGTGTTCCTTAATAGATATGTCCAAATCTGTGGTGTTCCTTGTAATATAATATACAAGTTCAAATCTGTAGCGTTCCTTTAATATATATATAAGTCCAAATCTGTAGTGTTCCTTGAAATATATATATATATATAATAATATATATTATAATATATATATAAAAGTCCTAGTTCTATAGTGTTCCTTGTAATATATATAAGTCCAAGTCTGTAGTATCCTCTGGTGTTAATCCAAATGTTAGGTCTTCCTGCTGAAATTTCAACCAGTAATTGATTTGAGGACAGTTGCAAACAATCTTAAATGCTTTCGTCTTCTTATCTCATTGGCCAATTTACCAAAGTGTCTGCTACTTGTTGGAAAAGTTATAAATAGGAGTGATGATTTTGCCAAACAGCCCTTCCATCTCTATTGCTCTCCCCATGTATGTGGCAGTTAGAATTATTGGAAATAAAAACATTATGCACAAGAAAATATATCTGTGGATGTTTACCGATTTAAAATACAAAAGGTAACCAAGAGAAAAAAAAGAGATACCTCCTAATGAAAGAAAGCAGATACCCAGCTTAATCCAAGAAGAAACCCGATACAGATAAGAAATATTAAATAGCAGTGGACATAGAAGAGAGCCAAACATCACACCTGCTCAAGCCTAACTTAGGCCACCGCGCTCAAGCCTAACCTAGCCTAACCTGCTCAAGCCTAGGGCAGCAGCAAGAGGCATTTGGTCTCTACATGAATACAAATAAAACAGAGTTCAATGTGGATTCATTGGATGTGTTGCTCAGTCATTGTATAGACTGGTAGACAGAATCTTTCTTTTATATATATAATATAGATTAGTATATATATATATAATTACTATGCTTGAGTGTAAAAAGAATAACAATAACTTTGTAACAATACAGTTAACTAATGAAAGAAAATGGCCTCACTCTTAAAAAATGGTCAAGAAGCAACTGGAAAAACTCTTACTATGTTGCAGTTTACACAGATGATTTAGCACTTCTTTCAAATATACTTGCTCAAGCAAATCTTGCTGCATGCCCTGGAGCAGGCAGCAACGGGAATTGGTCTCTACAGGAACTCAGATAAACAGACTTCAAGATTTAAAATCAATTGCCACCATCTCCTCATTAAAGTGGTTGTTGGATTTTATGGCATGTCAACACTTGTTGGGTTATTTTATGCCAAAGATGTTTTGTTTTATCCATTCTGATGGGTATTTCAATTTTTCCTTTAAACTCAATTTTTTAAACACATTTTTAAAACTTATTTTTTTTAGTAAACCTATAGATGGGACCCTAACAGGTACTACCACTCAGAGTCAGAATGATACATAGTCATGTGCACTTTTATATTTCATTATATTATCCGACTCATTTGGTTCTTTCTTTTCTCTGACAGTCAAAATTGTAATCACTTGATTTGTTTCTTTTTTCTTCCATTGAGTCATTAACCTTGATATGGCACCAGTCTAGAGAGAAGGTAAACTCTGGTTGGGTTAGCTCCATCAGTAGAGCGTTTGGCTAGAAACCAAAAGAAATTCCTAGTTTGATATTGGCTTCTCACCACTCACTAAAAGATGTTTACAAACTGAATGGCTCATCAGAAGAGAGTGTGCAAACCGTTTCGGGCCTTTCTCTCGACGGTTTAAAAAAGCAACACCGTCGAGAGAAAGGCCCCGAAACGGTTTGCACACTCTCTCCTGATGAGCCCATTCAGTTTGTAAACATCTTTTGTTTTTTCATTTTATCATATTCATACTGTCAGATTAATTTCCATTTTATTTTCACACATATATATATATATCATCCACAGACACCGTGTTTCGATGTTTCATGTCTCATCAGTGTGGCTAGACACAGTTACTATATCTGACCAGGAGTGAAACCAGACTGAATTTTCATCTGTCCAGTTCATTAACCTCCTGACAATTGCCATTAAGGTGTGGTGTTTTAACTGTTAAATACATACATCTGTGTATATATTTTATGATCACCAGAAAGATCAAATCTGTAAACAACAATCATTGCTAATAATGACACAGACACACAGACACACAGACACACACACACACACACACATATATATATATATATATATATATACTAGAGAAAAAGTGACCCGTTGGGTCACCCGTTAAGCTCTCACTAGATGATTGGGATTAGGAAAAAGAGTAGGATCTGCCAAAATATTGTCTGCTTTTCATTTAAAAAACGAATTAAAATTTTAAACCGATTATTTAAGGTCAAATTTTTGTCTAAGTCGAAAAAGTAACATAATGAGCATCAGCAAAAAAGCAAAATAATATTACACATGTAATTTATTTTTGATACATTTAAAACAATGTTTTCGGTCAATTTCGATCAAGATGCCTGCCAAGACGCTACTTAAAATCCGTTTTTACAAAATAAATTGTAACTTTTGCGATTGAAAAAAATTCACACAGGATTGTCCAATTAGACACATAACCTAGTAGATAAAGGAGTTAGGTTAAGACAGTTCTAAATGACAGTTATCTCTAGACTGCAGGTTCAATCCTGGTCAGGGACATCAGTAACATAGAATAATAATTAACATAGCTTAACACCTGTACCCCAGCTAGGGTTAGTGGAATGAGAACAGGATACCCCCGTGGGCTGAATAAAGGGTTAGGTTCAAAGTTCCGTGATGGCTCCCTATTACAAGAAGGTTCCTGTGTCTGACAAGAAATACCTGAAGAAGGCCGAAGGGGACATCAGCCGAAACGCTGTACAGATAACAATGAAGACGAGGACAATAGTCTGAATAATACAAATAATGGTAATTTTGCAGAGTTCCGTCCTGGCCTCCTGCCTCAAAAACTGCTAGCTGCAGACTGCTGAAAAAACAACACCAGCTACGATTGAAGTCCGTAGCCAAAGCGTATCACTTGAAAAAAGAAAGAAGAAAAAACAACTAAGGGCATTTTTCCTGAAAATCCAACCCAACTCTCTCTAGTTAAAATTAAGTTTTATTACAAAATTTGTGGTTCTGTTTTTCCTGGGTCACCAAATTATTTATTTATTTTTCATTAAACTAACCCTAAACCCCAACCCCAACCCTAGCCCTAAACTCTAACTCTATTTTTTTACACCGCTTCGGCTACGGACTTCAATCGTAGCTGGTGTTTTTTTCAGCAATCACTGGCTAGCAGTTTTTGAGGCAGGATTCCAGGACTGAACTCCGCAAATATTACCCAAATAATACTCCAAAAAAATATTTTTTAGTTTTTATTTTCATTTTATTTTTCGATTTTTGGTACTTGTTTACTACTCGAGCAGAAGAACCGTCCCACCTCCTGCCTCAAAAAACGCTAGTCGGTGGCTGCTGAAAAAAACACTAGCTATGATTGAAGTCTGTAAACAAAGCGGTGTCACTTGCAAAAAAAAAAACAAAAAAACAAGAGAAAAAAACCAACCCCAACCAACTTAGGGCATTTTTCCCGAAAACCCAACCCCAACCCTAAACTCTAACCCCACCCCTGGTTAAAATTAACAGTTTTATTACAAAATTTCTGGGTTCTTTTTTTCTGGGTTAGAACCCGAGTTTTTTTTTATTCAAGTAACACTTTTGACTTTTTATTTATCCAGAAAATAGTATCAATCACATATATACACACCGATATTTTTCACCCCAAACTTGAAAAAATCAGAAAGTTTTAAAATAAAATAAAAATCAATTCATTGCTAAATCAACACAGAAAATTTAATTATAATCGAATATTTTCCTGAGTTTTACTACATTTTTTTCAAACGTCAGGGGTCAGAGTTGTATTAAAAAAAAAATGAATTGACCTAGTTAAAATTGAAATAGACATTAGCTTATTGCGGGCAGGTTTTGCTCTTCAGTCGCCTATAGAGAGGGAAGAGGGTTAAGCGAAGGGGTGTTGAAGGGACGACGGCTGGCTGCTGCTTTTAAACTCCCCTTCACTGCCAGTGAAGGGCAGTGAGATGCCCTATAGAGAGTAAAAATGGGGAGGATGTAGAATGTAAAGACAGAGAAGGGTCAAGATTTGACTTAATTGCAAATTACGACTAATTAAACCAATTAAAGTGGATTTTTTTAAGTAGTCCTAAAACTAAGGAATAATTAAAGACAAATTTTGTGTGATCAAGGTCACCAGCAAAAAAGCCTTAAGACATTGAAAGCTGAAAATCTCAGCTTAGTATAATCATATATATATATATATATATATATATATATATATATATATAGTATGAGGTGTGTCAAAAAAGTATTGAGATTTTTTGTACTTTTGACATGCCTTGTATTCTTAAAAAAATAATGTTCCATTCATTGTTCATTTCTATCTTGGTACAGCTTCAATCTCAATACTTTTATGACACAACGTGTATTCATTATATATATATATATTATATATTATATAACACATTTTATTATTTATAATATATATATATATATATATATATATATATATATGAATACATGGTGTGTCATATATATATATATATATATATATATATATATATATATAATATATATATATGCATATAATTTACCAAGTTCCATTCATTGTTCATTTCTATCTTGGTACAGCTTCAATCTCAATACTTTTATGACACAACGTGTATTCATATATATATATTATATATATATATATATATATATATATATATATATATAATTTTATTATTTTATAATATATATATATATATTATATATATATGAATACATGGTGTGTCATATATATATATATATATATATATATATATATATATATAATTTACCAAGTATAGATATTGATTTAGGTTCATCTTACCTAACTATGTTGCCAGACATAATTAAATTTTGATAGATACGTTATTTTTAATCTTTTATATATATATATATATATATATATATATATATATATATATATAAAACAACCAAGAGAAATATTCAAGGAATATTTTCAAAAACTGGATGATATTTTCTTAAGCTGAACTTCATAAGGATTTTTTTTTTGTATCAAAAATGTTGTATTATTTAAAAATTGAATATTTTTGTAATAAGATTTTTCTTCACAGAAATCTTCTAAGAATTCTTCAGGTTTCGTAATTTGAGAATTTATTTTGAAAAATGTCAAAATCTCTTTGTCTGATATTTTGTAAATAATTCTGACCATTGAATGAATATTTTATGCAGTCTATAGAGTCACTTTTATCTATTGCTAAATTTCTTTAAAATCTTTTGAAAAATAAGATTTTTCTCATTATTTATTCATTATTTAAAGGTATTATTTTTACATTAAAAATATCTTACAGAAGATTATATCTATGAGAAATGAAATTTTATAGGATGTATATATATATATATATATATATATGGAATGTTAACCTACTCTAAACAAATCATAAAATCTAAGAAGTTCGTTTGGTGTTGGGGTTATGGGATCGGCCTGTCAGCTTGGCAGTCCGGTTTCAAATCACGCACAGCGCGGTCTTCCGATCTATAGCTCTGCTGATGAGGCCTAATAGGCCGAAATGTACATACAGAGATTGATTTTTCTCGATTTGTTTAGCCATACATTTAATAGGTATTCCCGCCTAATTCATTATTAATTAATTAATTTTCAAAATTAGGTACGACTCCAATTAAGCACATATATATATATATATATATGTGGTGTGTGTGTGTGTGTGTGTATTATAGTGTGTACAGAAATAACCTAATCGAGTTTCACCATAAGGATCTTCAGGGTTATATCCACTGAATTAATCAAGATATTGATTAATTACAGCCAACTTTGGGAGTTCATGTTGATGAACTCCTGCAGTTAGCTGTAATTAATCAATATCTTGATTTATTCAGTGGATATAACCCTGAAGATCCTTATGGTGAAACTCGAGTAGGTTATTTCTGTACACACTATAATAATAAATCCGCTCTACTTACGTATTGAGCACTTTATATTTGTTATAACGCTGACTTATCCGAGTAACTCTTATACCAACCAAATATTGAGACCAATCCAATATTTTTACTGGTAAGTAATTCCTTTTACATATATATATATATTCATATATATATATATATGTATATGTATGAGTACATGTGTATGTATATGTTGGTATGTGTGTGGATGCATGCATGTGTATGGGCATGTGTGTGTATATATGGATGTGTATATATATGTATATGTATATATCGAATTAGTTAAATAATTAAGTAGATAAAACAGGTTCTCTTGGATCTTCATATATATATAATATAGGAAAAATTTTTTTAAGGAAAATAGGAAGATAGCAGGAATGAATAAACAAGTAAATAAATGAAATCTAAATGAACTGGGGTGGTCCCTTAGTTGAAATCTGGAACACAAATTCCTAACAAATTACCGACAACAAATGGTCAGATATCTTTTTTATGGCCCCACAGTAAAGGGAAATAAGACAATAAAAAACAATCTGTTTTCAAATGCCTTAAAAGTAATAAAGAATTCATCATTCGCATCTGATGATTTGGGAGAGTTAGACACCTTGTCTAAGCTTCCTGAAATAGACTATAATGCAAAAATTCTAAGTCTTTTGTTATATTTTTACTTATATATATATCGCCGATGTTCTAAAACAGCAGTGTACAAATAGTCTTAGACCAGCTCATTTACTCTCTACAAAAGCTAAGCTAGGCAAGTTCACAACAACTAGTCACAATGAAAATATTGTAACTTACTATAGAAAAAATTGATTTGATAGCCTTACAAATCATATCTTTATGTGCTACCACGGTCTACTAATATTATATACTATAATACTAGTAGGCCATGGTGCTACTCATGTGATGAGTTAGTGGGGACAGTATCGAACCTGGAACCTTGATTGGTGATTGCGTGGTGTAATGGTTAATGTCATAAGAAATGGACTCATTGTCCAACTACTCTCCATCCAGCTATGGGTAAATAGTAGGGCAGACTGGGCTCTTTAACCTTTGTTAGGCAACCAGTCTAGGAAAAAGAAAACTCTGAATTCAAACCTGTTAAATCCTCTTGGGTGGTCACTATTAGAATAGGCTCAGTCTTAATTAGTGATCTATTTCACTAATAATAAAACTAATAATAATAATAATTCCTAGGTTGATGCTCTACCAACTGAGCTAATCACAGTGAAAATATTGTAATTTACTACAGAAAAAAATAGATTTTGATAGCTTTACATATCATATCTTTCTGTGCTACTCATGCGCTGAGTTAGTGGGGACAGGTATTGAACCTGGAACCTTGCAATTCCTAGTTTGGTGCTCTACTGACTGAGCTAATCACAGTGAAAATATTGTAATTTACTACAAAAAAAAATATATATTTGATTGTTTTACAAATCTTTATGTGCTACTCCTGTGATGAGTTAGTGGGGATGGGTATCGACCCGGGAACCTTGGTTGTAGGTGTGTGGGGTAATGGTTAAAGTCATAGTAAATGGACTCTTTAACTCGAGTTCAAATCCTGGACAAAGCTACAGTTCACATAGCACTAATGCCCTTGGGAAATGTATGAATCCAACTACTCTCCCTCCAGCTATGGGTTATTAGTAGAGCAGACTGGGCTCTTTAACTTTGGTTAGACTACCAGTCTAGCATAAAGAAAACTCTGAATTCAAACCTGCTGAATCCTCTTGGTGTGATCACTACTAGAATAGGCTCAGTCCTAATTAGTGATCTATTTCACTAATAATAAAACTAATAATAATAATAATTCCTAGGTTGGTGCTATACTGACTGAGCTAATCACATTAAAAATATTGTAACTTACTACCGAAAAAAATAGATTTTGATAGCTTTACAAATCATATCTTTATGTGCTATTCATGCGCTGAGTTAGTGGGGACAGGTATTGAACCTGGAACCTTGCAATTCCTAGGCTGGTGCTCTACTGACTGAGTTAATCACAGTGAAAATATTGTAATTTACTACAGAAAAAAATAGATTTTGATAGCTTTACATACCATATCTTTATGTTCGTAAAGTTTATATATTTGTTTTCAGTCGTCCAATTTTGTTTCCTATATAAACAAATCTTGCAGCATAAACATCCTGTGGTTGGAAACTTATGGATTTTTTTTTTCTTTCACCCGTGTACAAACAAATTCATAAAGAAAATTTTCTCATAAAACATTCGTACTGCAATTATAAACTTGTTACCATTTCGTTTTTTTTGTTTCTATTATAAAGATGCAACGATATTAGCCGTTTTATTACTTTTCATTACAGGCCAATTTTGTTTTATCATAAAACACTTGTTTATCGATATTTATCTTACTCGGGCGAGTCAAAAGTTTTGCAATATTTTAGTAACATGAGGCAATTGAGTTATGAATGGAATAAATCAAACTCTCAAGTCATCAGGGTGGCCTAAAGTCGGTATCAGCCAATCAGCGAGGGTGTCTATCTCCTTTTCACTAGCACTAGACCTAGGAGATTATTTTAGCATCTGAGGTGAAGCACCACACCTACCAGAGGGTCATTGTCCTTGGAATGACATTAAACTGCATCTAGTGGTGAGGTTCCAGTTGTGGAGCTCTGGGGGAGTGTGAAGTATCTCTTCATCACCATTACGCTCAAGTTCACTCCGACCTGGAGTGGTAGTACCTGTTATGGATTAAATAGAAAAAATGAATTTAAATTGAGTTGAATAATTTTTAAAAAATTGAATAACTATCAAGAATGAATGAAACAAAACATCTTTGGTATAGAATAACCCAACAAGGGTTGACATGCCATAAAATCCAACCACCAACCAACCAACCAATCTTGGCATTATTTTCACTTTTGAAAAAATAGAGTTTTTTTTTTTTCCTTTTTTTTTTTATTAAGCCAGAAACAGGAATTAATTTTTGTACTTGGAATATGAGGCCAGCTAAAGAATTCATCAGTTATTCTAAAAAGTTAACTGGTTGACAATTCGCTTAACCAAGAAGGGGGAAAAAAACAAACAAACAAACAAACAGATGGACAGACAGACATTTCTCCCACCTTTCTCAAAGATTAAAGAATAAGAAAAAGAAAAAAAGAAAAGGAAAGTAAAGATCTGTTTGCGGATTGGACTTGGTAATAATAGTGAATGTATAATCAAGCTCATAATTTTTTTGTTTTTCTTTCTTTCCCGTTTGCTTCCATCATTAGAAAAGGACTATAATTTGTCTGAGATTTTATCAAATTATTATTCTCCTTCCATATCTTAAACCCACACCTGTTTATTATTACCATTATTGCTGCTATTATTATTATTATTATTATTATTATTACTACTACTACTACAACTGTAACAACCTGTCTTCATAGTAATAACCTCAATATCCCTGGTATTGAGAGATAGTAAAAGTAGAAGAAATAGGAAAAGTATTGGTAAGGTTTTTAGTATTTCATCATTACCATTAATATTATTACTGTTACTATCTGTCTTCATAGTAATAACCTCAATACCACTGGTATTGAGAAATAGGAAAGGTACCATTGGTATTATTAAGGATTCTAGTAATGGTGGTTCTATGGACAATGGTAGAAAAATCTTAATTTTAAAATCACACATTCATTATTATTACCATTATTGCTATCATTATCATTATTACTAACTGTTTTCATAGTAATAAGCTCAAGGCAACTGGTATTGAGAAAAGTAGCAGTGGTATTAGTAAGGTTTTTAGTATTTTATCATTACTATTATTGCTATTATTATTACTACTATTGTTACTACCTGTCTTCATAGTAATAACCTCAATACCACTGGTATTGAGAAATAGGAAAGGTAGCAGTGGTATTGGTAAGGATTCTAGTAGTGGTGGTTCTATGGTCAATGGCAGAAAAATCTTAATCTTAAACTCGTACCTGTTTATTATTACCATTATTACTATTCTTATTATGATTATTATTATTATTATTCCCACTACTACTACTGTTACTACTTGTCTTCATAGTAATAAGCTCAATGCAACTGGTATTGACAAATAGGAAAAGTATTGGTAAGGTTTTTAGTATTTATCATTACCATTATTGCTATTATTATTACTACTATTATTACTACCTCTCTTCATAGTAATAACCTCAATACCACTGGTGTTGAGATATTGGAAAAATAGCAGTGGTATTGGTAAGGATTCTATGGACAATAGCAGAAAAAATTTAATCTTAAATTCGCACCCTATTCATTATTACCATTATTGCTATTATTATTATTATTATCATTATTATTATTATTATTCCCACTACTACTACTATTACTACCTGTCTTCATAGTAATAAGCTCAATGCAACTGGTATTGAGAAAAGTAGCAGTGGTATTGGTAAAATTTTTAGTATTTTATCATTACCATTATTGCTATTATTATTACTACAATCATTACTACTTGTCTTCATAGTAATAACCTCAATATCACTGGTATTGAGAAATTGGAAAAGTAGCAGTGGTATTAGTAAGGTTTTAGTATTTGATCATTACCATTATTGCTATTATTATTACTACTATTGTTATGACCTCTCTTCATAATAATAACCTCAATATCACTGGTATTGAGAAATTGGAAAAGTAGCAGTGGTATTGGTAAGGTTTTTAGTAGTAGTGGCTTTATGGACAATAGCAGAAAAATCTTAATCTTAAACTCATAAGTTTAGTGGCATATTAACCCTTTAATGCCAAATCTTGTATTTTTCTTATCTATACTAGCAAAAAAAAAAGCACCCCGGGTGGTGTAAAAATATATTTTTGAAAGATATTGCTTGAGAGGGGTGGAAAATACACTTCCCTATCCTTCTTTGTCACGCTGGAAGAATTCTTCTGTATGTCTCTCAGCTCTGTCATTACAGACCTCTTGATGGCCTCACACATTCAAAACAGATCCCTTTGATGAGCCCCTTCAGCTTGGGAAAAAGAAAAAAGTCATGATTTGTCCTGCCATAACTATTGTCCCTTCCTGCACACTTCCAGAAGAATCCTTCCAGCAGGGCAGAGAAGCATGACAGACAAGGATAGGAAAGTGCATTAGATTCAAAAAGGGGTCTACTTTGGAGGAGAAAACATTTAGTTTGTTGTTTGGATTTTAAATGAATTGTTTGTGACAAAAGTCTCATTACTTTTCAGACACACATTATATGTAACAGCAGCATCCTTGCATAGTTTCCATCCAGCTCATATCAGTACCTAGGTGTGATAATTAATTGAGAGTTACTTCCCCTGTTTTAATATTACCTCCCCTTTGTGTAAATCTTTAGCTTTCTGAAAGTATATAAACTCCCAAGAAAACTGCAACTGTATTCTAAGTAGAATAAAGCTTTCTCAAGTCTGACCATGTGTGTTCATTTATTATTACACTAGGTTTGTGAACTAGACAACTAATTTCAGAGGGTTACCATCCAGGGTGGAGATATCTCCATCTTATTTAAAACATATGAAAAATCTTTATTTTCAGTAAATATTGAAGATTTTCATAATATTGATTGCTGATTGACAAACGCTGAATTTTACTTGAAGGTCTCAAGCCCAATAAATTCTATTATAGTACTTAAAGATTGATTTAAACAGAAAATTAAAAATAATGTCATTTTCAGAGTATGAGTTCAGGCAATAAATGAGATGGTTCTTTTTTCCCTACCCACCTCCCCAACAACATTCCTCTTTTGCAATTTATGGAGACATTATCTATTATTGATCCCAGTGATTTGGTTGTATAGGACAAGATGTCCTTTGTTTTCCTTCGATTTTCTTTGAACCGGAAGTTCTGAGAAACTCAGATTAAAACTCTAATGTCCTCTACTCGATGAGCTATGACACTCAGCTTTTGTTATGCATCAAGGTTAAAATACACTTGTCTGTAGTGTTCCTTGTAATATGTATATGTAAGTCCAAGTCTGTAGTGTTTCTTGTAATGTATATATAAGTCCAAGTCTGTAGTGTTCTTTGTAATGTATATATAAGTCCAAGTCTGTAGTGTTCCTTTTAATAGATATGTCCAAATCTGTGGTGTTCCTTGTAATATATATACAAGTTCAAATCTGTAGCGTTCCTTGTAATATATATATAAGTCCAAATCTGTAGTGTTCCTTGTAATATATATATATATATATATATATATATATATATATATTATATAAAAGTCCTAGTCTATAGTGTTCCTTGTAATATATATAAGTCCAAGTCTGTAGTATTCCTCTGGTGTTAATCCAAATGTTAGGTCTTCCTGGCTGAAATTTCAACCAGTAATTGATTTGAGGACAGTTGCAAACAATCTTAAATGCTTTCTGTCTTCTTATCTCATTGGCCAATTTTTACCAAAGTGTCTGCTACTTGTTGGAAAAGTTTATAAATAGGAGTGATGATTTTGCCAACAGCCCTTCCATCTCTATTGCTTCTCCCCATGTATGTGCGAGTTAAGAATTATTGGGAAATAAAAACATGTATGCACAAGAAAATATATCTGTGGATGTTTACCGATTTAAGAATACAAAAGGTAACCAAGAGAAAAAAAGAGATACCTCCTAATGAAAGAAAGCAGATACCCAGCTTAATCCAAGAAGAAACCCATACAGATAAGAAATATAAATAGCAGTGGACATAAGAAGAGAGCCAAACAATCACACCTGCTCAAGCCTAACTTAGCCTAACCTGCTCAAGCCTAACCTAGCCTAACCTGCTCAAGCCTAGGGCAGGCAGCAAGAGGCATTGGTCTCTACATGAATACAAATAAAACAGAGTTCATATGTGGATTTCATTGGATGTG
Source organism: Doryteuthis pealeii (assembly GCA_023376005.1). Lineage (NCBI taxonomy): Eukaryota > Metazoa > Mollusca > Cephalopoda > Myopsida > Loliginidae > Doryteuthis > Doryteuthis pealeii. The sequence continues at coordinate 50,685,033 of CM042159.1, read as the reverse complement.
TGCTCAGTCATTGTATAGACTGGTAGACAGAATCTTTCTTTTATATATATATATATAGATTAGTATATATATATATAATTACTATGCTTGAGTGTAAAAAGAATAACAATAAACTTTGTAACAATACAGTTAAACTAATGAAAGAAAATGGCTCACTCTTAAAAAATGGTCAAGAAGCAACTGCAAAAACTCTACTATGTTGCAGTTTACACAGATGATTTAGCACTTCTTTCAAATATACTTGCTCAAGCCAAATCTTTGCTGCATGCCCTGGAGCAGGCAGCAAGGGGAATTGGTCTCTACAGGAACTCAGATAAAACAGACTTCAAGTATTTTAATCAATATGCCACCATCTCCTCATTAAATGGTTGGTTGGATTTTATGGCATGTCAACACTTGTTGGGTTATTTTATGCCAAAGATGTTTTGTTTTATCCATTCTTGATGGGTATTCAAAGTTTTTCCTTTAAACTCAATTTTTTTAAACACAATTTTTTAAAACTTATTTTTTTTTAGTAAACCTATAGATGGGACCCTAACAGGTACTACCACTCAGAGTCAGAATGATACATATGTCATGTGCACTTTTATATATTCATTATTATTCTGACTCATTTGGTTTCTTTCTTTTCTCTGACAGTCAAAATTGTAATTCACTTGATTTGTTTCTTTTTTCTTTTCCATTGAGTCATTTAACCTTGATATGGCACCAGTCTAGGAGAAGGTAAACTCTGGGTTGGGTTAGCTCAATCAGTAGAGCGTTTGGCTAGAAACCAAAAGAATTCCTAGTTTGATATTGGCTCTCACCAACTCACTGTATGAGTAGCAAAGGGATCTGTGCGATAAAGTGAAGAGCTGATGGTAGGTGTGGCACTCCACCTCAGACCCCAAAACAATCTCCTTGGTCTAGCACTATTGAAAAAGGTATAGACTCCCTTGCTGTCTGGCTGATACTGACTTTAGGCCGCCCTGACGACGACTTACTACTATCTCTCTAAGTCAGAGTGGATATGGGAGTAATGACAATGAAGGACTTACTCTATACTTCCTAGAACTCTAGAACAGTAGCCTCACAACTTGGATACAATTTAGTGTCATATGTAGGCCAAGATAATATTTTAGATTACATGGTTCTAGAATTATTATTAAAAAGGAGTTTGAAATTGTACGATTTGGAATTGAAGGAAGAAATGATTGTGAGGGAAGTGGGGAAAATCTTGAAATTTCTCTTGGGTGTTACGTTTTAATGAGGGTAGAATTAAAAGTTGTGAGGCAAGTGCACTCTTTCTCTACCCTCAATCGCTTCAAGGTCTTTGTTAATCCTATCTATGACAGGGGGAATTATTTGAGGCTCTGGAAAATGAAACTTCATTTTTATTAATATCTGTTGGCATCTCTTATATATCAATGTTTTTTTTACTTGTAAATAAATCATTCATATATATATATATATATATATATATATATATATATATATATATATATGAATGATTTATTTACAAGTAAAAAACTTTGACAGATAAGAGAATTCCCTGAAGATTCGCTATTGCGTGAAACTGCAGTCGGAATATTTTAAGCCATTCATTTTTAAAACGTATATTAGCTCTTTTTATTGAGCACTCTTAAATCGGTTTTAATAAAATCCAGGAGTAAATATATTTGTTTGCTTCATGGATTTGCAAGTAATTGTGATATATAT
>CM042159.1:50638335-50678335 GCA_023376005.1 Doryteuthis pealeii | reverse complement strand
GGAAACTAAGTTTCTTACTGATCCCAATTATCTACCCAGAGCTCAATGGGTGACCAATGTGTTGTCCTCATCTTTATTATGGTATGTATAAATGCTGGAGAATACAGCGGCCAAAACATTGCGTTTATACATACCACAATAAAAATGAGGACAACAGTCCAAAACATCAAAATTTTAAGCTTAATTTAGTTTATTACAAAGCCAGAAGTTTGGAGGACCCAGGGTGGCTATAGGAAAATCTTAATTAAGGCCAAAGTGAAGTGAAGTGTTGCATGTCATGGACTGTTCAGCCACCAGGCTTCCAACCTTAAGCATCATGGGTTGCCAACCACAGCCAACAGGTGGCTCCATTGGAGGGAATTCTGCAGAGGAGCAGTCAGTGTATTCTAAAGCCCCAGCCCCCAGGTTGGTAGCTATTGGAAAAGCTTAATTTAGTTTAGCACAAGGACAACAATATGGAGCACCCAGTGTATCTATATATTTATATAATCTATATAATTAAGTTTAGCACAATTATGATTTCAAAATAAATGTGTACATCCAATAAATTAACATATTCTCTTCTTTTTTTAAAATCTTTTCTGTAAGAAGAATTCTTCTTGAGTTTTTTTCTGTGATTGTCTTTAATGAATTTTGGCAGATTCCTAATATTGGTAAAATCATTGGTGAAAATCTTCATTATGTCTTGGAGAAATGGAATGAAAGAATTGAGGAAATCTTTTGAATATAAGTTTGGTTAATTTCCTGAAGGAGTTTAGCATCAAATATTTTTTTTCTAGAATTCACGTTTGGAAATCTCCTTTGAAAATATAACCAAAAAGAAATTAAACTCTTTTATATCTTGAAAGTCATGAACGGCACCAAATCTTATACCACCCAGTCATCTGGGGTTGTAGAATACACCGATTGCACCACTGCAGTTTAGAAGCCAAATTACCATCGAATTGGTAGACAAAGGTGGCAAGCAGCTGTAACTCAAATACGGTTCCTACATTGCCACAAACACAGTACAGAATGGTGGTTTATTTATTTAAGCCCCACTAAAGTGAACAGCCAACCAGGGTTTAAATTGAACTTAATGGACCACCAAAAATCAAGGAATTAACCGAATTTAATAAAATTTTAATCTTGATATATTAATGAATAAAAGATATAATGCACTAGTTATTTTATTTAAAATTTTTTACATGTTTTCAGGTCAGTTAACTTTGAACCATGTACCTTTGAGAATCTGTGTTACACCTCAAAGATATGTGGTTCAAAGTTTACTGACCTTAAAAAATGTAAAAGTTTTTAAATAAAATAACTGGGGCATTATATCTTTTATTCATTAATATATCAACATTGAAAATTTCATTAAATTCGGTTAATTCACTGATTTTTGGTATTTTTTTTTTCTTTCGGCGGGGTGACATACGACGGTGGAATTTAGGTCCGTTAAGTTTGATTCAACCCAATCAGGACTCAGAGAATGGTATCATCTAGATGCAAGTAAGGAATATTCCAGAGTGCCATATATACCAGTTACTTCTTGTCAAATTCACATGGACTTAGCTGGATGTTGTTGATCACTTCAACATCATACTGACTTACTCAGTTAAACATGCTGAGAGATAAGACTCCTCCAATGGGTCCACCGGTTGGCCATGGGTGGTGATCCATGATACTAAGATGGAATCCTGATTTCTGAGCAGTCCCTGACATGTAAACTCTACTTTGGCCCTTACTTAGGCTAGGCAGGTGGTCGGAGAGGCCCCCTCCGATCAATCAGCTGTCACATCAAGCCTTAGCACCTATACGATTGTCCCAACCCTAATGCCCTTTTGGCAACCCCACAAGCTTTCCAGGATTTATTCAAAATAGCACATTGTATTCTTGTGTAGTTCTTATCTAGCTTTTTTCACAGGCATTTTGTTAGAGCCCAAGTGGTGCAGCCATACAGTAGTATTGACACGGCTACAGCTTGAAAGAATTCCTGTTTTATTTTATCAGAGAGAAATGTGTTTTATAGCTACAAATACAAAGAAACCAATTTGTATAGCATTTTGCTCTGAGCTATGAAGAGGGGAGATGTGCAGCATAGGCAACTGTTGGTCTTCTATACAGATTGTTTTACTTTTTTGTTTTTTACTCTCCAACATTGTCCAGCATGTCTTGCTCATCTTATTTGAATAGTTTGCATGATGGGAGGTAAGTGGCAATACAGTTGCTGTTTTCTAGGGTGTTTATCCCAAGGTTTATTCAAAAACAGCATGCAGTATCCTTGTGTAGTCTCCATCTAGCTTTTTCTCTGAGTATTTCATTTGAGTAAAGTGGTGCAACTCTCTTACTTGTGAGATGGGTAATAGGTGGCCATACAACTGGTGTTTTGTAAGGTGTTGCTTCCAGGATTTGTTAAGGACACCAGCATCCATCTGGCTTTTTCTCCAAGCATTTTGTTAGAGTCCAAGTGGTGCGACCATATAGTAGTACAGCCACAGCTACAGCTTGGAAGCTAGATAGGAACTACTAGCTACAAAAAGATAGATAGGAACTACACAAAGATGCTATGTTCTGTTTTGAACAAATCCTGGAATCCTAAAAAAACAAAAAAAAACAGCTGTTGTTGCATACCTCTTTCCTTACTTTCTTACTTCTATTCTTCTTCTTCTAGCGTCTCTTCTAGCATCTGGACTTTGTCTTGGGGACTTCGTGTCTGGTCTTCCATTGGGGATTTTTCTTTATCAGAAGCCCTGTGTCATTGGTAGTTTTTAGATAATAACACAAGACTTCGTTTTAACTTAGATCATATTTTATTCTGAAATCCCCACCAGACTACCTGCGCAGATTGAGTCGGCACCGTGCATAACACAACTTACCACCAACGTGGTCTTTGGCCGATCTGACTAAACAAATCTCTTTCTAATCTAAACTGGAAGAGGGTCTTCTCCACCGATTCTCACGGTATCCACCAGAAGGATCAGGATGAGGTCAAGCCTTGTCACTCATCCTTCAAGGCCGCCGGCTGCAACTTATAACAGCCATTTTGGTTTCTACACTACTGTACATAAATATTAGGAATCTAATAATTATGTAACACTGTATGGCCACTTACTTTCCATCTCACAAATCATCCAACATAAAATTTCTTCAGGAATAGTTTCTTTTTTTCCAAGCGTTTCGTTATAGTCCAAATGGTGCAGCCATACAGTTGTACTGATACAGCTATAGCTTGGAAGAATTTCTGTTTTATTTTATCAGACTGAAATGTGTTTTATAGCCACAAATACAAAGAAATAGCATAGAATTTCTTTAAGAATTTCATGCCATAAAATTCTTAGAATCCTCAAGTGGAACCATTCATCCATGGCTAAGGAGATGTACCGGCGCCAGAATCTCAGACTCAATTGCAATCTCAGACTTACTTGAAAATTCAAAAAGTGAATTTTAAGATTTACAAGTGAACCCTAAAGTTTAAAAGAAAGAATGGAGGGGTGAGGGTTAATTCTCTTGATCTCCTCGACTCCTACCCCCACAAAATTTGTTTATATTAATGCACCAACCCGCATCTCGGTTCTATCCAGACCCTACCCTGCCTTCTTTTATCAGAAAGGAATAAAGTTAATTTTTTTTCTAAATTCATCAAAGAAAAATTAATTGTATGTTGAAAAATTCAAATTTCATACATTTCAGTCGGTAGAGCATTCGGCTAGGAATCACAAGTTTCCTGGTTTGATACCGGCCCTCGCCAACTCAGTGTATGAGTAGCACAGGGATTTGTGCAGTAAAGTGAGGAGCTGATGGTAGGTGTGGCACTCCACCTCAGATGCTTAAATAATCTTCTTGGTCTAGCGCTAGTGAAAAGGGGATAGACTCCCTTGCTGTCTGGCTGATACCGACATTAGGCCGCCCCAACAACTTTACTTACTTATACATATATGTGGAGAAAGGTAGACAAACACAGGATGTTGTACAGGATGGATTCAAAGGATGTCATTCTCATACTGAATATACATATACACATATGTACCAGGTTGCTTGGTTGGTTGCATTTTACGGCATGTCAACCCTTGTTGGGTTATTTAATGCCGAAGACATTTTGTTTTATTCATTTTTGATGGGTATTGATTTTTTAAATTTAAAACTCAATTTTTTCTTAAACACATTTTTAAGACACATTTTTTTCTATTTGACCCATAGATGGGACCCTAACAGGTACTGCCACTCTGGGTCAGACTCGACCTGGGAGTAATGGCAATAAAGGGGTACTCCACACTCCCCAGAACACCAGAATTGGAACCTGACCCTAGATACAGTTTAAGGTTTCACCCAGGACACTTAGACCCTCAGCCACGACCTTCTAGCACATATATGATAAAAAAGAGCAATAGGGTTGGGACAATCCTATAGGTGCTAGAGCTTGATGAGTCAAGCCGATTAATCAGAGGAGGCTTCTCCGACAACTCATCTAGCCTAAGTAAGAGCTAAAGAGGAGTGTTGCATGTCATGGACATTTCAGATACCAGGATTCCATCCTTAAGCATTACGGGTCACCATCCACTGCCAGCAGATGGCCCCATTGGTGGAGAGGTCTTATCCCTCTGTAGTGGTGCAGTCGGTGTATTAGAGCCCCAGCTGACAGGCAGCAGAAAATAAGATTCAAAATGAATTTGGTTTTACAAGTATTTCTTTTTTTAAATGCTCCACATTTTCCAAACCTCCAGAACGGGAACCTCACCATCAGATAGAGTTTAATGTCATTCCCAGGACATGTAGACCCTCAGTCACCGCCTTCTAGCACCCATATGATAAGAAGGATTGGGGGTTACCATAAGGGCAATAGGGTTGGGGCAATCATATAGGTGCTAGGGCTTGACATGACCAGCCGATTGATCGGAGGGGCCTCTCCAACCACCCGTCTAGCCTAAGTAAGGTTCTAAGTGGAGTGTTGCAGGTCATGGACTGCTCATCCACCAAGACTCAATCCTTAAGCATCACGGGTCGCCACCCACAGCCAACAGGTGGCCCCATTTGGGGAGTCTTACCCCTCTGCAGAGGTGCAGTCGGTGCATTCTAACACCCCAGCCGACAGGGCGGTGATTGAAAAGAAGATACACTACAAACAGGAAGCTTTTATCAGAGACTAAAAGTTTTTCTATTTAGAATTGGACTATTTTGATAATTTCAAATATGTTTCTTCATCAAACATACATAGTGAAAAAACAAAACAAATACTTTTCAGCATGAAGAAAATTATTATATAATCAACAAAAGGGATACAAAAGCAGTAAGTCTGAGTCATCTATATATTAATACTCATGTTCTTTAATTGTACAACCATTATCATCTTGCAACACCTTTTGGTTAAAAATGAGACTTTCCAAATTGGCCAAGATGAAATGCAATCTATATATTTTATGACCATTATCATCTTGCAACACCCTCTGGTTAAAAATGAGCCTTTCCAAATTGGCCAAGATTAAATACAATCTATTTTGTACAACCATTATCATCTTGCAACACCCTCTGGTTAAAAATGAGCCTTTCCAAATTGGCCAAGATTAAATACAATCTATTTTGTACAACCATTATTATCTTGCAACACCCTCTGGTTAAAAATGAGCCTTTCCAAATTGGCCAGATTAAATACAATCTATTTGTACACCATTATCATCTTGCAACACCCTCTGGTTAAAAATGAGCCTTTCCAAATTGGCCAAGATTAAATACAATCTATTTGTACAACCATTATCATCTTGCAACACCCTCTGGTTAAAATGAGCCTTTCCAAATTGGCCAAGATTAAATACAATCTATTTTGTACAACCATTATATCTTGCAACACCCTCTGGTTAAAAATGAGCCTTTCCAAATTGGCCAAGATTAAATACAATCTATTTTGTACAACCATTATCATCTTGCAACACCCTCTGGTTAAAAATGAGCCTTTCCAAATTGGCCAAGATTAAATACAATCTATTTTGTACAACCATTATCATCTTGCAACACCTCTGGTTAAAAATGAGCCTTTCCAAATTGGCCAAGATTAATACAATCTATTTTGTACAACCATTATTATCTTGCAACACTCTGGCTAAAAATGAGACCATTCAAATTGGCCAAGAAAATGCAATCTATATATTGTATGACCATTATCATCTTGCAACACCTTTTGGTTAAAATGAGACTTTCCAAATTGGCCACGATGAAATGCAATCTATATATTGTATGACCATTATCATCTTGCAACACTCTCTGGTTAAGAATGAGACCGTCCAAATCGAAATGCAATCTATATATTAATACTTGTGTTCCTTTGTGTATCACACTCTTATTATAGATACAGTAACCTTTAAACACATTAATGATATACATATATGTCATTATATATACATGCGCCAATATACATATATACACATGTGTGAGTGTACATAAATTGGAAATTGTATATAAACAAACCTGAAAATAAAAGATTAAGACTATATACATTAAGATTGAAATGATGCATAGATATATATTTTTTCTTCTTTCCTGATATCTATCTGCCTAAAATGTGTATGTAAATTGATGCACCTTTTAATTTTGTCCAGAAATTTTATGTACTTGAAGCAATAAAATCTACAAAGACAGTGTTAATGTTAGACGTTGAATTGAGTCTTTGTCTTTGTCTTTGATTTGTTTTTGTTTTTGGTTGTCCTCCCCCGCCCCGCCTCCATTCTCTTTGCATACTGTAAACTCTTGGAAGCACTTAAACATTCTCTAACATAATGGATTTCTACACTTTGCCTTGCAATTCATTCATCAGTTTTGAATATTAACAGCTGGGTGCAGATTTTTACAAAGATTAATGTAGGCCAAAGAAAAAAAACATGAATTAAACACAAAATGTAGGAATAACATAAAATTTCAGGAAAAAAGAATTACAAGAGTCCAAATAAACAAATTAATGAAATCTTTCTTCTTTTTTTCTTTCTATTTAAAAATGATGTTAAAATAGAATTGATATATATATATATATATATATATACCCTATTTTATATATATATATATATTATATATACCTATTTTTTATATATATATATATATATATATACCCTATTTATATATATATATATATATATATATATATATATATATATTTTATATTATATATATATAGATATATATACCTTATTTTTATTTTTATATATATATATAGCCTATTTTTTTTCCTTGACGGATACTCTACTGACTGAGCTAAACCGGACCACATGTACACATATATGTCAATTCTATTTAAAATATATTATAATATATATATATATATATATTATTTTTTTTTTTTTTTTTTTTTGATACCTTTTTTATACACTTTTACTTCAAACTCTTTTGAGTTTTTCTTATGGATAAAAATGTTTCTGATTTTTAAAAATAAAATTTATTCTATTTTTAACACAAAATACACATTTTCAAAAAAATTTTTTTTTAAATTCCGGCCCTGAGTGAGAGCGTTTGTTTGTACCTCATGACTAATGGTTTATTTATTCCGTCTTTCCTTCATAAATATAGTTGCTTTGAAAAAGACCGCTTTATTAAAAGGTCGAAACAGATCTGTCAGCAAACTAATAACATCTTTAGTTTTTTCTAAAAAATTTCTATTCATACTGTCGGATTCACTTCCATTTACTTCATATTGTCTACAGAAAAACAAAATCTGGATTGTTTAACATCATCACCGGAGGCTAAATTTTGAATATGATAAGGACTGCAACACTATGGATTTGTCAACATATATATATATATATATATATATGTATATATATATATATATATATATATTAAAATAGAATTGACATATATGTGTACATGTGGGCCAGTTTAGCTCAATCTGTAGAGTACCCGTCAAGGAAAAAAAAATAGGGTAGGTTGACTTTTTCCCTTTTTTTAAATATCAAATTGTCCAGGGATACGAAAGTCATGTGTTAGTATACTAAATACTGCTACCAAAAACTAGATCTCTTACTTGTATCATTTTTTGAGGAAATAGCATCAAAAATTGACTTTTAAAATGCACCAAAAATCCTTGTTTTTCGCGTTTTGTTAAGTAAATTTACCAATTTCAACATTCAAAACAGAAAAGCTTGTCATTTTAAACGAAATGAATAAAACATTATAACTTGAATTCAAATTGAAAATATGTCCCCCATTACCACTGACACCACTAATATTGAGCTTAAATACTGCCAAATGTAGCATTTAAGTGAGATTTCAAATTGGATATTTGATATTTTTGATTTGTACTTGTCTTACCTATTCTTTTTTTTTTTTTTTTTTATTTTTAACTTTTGTAATGGCACTTTATCCTTGGCAACAGGATCAACAATTTTCAAGTCATTTAACAACTCTAGAGATTCTGACAAAATGTTTTATGCATCATGCGCATTCTATTATGCACAATCAATATCTGCAAATTGTGCAAATGTGTTGCAGTTCACTTTTAATTAGATAATCTATGACATTATTCACTTGCACTATTGCATTTCTATGCCATAGAAATATATAATATATATATATATATATATATATATATATTGTGTGTGGGAGGGGGGTATTTGGGCAGCATTCTTTCATTTATGCATATTGAATTAAACAAAAGACACATCTGTTTAACAATTTTATTTGTGATTTTTTCAAGTTTTCTGGCCAACTTTTTAATATTTGGGTGGAATTCGTGGATTAGTCCACAAAACTTGAAAAAATCACAAATAAAATTTTTAAACAGGAGATGTGTCTTTTGTTTAATTCAACACACACACACACACATATATTATATATATATATATATATATATATATATGTTTTATATTTTGCTTGAAGCATTACCTTTTCTTCCTTTGCATTGTGATAAGCCTTCAAAATCAATCTACAAACCAAACATATATATATATATATAATAATTGTAAAGGTTTCACATATGCTTCATATATTTGATGTAAAGGTTAGAAAAAGTTAACAAAACAAAAAAAACTGCATTTATTTTTTATAACCTTGACATATATATATATATATATATATATATAATCCAAACCCTTTGATTAATTCAAACCCTCTTTCAGGTTGCTTACATTACCCCATAGCTGGAGGGACAGTTAGATTCATGCCTTTCATTAGGAATTAGTGCGTTCACAGATTGTCAAGGATTTGAACTTGGGTCATTGATTACATTTCATACAACCATCACTTTTACGATAAACCTTTTAAACTCCATGTAACAAATTGGGTAATTTTCACCTTTAGTTGTTAAAATTCCTAGCATAAAATTGTGCGTGCACATTATCTGAAATGAACTTAATTGTTATTAAGAACACATTTTATGATATTTTTGTGTTAAAGCATGCAGTTGTATTGTTTTCAAAACGATTCTAAGATTTGTATATTTTACATGGACACAATCAAAATGGTTACCGTCTTGTTTCAAAGTGAATGTCAGTTGGCTAAATTCCTAGCATAAAATTATCTGAAATGAACTTAATTGTTATTAAGAACACATTTTATGATATTTTTGTGTTAAAGCATGCAGTTGTATTGTTTTCGAAAAAGTTTCTAAGATTTGTTTATTTTACACGGAGACTTTCAGAATAGCTACCAGCTTAGTTCAAAGTGAAAGTCAAGGGAGGTTACTCTAATTGCCTTATTTGCTAGGAATTTTAACAACTAAAGGTGAAAATTACCACAAATTAACCTTGTGTCACACCCTACACATGCGGAGCAGTTTGTAAATATATATTAATACTCATGTTCCTTAATTGTATGACCATTATCATCTTGCAACACCCTCTGGTTAAAAATGAGACCATCCAAATCAGTCAAGATCAAATGCAAAAATGTAAATCCTGATTAGCTGGTGTTGCTTATCCACCAAATTCTTATTTCTTATGAGTGTCAGCACCTCAGCTAAGTAATAGACCATTCCATTTTTGATATAAAGAAAAAAAGGGAATAAAAAAGACATGCTACACAGAAAAAATCTAATAAGAAAGACAGAGAGTAAGGGAAATATAGAGAGAGGGTTGAGTGCAGGGAAGCGATAATGCTAATCCGTTTCAATTGAACACGATGAAAAGATGAAAAGAAAGAGTGAGAGAGAGTTAAATCAAGATTATTATACTTTTTACATATTGAACTATTTAGTAATACCTTTTTAAGTAAACACATCAAATGTATAATTAAATCATAATACTATGGTATATCCACAGATCCTGCTAGTATATATATAATTAAGATGGAAGTTTATATAAAGAAGTTTAAAGAATATAACAATTAAGGTCATTTTTCATTCAGTTTCACATGTGATCTCAAATATTCATTAACATTGTAGACATAAGACAGCTGAAACAAGAAAATTGCTTATACAGCCACAAATGGACATTTTTAAAATTCTTTAAATTAATACGATCTGCCATTAAAAAGAAAAATACAATGTTTCCTTGAATCTTAATGCCATAATTTGTCAAATCTCTTAAGTGATTATCGCTGGTTTAACTCAGTCGGTTGAGCATTCACCTAAGAATCACAAGGTTCCAGGTTCAATACTTGTCCACGCCAACTCAACTAGTTTGAATTCAGGAGTTTCCTTCTCCTAAATCAGTTGCCATACCAAGTTATTAGATTATGAAACAAAAACATTTTCAGCATAAAATAACCCAAGGTTTGGCATGCTGTAAAATCCAACCAACCAACCAATTAAGTCAATATTTAAGCGGCATATAATTAGTTGGAATTCAGATTTTTTTCCTTCTCCTAAATTAGTTGCCACACCTGGTTATTCGATTACAAAATGATATAAATTTGTATCATTTGTTTGTTTTTTTTTGACAATTGTTATATAGAGGACTGGTTTAGATCAGTTGGTAGAGCACTTGACTAGGAATCACAAGGTTCCTAGTTCGATACCAACCCTCACCAACTCAGCATATGAGTAGCACAGGGCTCTGTGTGGTGAAGTGAGGAGCTGATGGTAGGTGTGCAAAAAACAATTTCCTTGGTCTAGCACTAATGAAAAAGGGATAGATTCCCTCGCTGTCTGGCTGATACTGACATTAGGCCACCCTGACAACTTTTATTGTTATATACACAACATTTCAGCCAATTTGATGGCCTTCATCAGGCGTTTCTTGTCAACTCAGAACCTTCTCTTCGAACTAGGGATTCTTCTTGGCAAACTTGGAAACTTGCATGTCATAATTGGGAGCCTTCACAAAACTTCGAACCAAACCCTTTATTCAATCCACTAGGGTAGACTGTTCTCATTCCACTAACCATGACTAAGTACGACTGTTAAGCAAGGTTAAGTATTCTGCAATATTATCACCCTCAACCAGGATTGAACCTGAAACCTACATATGATTGTTACTTAGAGCTGTATTAACTCAAATGTTGTGTATATAATAATAAAGATGGAGACAATATGGATTATTCGGATTATTGTCCTCATCTTTATTGTTATCAGTACAATGTTTTGGACGATGGCTCCTGATTACAACAAGATGCTTCCCGAGTTTGAGAAGGCTCTCAAGTCCGACAAGAAATACTTGAAGAAGGCCAGAAGGCACATCGGCTGAAACATGGTACAGATAAAAATTAAAGATAAGGACAATAGTCCAAATAATACAAATTATCAAGCTTCATCTAAAAAATTTAGAGAAATAGTGCAGATAACAATAAAGATGAGGACAATAGTTCGAATAATACAAATAATACAAATTATCAAGCTTCATCTCGAAAATTCAGAGAAATAATATAGATAACAATAAAGATGAAGACAATAGTTCAAAAAAATCCAAATAATACAAATTATCAAGCCTCATCTCAAAAATTCAGAGAAATAAGGACAATAGTCTGAAAAATCCACATAATCCAAATTATCAAGCCTATCTAAAAAATTCAGAGAAATGAGGACAATAGTCCGAAAAATCCAAATAATACAAATTATCAACCCTTATATCCAAAATTCAGAAGAATGATATAAATTTTTCCGTTATAATAATATTGACGATTCTATGTATTTTGTTGTCGAGGAATTTTCAATGTGGATCTAAAAATAGACAAGTGAAAATAAGATTATCCTAGTTTGGATAAAATGTCTTTCTAAATGGCAGATTCCATGATCACCTTGAGAATAATCTGGTTTAATAATCAAAAAAGCTAATCTTGGATAATCAGAATCCAAAGTTGCCCATATGTTTCCAATGAAGCTTCTATATATTTTAATTAATTTCAAAAAAAAAAAAAAAAAATCATTTTTATTTAAAGTTGCTGTTTATTAAGTTTTCCCTTCCAGTCTATTCCTTTCTCCACCCCCCTCCATCCGCATGAAAGCAAATATTCAGGGTCATTTCACTTAACTACTCGTTCATTCCATTTGAATATTTAATAAGGAAACATTTACATCTTTGGAGTAACTGGTTTACTGCATTGGTATTCACCTTTGAGCCATGATTTATTCATTATTTTATTAAATCTCAACAATGATCCTCATCAGACACAAATGATTGGTCCTTTCTTTCTTTTTTATTAACTGTTATATATTATAATATATTAATAATTTGAAGGCAAATACAATGCGTATGAAAAAATAAAAACAAAAAGTCTTATCGATTTCGAAGCATAAACTTCATCATCAGAGATTCGTATCAGAAATGGACGTGCTTACGTTTTTTTTGTGTGGTTATAATTTCTCTTCTTATTTTTTTTCCTTTCCTTTTTTTTCTTTCTTTCTTCTTCTCCTCCTTTCTTTTTTCGTCATGTTTATAAATGAAATGGGCAATAACTGTAATTTCTTCTTTTTTTTTTTTTGAATGTCTGTTGAGAGCAATGCTTGAACCTGTATCCAATATTGTCTGTTTGTCATCCGTCAATGTTGCAAGATTGTAGCCATGTCAAATTCAAATAAAACCGTCAATAGAAAAATTTATATACTTAGCTTTTTTTTTTTTTTTCTTTTTTTTCTTTTTTTTTCCTTTCTTTTTTTTTCCCCCTTTGTTCTCTAATTTAATTTTTTTTCTTTTTTTTTTTTTCAGTTGTAAAAAATAAAATCTATTAAATTAAATATAAGGACCAGTAAATAAGTAAATAAAAGATTATGTTATATATTATTATTACTAGTAGTAGTTTTTCACATCAGTGTTAGCTGGTAGTCTTTCATTGGAATCTTCTTAGGTCTCAATTGACTCTTCTGAGTATTCTCATTATTATTTCACTCCTTGTGAGTTTTTCACACCAGTGTTAGCTGATGGTCTTTCACTGGACAACAAGTGACAACAAGTCTCTTCAGGTCTCCAGGACTCTCCTGAGTATTCCAGCTTATTTCAACAATGCTGTTGTCTGGATGGTTTCAATTCTTCCTCTGATTTCCAGTTTCCTCAAGTCTATTTTCTAAGCTTTTGGGGAGTGTTCCTAGTACCCGAACTACTATTGGTATCACTTTCATCCTCATATTCCACAGCTTTTTCAATTCTCTTGTGAGGTCTAGGTATTATTATTATTATTATTATTATTCATTATTATTACCATATATAAAACTAGGTAAATTATGTGTAATATAAATTATATAATAAATTTCTAGGTTATCATAATAATCTATAAATTAATACTTGTGTTCCTTAAGTGTACAACCATTATCATCTTGCAACACCCTCTGGCTAAAAATGAGACCATCCAAATCATCCAAGAGGAAATGCAAAAATGTAAATCCTGATTATCTGCGTATCTGCCAAATTCTTATTTCTTATGAGTTTCATCACCTCAGCTAAATAATGGACCATTCCATTTTTATTATATAGAAAGAAAGGGAAGAAAAGGACATGCTACACAGAAAAAATATAATTAGAGAGATTGGTAAGTGGGTGCAAGTGATAACACTAATCTGTTTCAAGTGAACATAATAGAAAAGATGAAAAGAAGAAAAAAAGAGTGAGAGTTGAATTAAGATTATTACACTTTTTACATATTGAACTATTTGCAATAGCTTCTAACTAAACATATCAAACAATGTAATAATTAGATTATCATACTGTGGTATATCCACAGGTCCTGCAAGTAATTATTATTATTATTATTATTATTATTATTATTATTATGTATGAAAAAGTAAAAAAGTTGTGGGGTGGCCTAAAGTCGGTATCAGCCAATCAGCGAGCGAGTGTATCCTCTTTTCACTAACTATCCATCTAATGAGACATAATTTGGGGAGCTTTGTTAAATCAACTTGATTTATAAAGGCCCCAATTTTGGTCGAAATAATTTATTATGGAATAACGGTGTTGAGTTTTTCCTTCCTTTCAAGGATATATATATACATATACATATATGAATTGGGAAAAAAATGAATTAAGTCAAAAATTGACAATTCTAAGCTGACACTATAGTGTTTCAGTGTTTATTTAGACCATCAGCAGGGTTATTAATCAATAATCATAAAAAAGGAAAACTTTAGACAAGCAAAAGCTTGTAAGTCTCTGTTTATTGTGTATAAAGGTCTTTTTCAATTTTTGAATTATTTCACAATTTTCGAATTATTTTCACAATTTTTACACATTTAGACTGTCGGATTTATATCTATTTCTTTCTTGATATATCAGGAGAGGAGGGGGATACCTGCAGAAAGAAATTATTGAAAAATAGTGTGCTCTTTTGTTTATTTTATCTATGAAAGATTCTTGGGTTTCTTCTTTTTTTTTTTTTTTTTTGGCAAACCTCCAAAGATTGCAAGGAGGGAATACAGTCATCAAGAAGAGAGAGACAAAAATAACCAACCACCTATCATAAATATCAACCAACACCACCCCTACCACCATACCACCAGCGCTCCACCACCATCTCCGCCGCCTCCGGTGTCAACAACCTTTTTTTGCTTAGTTGTTCCTATTAACATAGTTTTTGATCCACCATTGAGGTTTTGTTTTTGTTTTTGCTTTGTACTTTGCTTTTCTTACATGTGTCGTGTATAATTGCTAGTTTTTCTATTCTATTTGTCCGACCTGAACCACTCCTGAATGAAAATGCTGTTCAAAAAGACAAACAGACTCCTTTGTTATTGGTTTGGTTTGGTTTTTGGTTTGAATGGCATATCAACCCGCTGGGTTATTTAATGCTAACTCTTTATATAGATAAATAAATAGATATAACAATATATATATAGTATAACAATATATAATATGACATCTTTTATCTATACATCGATAAAGGACTTCTTTGTTTTTGGTTTGGTTTTTGTTTTAATGGCATATCAACTCTGTGGGTTATTTAATGCTAACTCTTTTTATAGATATAAAATAGATATAACAATATATAATATAGCATAACAATATATAATATGACATCTTTTATCTATACATCGATAAAGGACTTCTTTGTTTTGGTTTGGTTTTTGTTTTAATGGCATATCAACTCTGTGGGTTATTTAATGCCAATTCTTTATATATATATATATATATATATATATATAGGTGATCAAAAGAAATAGGAAAACAAATATCAAATAATATGCTAACATATATCTGTTTCAACCTGTGGGGTTTATAAAATGTAATTCAATTGAAATCATTTTAAAATTAAAATGAAGACAATTTTAAAATGATTTCAACTGAATTATATTTTATAAAACCCCGAAGGTTGAAACAGATATATGTTCGCATAAAATTTAATGTTTGTTTTTCTATTTCTTTTGATCATACTTTCAGATTTATTCCATTTATCATATATATATATATATATATATATATATATATATATAAAGTAGATATAACATACATAATATATACAATATAATATAATGATATATAATATAGCATAACAATATATAATATGTCATCTTTTATCTATACATCGATAAAGGACTTCTTTGTTTTTGGTTTGGTTTAATGGCATATCAACCCTGCGGGTTATTTAATGCCAACTTTTTATATGTCTGGTTTAGTTCAATTAGTAGAGCACCCAAATAGGTTCCATCAACTCAGCGTACGAGTAACACAGATTGGGTAATCTAATCTGTGCGGTAAAGTGGGGAGCTTTCTTCTGAGGTGGAGCGCCACACCTACCATCAGCTGCCCACTTTACCACACAGATCCTAGCCGTGCTACTCATGCACTGAGTTGGCAAGCTGGTATTGAACTCAGAACCTTGTGGTTCCTAGATGACTACTCTACCATCTAAGCTAAACCAGGATAGCTAATATTCATATATTTTGAATATAGATTATTTTTCTTTTTCTTTTTTTACTTATGCCCAATCTTATAATTGGTAGGTTTTATCTACAATTGAATTGTTTTTTTACTTTTAAGGGTGAAAAATGGAAGAGGAGGGTTAAGATAAAAAAAAATATTCCTTTTTAGATAAAACAACACCTGGGTGCAATGATTATTGAAAAGTGTCTTTTTTCCCCCAACAATTCAGCTCTTTACTAGATAAAAAAAAAGAATTGATCATATAATTCTTTTAATAAAACTGGTTAGAATGAACAACTATTTATCTATTATTATACTAAAGCTGAGTGAATCAATGTTTGTCTCCTAAAGGCTTTTCTACTATTTAGTTTAATGGCGCAAAATTCATACTAAAATATTCCTTAGTTTTAGGATTGAGGACGAAACCTTGAAATCATTTTGTTAACTTTCTAAGAAAGGAAATGTTTGACCTCATTTAAGCTACGGATTGCTGCTTGTGAAATTTAACTCTACTCACCAGAGAAACTAACATTATATAACGAGGAGGTAGTCAAGAGATACATAGAGGGTAAGTAACAGATAGACACAGAGCAAAGTAAGAGATTGACTTAATTGCAAATTACGACTAATTAAAACAGAATTTTTTTTCAAACATAATTCAATCCTAAAAGTAAGGAATAATTTAGTATAATTTTTGTGACATTAAACTAAACAGTAAAAAACTTTTAGGAAGCAAAAGTTGATTAACTCAGCTTTAGTATATATATATATATATATATATATATATATATATATATATATATATATATATATATATATATATATATTGGGGTATATTCACAGAGTTCCGTCCCTGCCTCCTGCCTCAAAAACTGCTAGCTAGTGGCTGCTGAAAAAAAATACCAGCTACGATTGAAGACTACTTGGTTTAGGGTTAGGGTTAGGGTTGGGGTTTAGGGGAAGTTTAATGGGAAAATAAATAATTTGGGCTCTATTTTTTCTGGGTCACCCTGTATACAGGGTGACCCAGAAAAAACAGAACCCACAAATTTTGTAATAAAACTTTAATTTTAACTAGGGGGATTTAGGGTTAGGGTTTAGGGTTAGGCTTGGTTGGTTGTTTTTTTTTTTTTTCAAGTGACACCGCTTCAGCTATGGATTTCAATCGTAGCTGGTTTTTTTTTTCAGCAGCCACCAGATAGCGGTTTTTGAGGCAGGAGGCCGGGACGGAACTCAGCGAATATTACCATATATTTTTTAAGCAAAGTGTTATTGAAGACCACAGAATATTTCTTCAGTGTTATCTTTATCTGTATTCTTTCTATATTTTTAATACACTAATCTTAGCAACCCTCAAAAATATAATAATAGACTCTCCTAATTTGAAAGAGCAGTAAATAAATGAATGAATAAATTCAAATGAGAAGAAAAAAAAACTTAACACACTACAACTTACAATCCCCTGATGATGATCAGTGAAATGGTCGAAAGTGTTTGGGTAAAAAATATGAGACAGTTTCTCTACAAACTGGATCCCGATTTACAAAAAACCACTAGAAGACAAGAAAGATAAAGATCATAAAGAAATATTCTGTGATCTTCAATAAAATCTGCTTAAGCAATAACTTGCTACCAAAAAAAACCAATGTAGTATATCAATTTAAATGCCCATTGGGAGAATGTATCTCCAGTAAACATATATACATCGGTGTAATGACAACTACCCTTTCCAGGCGTCTTACGATGCACCTTTCAAACACTAGCTCAATAGCCCAACTTTTAAAAACACACTCTTGTCCCAATACTAAACTCCGAAAAATACTTAACGATAACACCACCATTGTAGAAACACAAATATGTAAACAACGGCTAATGATTTTAGAAGCACTTCATATTAGACACAAAAATCCAAAACTAAACAAAATAAACTTTGATAATAGCACCAATGTTCTAAAAGGCCTATAAGTACATTAACAATATATATATATATGAGGTGAGGTAAAAGGAAAAGTGAACAAAAATAAT
This sequence comes from Doryteuthis pealeii, assembly GCA_023376005.1. Lineage (NCBI taxonomy): Eukaryota > Metazoa > Mollusca > Cephalopoda > Myopsida > Loliginidae > Doryteuthis > Doryteuthis pealeii. The sequence continues at coordinate 50,660,129 of CM042159.1, read as the reverse complement.
GACTCAAACAAGTAGAAGTAGGAGAGATATATTTCGTCCTTCTCACGCAAAAAAACATCTTCAGTCTGACTTTATTCAAAGCAAAATATGTACATTTCTGTTTATAGAAGAGAAAGTGAGTTGGTGGTGGAATTGAGGGGTAGGGAGGTTATGGAGGATTTGATTGAAACGAGAATAAAATTTTACCCACTTCTCCCTCCAACAAGCACCTAGCAACCTCCTCTTCTCATCTTCCCACACAAACTACTATCCTCTGAACTCCCCCCTCCATTTTATATGATGTTATTCTCATTTCAATCAAATCCTCCCTAACCTCCCTACCCCTCAATTGCACAACTAACTCACTTTCTCTTCTATAAACACAAATGTACGTATTTTGCTTTGAATAAAGTCAAACTGAAGATGTTCTTCGCGTGAGAAGGACAAAATATTTCTCTCCTACTTCTACTTGTTTGAGTCATTATTTTGTTCACTTTTCCTTTTACCTCACCTCATACTTTCAGATTTTACTCCAACCCTCTTATCTTCATTCATATATATATATATATATATATATTGATGTAATGAATATGTAAATACCTTGGTACCCCCTCACTATAATCTGATTGGACAGTGTCATGTATAAATATTTGACACTGTGTTGGTACAGGCACCTAAGCCTACCAGCCTAAACTTACTCGCCAGACTACACCACGACTGCTCAGAAGACGAACTGCTATTCGACGCACCAACTACTACTGCGATAATATACCAAATACCAACTTCATAATATATCCCTTAACCCGGATATATCATATATATATATATATATATATATATATATCTTATTATAATGGAGATTGTGTGTTTTTCCGTCTGTAACCGAAACTATATTACTACTCAAGTCACAATTACTCTTAGTTATTTATATAACATTCTCAATGATTTTATTTTTATTTAAACTTCAATTATTAATAAAATTGTTTTACATTATTAATACTGTTAACCATATCTACATACTAATAGCATGCAATTATATTTATATATACAACAAAATAGCAGTTTACAGTGTGAACGGGAAGGCTAATTTACATATTGATTTTAAAAATGTGATTTTAATAAATATGTGCTTAGTATTATTGATTTCTAACTTTTTGGTTTTGTTTTAATGAATATAAGCAAACATTTCTTCAATGAATCTTAAATGAAATCCGTTAACAAGAAAAATAACTGTCATTTTATTCTTCACTTCCTCTTTTAACTAAATACTTAAATTTGAAAAAATAACAATGAAAGACGAGAGTGATAGAAGAGTAAGTTTCAGTTGTTCTATTTTTCGATTATACCCCCCTCTGTTTCAAATCTTTTTATCTGCAATCTTATTTAGTCTCGTTAGCCTTTCTAATTTAATATAATATATTAATATATTATTACATTAAAACTTAAATACTTGCACCCGGAGGGTGCATATATTTGCTAGTATATATAAAAGAAGAGAGTATGGGAAAACAGATTGACATGTTTTTCTAACATAAACTCTTTGGGGCAAAAGGGTTAATGATTCTTAAACGCTTATGATTAAAGAACAAAGATATACGTAGAGAACCCTTATCAAAAGATAGATCTCTTATTTTAGAGAGTTGAATGCAACTTAGGAAAGCAGGTGGGTGATCGATTAAAACAGCTTAAGGGAAAAGTTGTATGAACACCAATCAACAAGTACCTGCACATGTTTTGCAAATTTATTCACAACATATCAGTGTTATAAACATATATTGTTTATTATTACAGAGTAAATCAGCAGAGTGGCCTATTGTTGGTTGAGTGGATTTTACAGCATGTCAACCCTTGTTGGGTTATTTTATGCCGAAGATGTTTTGTTTATTCTTAGAGATCAATAACACCAAGTAATTATTAAACCCAGTTTTGTTAAAACCAGTATGCAAATTAACCACAGTATATATTATGTAAACCTTTATTTCTTAGTGATATATAAGACATATTGCAGGATTTTAAATGCACTGGTTTGAGAAAAATTTAACTCAGATTTTCATAGAGATATCATTGATGAATAAAATTTATTCTGTGTATTAATGATTTTGACTTTAGATACTCATTGATAAAACCATGCAATTCCAGACACCGAATCACCATTATAATAATATATGTTCTTGCTTAAGATTCTGCTATTGGCGTTTGTTTGATTTTTTTTTTTTATTATGTAGGGATACTTTTTTTTATGTTCTCTCATTTTTCTCTAACTGCTTTTGACTACCAGAGGACTCTATGTTTTCATATTCATCATTTGTATGACTTTCTGAAGTCTCCTGAAGAATATCAAATTTGTTTCTTACAATTACAAAGAAACCAATACAAACCATTCTTATTAAGTTTAACACTTGTAGAATCGACTGTGCCAAATGAAATTTCTTTTTACATTTGTAAAAAAAAAAAAAAAATCAATTGGAAAATTTTCTGTGCTAAATAAATTCTTGTTTAAAAAAATCGACCAACTAATTAATAAAATTTGATAATTGTTTTCTTTTCTCTGATTTCTTTTTTAACGATGAATTCTATGAAAATTAATTGAACAATTAACACTTGTAGAATCTACTATGCTAAATGAAATTTGTTCTTATATTTGTAAAAGATTTTCTGTGCTAAAATATATATCTTAGTTCTATATGATCTTGCTTAAGATTCTGCAATCAGTGTTTGTTTTGAGGGTTTTTTTTTTATTATGTAGGGATGCTTTTTTATTTTCTCTCATTTTTCTCTAACTGCTTTTGACTACCTGAGAACTATGTTTGGTTAGACGGGCAGTGACAGTTTTCATATACAGTTACAAACGTAAAAGAAATTTCATTTGGTGGATTCTACAAGTGTTTAACTTAATAAGAATGGTTTGCTTTGGTTTCTTTAAACCAAAGCAAACCATTCTTATTAAGTTAAACACTTGTAGAATCCACCAAATGAAATTTCTTCTTACATTTGTAAAAAAAAAAAAAATCAGTTGGAAAATTTTCTGTGCTAAATAAACTCTCATTTAAAAAATCGACCAACTAATTAATAAAATTTGATAATTGTTTTCTTTTCTCCGATTTCTTTTTTAACGACAAATTTTATGAAAATTAATTGAACAATTCTTTGTAAATTAATTAGTTTTTGCCAATGGGTGTTAAATTTTTGACAAGTCCATGATCACTTTTAACATAAAGCCTCAATCGACATTGCCATTTTGAAAACAAAAAAAAAAAAATCTCTGAACTTGCACTTGAATTTATTACTTGATTACCTATTACTAAGGGACCGGTTCAGCTCAGTCGGTAGAATACTCGCCTAGGAATCACAGGGGTCCAGGTTCACTACCATTTCCTGCCAACTCAGCATGAGCAGCACAGAAGTTTGGGATCTAAAGTGGGGAGCTGACGGTAGGTGTGGCGCTCCACCTCAGCAAGAAAAACACCTGGAACTGGTAATATAATTGGTGATACACCACCCACAACACAGGGACATTGGACAATTGAAGTGGGGTTCATTATTTCTACAAATTAGAGTGTATTACAACTAGAATTTGTAGACATAACACATCCAACTTCAGAATTATGAAATTAGCCCACTTTGGAGATGTTTACCTCGGATTTTTTATTATGAAAATGCCTTAGAAATAAATTTTACTATAAAAATGCCTTAGAAATGAATTTTACTATAAAAATGCCTTAGAAATGTATTTTACTATGAAAATGCCTTAGAAATAAATTTTACTATAAAATGCATTAGAAATGAATACTATAAAATGCCTTAGAAATGAATTTTACTATAAAAATGCATTAGAAATGAATTTTACTATAAAAATGCCTTAGAAATGAATTTTACTATAAAAATGCATTAGAAATGAATTAAACCTGGTTTAGCACTAGTGAAAAGGAGATAGACTTCCACCATTAACATAAAGCCTCAATCAATATTGCTACTTAAAAAAAAAGGAATCTCTGAATTGCACTAGACTGGTTACCATACAAAGGTTAAGGAGACCAGTCTCTCCAACTACCCATTGCTGATACAAGAACAGTTGGATTCACACCTTTCACATGGGTATTAAAGCTATGTAGAATGCAAACAGCCATGTCCATGATTTCAACTCGTGACACTGTGTCTATTTCTTACTAGGGTAACCATTATACCACGCGTCTCCGCAATAATCTATTAATAATGGAGATTTGCTTCCGGTTTTTGTCTGTAACAAAAACTACGTCACTGCTTACGTCACATTACCCAAAATTGTCATAACATAGAATAAATACACTCAAAATTTGAACATGCAACATTAGACAGTCCTCATTGTTTTTTAAAACAAGTTTTAATAAATACACGACTGGTATTATATATCTATATAGAGTTTATTTTATTTTAATACATATTTAAAGTTTACATTTCAAATTGTTTTATTTTTTAATCCTTTAATGAATTTGATGATTTTACTTACTTAGGGTACAAACTCACTGACATTGAATTTTTTACTCCCACCCCTCAGGCAATATGTTTCAAAAATCTATTTTTACGTCGCCTGGAGGGTGTTTTTTTTATTTTGTACTAGTATTTGTAATAAACTTCAGAAAGTAGCAGTCTGGAAGAAAAAAATAGATAATTGACCCATTTCCAGGTTTCTAATACAAGTACTTTCTGCACTACTAAATGCCATCATCAGGTGTGGAACTAGTGAGGGTTAGGGTTCCCATAACATTCTTATAAACTTGTGAGCCCTCCTCCTACTTATTCCTACTGCTACTGTTTGCTTAAAAAGAAACAATGGAAACATCTCACCAGTTCCACCCTGATGATGGCACTAAGTTGTGCAGAAAGTGTAAAAAAGTACAAAAATCTTGATACTTTTTTGACACGCCTTGTATCTACGAGGGGAAGTAAAAATTATCTGCACTTTCACCATCACATATATGTATTAGCTGCATATATATATATATATTATATATATATATATATATATACACACACAATATTGCCCACATAAATTTAATTGTCGATATCACTTTATTTCTTTAGAAATATATATGTATATATGTTTATATATATATATATATATATATATATATATATATTAGTCATCCACAGACACCATGTTTCAATGTATTACATCACCTCAGACGTAAGCAATCTACCTCCAGCCAGGATCAAAACCCTACCGATTACCCAGTTCCTAAGCACTGGGCCATCAGCCCACCTACCCCCACGTGGGAGAATTTAACTGATAATTACATACATAGGTATATATGTCAAGGTTGCCAGAGTTCTCACATCCGTTTTATAGGAGACCCTTGCTAATTAAGTGTAAATGGCTGATTACACTGCACAAGGTATATATATTAATCGATTGTAATTATCTGTGTTCGATATTCACTTTTTTTCCATAACTTTTCCTCACATACATACATACATACATACATATATGATGAGAATTTTAATATATAGATTGTGGCTGCACATGACATATATATTAATTGAATGTAATTGTCTGTGTTCATTATTCACTTTTTTCTATAACTTTTCCTCACATATATACATATATATGTCCTAGGTATGATGTTAAATTATCTGATGGTGAGGTTCTGTTTCTGGAGGTCTGGGGGAATGTGGAGTACCCCTTCATCATCATTGCTCCCAGTTCCACTCTGCCCCTGAGTTGTAGCACTTGTAGGGCCCCATCTATGGGTTAGATAGAAACAAATGTTTGGAAAAAATTGAGTACCCATCAATAATGAATAAAATAAAAATGTCTTTGGCATAAAATGACGCAGTGGGTCGACATGCTGTAAAACTCAAACAACCAACCAACCATTCATATATGATGAGGATTTTAATATATAGATCGTGGCTGCACAAGATATATATATATATATCAATTGAAATGTTATTGTCTGTGTTCATTATTCACTTTTTTCCATAATTTTTCCTCACATACATACATACATATATGATGAGAATTTTAATGTATAGATCGAGGCTGCATAAGACATATAAGTAAAAGTAAGTAAAGTCAACGGGGCGGCCTAAAGTCGGTATCAGCCAGTCAGTGAGGGAGTCTATCCGCTTTTCAATAGCACTAGACCAAGGAGATTGTTTTTAGCATCTGAGGTGGAGTGCCACACCTATCATCAGCTCCTTACTTTACCGCACATATCCCTGTGCTACTCATACGCTGAGTCGGCGAGGACCGGATATCGAACTAGGAACCTTGTGGTTTCTAGCCGAACGCTATATATTAATTGAATGTTATTGTCTGTGTTCATTACTCACTTTTTTCCATAACTTTTCCTCACATACATATATACATATATGATGAGAATTTTAATATATAGATCGAGGCTGCATAAGACATATATATAATTGAATGTTATTGTCTGTGTTTGTTATTCACTTTTTTCCATAACTTTTCCTCACATACATATATAATGAGAGTTTTGATATATAGATTGCGGCTGCACAAGAGAAAGAAAGAAAAAAGAAAGAAAGTAATTATTTGAAATGTGGTTGCATGAAAAGGCTGACTCCTACTCTGAACATAAACCAGTCGCAGTCTATTTGTTCATTTTCTACAATTAGCTACTACCTGTAACCTCACCTGTTCATCCCATCCTTTTTTTTTTTTTTTTTCTTCTTCATCTTCTTCGTCTTCTGTTTACCTGATCTGCCCCCCCCCTTACCTTATCTTTGCATCCGTTCTCTGTTGAAATAATAGGCAACGCACAGTTTTGGTTCTATTTTCTCTGACAGCTGATGGGAAAACTAAACAAAAACACAAGGTTTAAAAAAAAAAATTTTTTAGTTAGAATAGAATTGTTATGATTTTAAAATAATACTCATCATCATCATCATCATCATAATCATCCTCATGATGTGCAATTAGCACAGATATCCATGACAATCTCTCGCCAGACCTGTCGGATGGGGCTCTAGAATACACCGACTGCACCTCTGCAGAGGAGTAAGACTCCCCCAATGGGGCCACCTGCTGGCCGTAGGTGGCGACCAATGATGCTTAAGGATGGAACCCAGGTAGCTGAGCAGTCATGACATGCAACACTCCACTTTGACCCTTACTTGGGCTGCACAGTCGGTCAGAGTGGCCCCTACCGATCAATCGGCTGGTCACATCAAGCCCTAGCACCTATATGATTGCTCTAACACAAGAATGCTGTGTGCGATCTTGAACAAGTCGTGGAAAGAACACCCAACAAGGAAGCAGCTGTATGGCCACTTGCCCCCTATCTCACAAATCATCCAAGTGAGACGACCAAGAAGAAAATAATACTAGTCAGAGTCAAAAGTTTTGCAATATTTTTGTACATGCTAGTTTGCTGCAATCACATGATTATTATTTGTGAAATTTTTTCAGATGAGGCTTGATAATTTGTATCATTTAGATTTTTTGTCCTTTAGCTCAGTCGGTAGAGCGTTTGGCTAGAAACCACAAGGTTCCTAGTTCGATACTGGCCCTCGCCAACTCAGCGTATGAGTAGCACAGGGATCTGTGCGGTAAAGTAAGAAGCTGATGGTAGGTGTGGCGCTCCACCCCAGACACTATGATAATCTCCTTGGTCTAGCACTATTGAAAAGAGGATAGACTCCCTCGCTGTATGGCTCATACCGACATTAGGCCGCCCCGACGATGACGACTTATTCTAAATCTAGTTTTAAAATCTGATTTTGTACAACCCACGTAAAATTTAGTAATGTCCGGTTTCTGTGTAGACATTATCGATGCAAGGTAAATTACACCTTGTTGTTCCTATTAAAGATTTTGTGTACCTTTAATAGGAACAACTTAAGGTTAGCTTCTCCTGTTTGGACAGTATAGATAGGATAATTAAAAAACATAACAACAAAATAATTAACAACCATGCAAATAATAGAAATAAGGAAAAAGACAGACAGAAAAACTGCAATTGCAGAAACCTAGGCATGTGTCCGGTAAAAGGAAAGTGCTTGATCAAGGGTGTAATTTACTATGCTTCGGTAACGTCTACACAGAAACCGGACATTACTAAACTTTATGTGGGTTGTACAAAATCAGATTTTAAAACTAGATTTACAAACTATAAACACTCTTTTTCTAATATCAAACTAAAGAATGTAACAACTTTAGCTAGCTATATTTGGAATTTAAAGCATCAAAATATAACACCTATTATTAAATGGGAAATATTAAAGAGATCAAATATTTGCCGAAGTTTAACTAATCCATGTTTCTTGTGCTTACAAGAAAAGTTAATGATAATTAGATTCCCAGATAAGAAAAAATTGAATAAAATGGATGAATTCCTGGAGAAATGCAGGCACAGATTGCGTAACTCATTAATGTATTATTAAGATTAATATAGATATAATATAATACATGCACTAATCATTACAAAAGAAAAAAAAATTGGCTTAATAGATTTATCAGAAGACTTGAATTTCAGAAGTACAAATAAGATGTAAATAAAATGAATAATAAAAAAGAAGAGGGGTTAGCACAGTTGATAGAATCACAAATTACTTTTACCAGTGAACATATGTAAACTAATCAACTAATTTCAGGAAAAAGTTTTAGTTTTAGGGACAAAAATTTATTTTTAGGAGACATAGATAAAACATAATCCTAAATCAGGCGAGTATATATAATATTAGTGTTGTACCGGCCGTTCCTACAGTGGAGAACATGCACCGGTTCTCACTATAAATAGTGAGACACCGAGTGGAAAGGGAGGACTGTTCCCGTTAACGACAAGCTAGTCGTACATGTACCATTAATTGTAAATACACTTGTCTTATTTTACCCCATCTCGACTTGACTTCTTTTTACTGTTGGGACTAACATCACAACAATTAGCTACCTAAAATTTTTTAGTTCTCTTGAGGAAAGTGTACCTTGAATACCGAAACCATGGTAGAGAAAAAAATTTTCTACAACTATATGTTCAAATCATGCACAAAGCAGCTTTCAGCCTATAACTCTGCTGATAAGGCATAATAGGCCCGAAATGTATATACAGAGATTGACTTTTTCTTGATTTGTTTACGCCTTACATTTGAACAGATATATTCGCCTAATTCGTTAATTATCAACTAACTAATTTTCAAATTAGGTATGACTTCAATTAAGCACATATTCTCCCAAAAATTGTTGGCTATCACCATTTTAAAACAAACTGTTTGCATACTCACATTATATATATATATATATATATCATATATTTAGAGGTAAAATAATTACTAATTTTCTAGAAAATGATTTTAGTTCTAAAGATTTTTTAGAAGTAAAATAATTAAATAACTTATTAATTAATATCAATAAATAGGATAGTGATAATATATATAATAACATAATATAAATTTTAAAAATAATGAAAGTTAAAACAATATATAGGGGTGACAAAACTTTCAGACCACAAACCACTATCATAGTCTGAGGTATAGCTATACATATATAAAGGGAAATTGTGTGCATATGTATGTCCGGAGGAAACTTTGAAAAAAAACAATTAACGACAAAGTAAATATATATACACATTAAATATCACCAGGGCTTGGTTTTTTAACAAAAATAATAGAGATTTGATTTATATACGTGAAGATAATTAAAAAATAAAATTTAAATGATAACAGCATGGATTTTTTTTAATCTAATATTTTAGATAGACATTAACATTTCTTTTCAGAGTAGTTCGATCAATACAAAGTTTTTTTTTTTTACATAAGTATTTAAATGGGGCATCCCACGAGGATTCAACTTACGATTCAGTAATAATGGATCTGCGGGACTAACTTAAAAAAATCCCCCTCTACCCAGGCAACACTGGGTAGCTGCTGCTAGTATTTATATAAGGTCTATTATATAGTTGCATGAACTCTCCGATTGTACTAAATATACTGTATATGATCTAGATGTACTGTATGTGCTTCATGTTACCAAAATATTGCAAAACTTTTGACTCAACCTAGTAATAATAAACAACCAGAATAAGGGGGAGAAAATGGCTATAAGGGGTTTCCATCAAATAAGATCTTTGTCTATCCTGAGTGCTGCGTTCACCAAATGATTATTGATCGTGTTTGGTTTGTGTTGAAGGTTCACTGCACTTTAGCTTAAAAGTATACACACATATGCACACTGTCGCTAGATTAATGCTAGACTATTTCATTCAGTCACTTGTTTTCTGCATATGTCAACTTAAAGGGTGGCACAGTTAACGTAATGGTTATCTTCTACTTAAAAATGAAATCATCGATCAGGGTTCAAATCCTGGTTGATTTTTGGTTGGTTGGTTGGTTGGTTGGTTGGTTGGTTTTTGGGCTTGTCCATCCTTGGATTATTTTATACTTTCTCTTTTATATTTTCTCTCTCACTTTCTCTCTCTGTCTCTCTCTCTCTCTCTCTCTCTCTGTCTCTCTGTCTCTGTCTCTGTCTCTGTCTCTCTCTGTCTCTCTCTCTGTATAGATAGATAGATTTCTCTCTCTCTCTCTCTCTCTCTCTCTATCTATCTATCTATCTATTAAAAGACGAATGATGAGCGAGAGTCAAGGGAATCCATTCTATCAGCACAACTTGATAATGAAATAATTGGTTGGTTGGTTGGTTGGTTGGTTGGATTTTATGGCATGTGAACCCTTGTTGAGTTATTTTATACCAAAGACGCTTTCCTTTATTCATTTTTTATGGTTATTCAATTTTTTTAAAGTCTTAAGCCGTTCAGCTTGGAATTTATCGCCTATTTATAGTCCAATCTTTAAAATATCCATATGGTTGGAAAGAAGAGAAATTAATCTTTCTCAATATATAATTTGTATGAGTCTTCATCCATTGAATTATTTTTTATAGCGAGTTAGGAAAAATTATTTTGCTTTGGACAGCAAAAGTATGTTTTAACAAAAAATCAAATCTTATTCATATTGCAATCTTTTTATTCCTGTCTTTAAAATATTAATTTAGTTAGAAATGAAATGAAATAATCTATCTTACAAATATTTATTTGTAAGAAAGATGTAGTTTTATCGATTTAATTATTTTTTATAACGAAGTAAATAACAATAATAAGCGAAAACATTTAATAACTCAACTTTGTTTTTAATCAGTATTTAATTTTTTCATATATACAAAAGAGATTTAGAAAAAAATAGCCTTTTAGAAAAATAGGTAGTTAAATTATATAACTACTTATTTCGTAAATAATTAAACATATAGTTGTAATAACAATAACAAAATTTTCAAAATAAAAATACGATGTAGTTGAATAAATTATATGAAGAAGTTTAACTTAACATTTCGTATATAAAGAGTATTTGAAATGTTAAGTTAGGCTTTGTTTATTAAACACTAAAACATAAAATAAAAATGATTCTAATGTACGTAACTTGAATAAGAAAATTTGTTATTCAATTTATCATAATTCTAATGATAAATAAATAGGCAGATTTTTTTAAAATTAAGTCACCACTTCCTTTTTTCTCTTTCTTTTTTGACTAAAAAACGTCAAAAATGGTCTTTCGAACTTCTCTCGGCTGAACTTGAAAAAACGGTCAGAAAATTAGGGTGACCCAGAAAAAACAGAACCCATAAATTTTATAATAAAACTGTTAATTTTAACTAGGGGGGTTTAGGATTAGGGTTTGGGTTAGGGTTAGGGTTGGGGTTTAGGGTTAGTTTAATGGGAAAATAAATAATAATTTGGGTTCTGTTTTTTTGGGGGGTCACCCTAATTTTCCGACCGTTTTTCAAGTTCAGCCCTTATCTCAAGATTTCTTTTAATCATTTATCGGCGATTTTTCTAAAAATTTTCTAAATAATTATCTTTTATTAGTTACCACCAATTTTCCCTGTGAAATTTACCACCCCCTCCCCCATATTTAATACAATGAAACTTGCATAAAAATTAATATTATCTTGAAAAATATTTTTCCAATCGAAAGAAGAAACATTAAACAAACTCCTGATAATTTTTTTTTAAAATTTTCAGCTTATGGAAATAATGAAAATTATGATTGAAAAACAATATTTTCATTTTTGCACCGTTAAATCAACTGAAATTTAACATAGTCAAAAACAACTTACGACAAGAGGATTTTAAAAATATACTATGAAAAATCAATTAATGGTCCGATTTTCACGAAAATATATTAGGGGAAATATTTTTTTTATGAGGTCTACCTCCCATCCTCTATTTTATTTCATGAGATATTAAAAAATGAATCGAAATTGGGTATACCTATCTCTTATTTTCTCCCGACTCACTCTTTGGTGTTCCTATTTTTTTTTAGTCCGGTCATGGACCGGGTACTTTAGCTAGTATATATATATATACCCAGACACAAAGGGGTATACAACAAATCTTCTGGGACATAACAGGACCCATGACTATTGATTTCCTTGAAAAAGGTACAACTGTCCAGTGCTTCATATTGCCAACTCCTGAGGCAATATTCACCTTTATTTATTGAATGACTATCATAGATTAGGAGCAGAAATTTTACATCTAGTTGTTATCAGGATAGGGACGAGGGGGGGCGCCATTCTTGGGCTGAGTTTATGGCATCAAGCCAAACATAAACATTATAATCTCTTCTATCTGTCCTGTATTTATGACAAGATATTTAATTTACAATGTAATTCCTCACTGGTCCCTGATTTTACAAATATGGAAGAGGGGGGAAAAAAAGAGACCAATAAAACTTTAAATTCAATTAACTTGACCCTTATATCCGTTGATATAAGGGTTGAGCTAATAAAGTTCTAAGTGACAATCATCTATAGGATGTGTGTGGTCTAATGGTTAGAGTCGTAGGAAATGGACTCGGCGACCCGAGTTCAATTCCTGGATGAAGCTGTTTGCATTTCACATGGCGCTAGTACTCTTGACACAGGTATGAATCCAATTCTCCCTCAAGCTATGGGTAAATAGCAGGGCAGACTGGGCTCTTTAACCATGGCTAAGTAACCAGTCTAGGAGAAGGAAAACTCTAAATTCAAACCTGTTAAACTCCGCTTAAGAAATTGACTTTGTGTCACTTCCTGCTCGTGCGGAGGGGTTGGTAAATATATATATATATAGGTTGCTGGTTCAATCCTCGCCAAGGGCTAATAACATAGAATACATAACATTGCTCAACACTTGTACCTGGTTATGGTTAACAGAATAAAAGTCTACCCTGGTGGATTGAATAAAGGGTTTGGTTTGAATTTCCGCAAAGGCTCCCAATCACAACAAGAAGGTTCCCGAGTTCAACAAGAAACGACTGAAGAAGGCCGAAGGGCACATTAGCCGAAACATTGTGTATATAACAATAAAGATTAGGACTGTAGTCCGAATAATCCAAAAATGTTCCTGAGTTCGACAAGAAACAACTGAAGATTAGGACTGTAAATAATCCAAAAATGTTCCTGAGTTCGACAAGAAACAACTGAAGAAGGCCAAAGAGCACATTGGCCAAAACATTGTGTATATAACACTAAAGATGAGGACAATAGTCTGAATAATCCAAATAATCAAGACTCGTTTCAAAACTTCAGAGAAATAATATGAAAAACTCTGAATTGAAATCATTTCTTACTCCATTTATAGGTAAATAGTAGGAAAAGCTGGGCTCTTTAGCCTTGGTAAGGCAACCAGCCTGGGAGAAAGAAAACTCTGAACTTTTAATTCTAAGCACAGATTTTATATATTTTAAATGGGAATAGAATATGCATTGACATTTCTGTTTTGATTATTATTATGATAATTTACCACACATGCATGAACTCTTCCAACTATAAATAGCAGCAGGTTCTGCTCTTAAGCGAGAGTCAATATTTCAGAGGACAGTTGATAAGACCGCCTCACAAGTAACCTTCTAATTTGTATATGTTTGTACAACTATTCTTTGTTAATATATTTGTTTAACTCATTTCCTCTCTTGTGTCTTTACTCTGGCCCCTAACCAGGCCACAACAACTATGTTAACTCATTTTAATTGTGTGTGCTTTATAATTAAAAAATCTTGCATTAAGTTGTTTTTTTAAATTATCACTTACACTACGAGTTAATTACAAATAAATAAATACAATTAGCCTAATGTTACAATTTCACAAATGTCTGTTGTTATAAAGTGTTTTCATTAACATTTATTAGAAAATTAAATGCAAAAACAATTCTTTATTATAAGTGTTAAGTGTGATTTAAACAAGAAAAAAAACAAACAAAGAAAAAATATACATAAAATAATAATAGAAAAAAAAATTGTCATAGATGCACTGCCGCATCGGGATATTGATCTTGCTATGAAAAAATCAGAAATCATCAATAACTTAAAATTGGTTGACTTTAAGATTTTATGATAGTATTGTTAGATTCCTCAGGCAAAAATGCTTTTCTAAACCAATTTTTAGTAGTAGGGAAGCTCTAGAACTTATTTTACAGACAAAAATATATTACAAAAAGTCACCATTTTTCACAACCCCTCTCAAATTTGAAAAGCTAAAAATCGACATATCGCTACCAATTCTTGGAATTGAAAGCTCAAATTTTGGGGATTGTCTAATGTTAACATAGTCCACACCTGGACAAAATTTCAGAAAAATTGCAAGGGGTGGGTGATTTGACATGGAATTGCCCAACTGTAATTTTATTCTTTACTTCCTATTTTAACTAAATAATTAAATTAGGAAAATTTAGCAGTGAAATACGGGAGTGATTGAAGAGTTTCAGTTGTTCTATTTTTCAAATCTTTTTATCTGTATTCTTATTTAGTTTTATTAGCTTTTCTAATTTAATATGATATTTTATTACATTAAAACTTAAATACTTGTACCCATATATTTGCTAGTAGTTATAACAGACTGAAATTGTTAGATAGATTAACTTGATCTTGATATAATCATCTTTAACTTTTAACACATCACTTTTTAAACATTTTTTGCTGCAAACCTGTTGATCTATAAATAAATCTCTTTGTTATTGCAATAACTCAGAATAGAAAATCTTTGTTTAATCAAAGAAATTTAAACTTTCTTCATTTTTCTTCTTTTTTTTTCTCCCATATAATTGTGGTTTTCCTGATTAAGATTTCATTGTGAACTGTAAATGAGTTGAAAATCTACTTTTACGATTTTCAAAAACATGAGAAAACCTTTGACAGTTTTAAAACCAAAAATCTTTCTGAAACAGTTAATTAGACAAGTTCAACGTGTTCGCTGCCATTTTGGGCTGGAGAAAGAGAGAGACAGGATTCTTTTCATAAATATTTTGAGATGGTAGCCATCTTTATTTTCGAGGGCCAATTTTTTTTTTTTTTATAGAACAAAGTAAACACCTTTTGCCCAAATTTGCTTACAATGTCTGCTCAAAAAGAATTATCCTCATCCTATTCTCAAAATATTTACATTTTGTTGGATTTCAAAAATGTTGAAAATATTGAATTAAATTTTTTGCTGCTACCAGGATTTTTTCAAAACAGTATATGTAACATAATAAAAGAGATTTTTGAGGTCCAAGTTTTTTTTATAGAACAAACTAAACACCCTTTCCTCAAATTTGCTTACAATGTCTGCTTAAAAAAAAATAATCTTGATCCAATTCTCATAATATTTACCTTTTGCTAGATTTCAAAAATTTTGAAAATATGGAATTAAATTTTTTGCTGCTAAGCAGAATTTGTTCAAAACAGTATGTGTAATGTAATAGAGAGAGAGAGAGAGAGAGAGAGAGAGAGAGAGAGAGAGAGAGAGAGAGATGTTACATAGTTAGTAGATCCCTAATACTTTTATAAGGTATTGTAGAAATCATAATGCCGATTAGTACAGCTGATGGTGAGTGACGGCGCTTGACCTCGATCTCACCTTGTGTTCTGGGGATGAATCGTGAGAACCGGAATCCCATAGAAGGCCCTCTTCCGGTTTAAGGAGTAAGCAACTCAGTTAGTCAGTTAGAACTTAAAAGCCGAGCTAGCAACATGTAAGCCTCATCTGCACAGATTGTCTGGGTTGGGGATCTGGAATAAAGTAATATCAACGTAAATCGAAGTCTTGTGTTTATTACCTAAAAACTAACAATGACACAGGGCTTCTGATAAGGAGTGATCCCTAACAGAAACCAGACCGGTGTCCCCAAGAAGACCAGACCTTAGAAGATATACCAGACCAGGATGTTAGAAGATAGACGATCAGAATAGCAAAGTCAGCCAGAAGAAATACGACCAGAGTAAGAAGTAAGAAAGGTATATAACGTTGTATGCTGATTTGGTACTGTGAAAAGATCAGTATATAACAGAGAGAGAGAGAGAGAGAGAGAGAGAGAGAGAAAGAGAGAGGCTAAGTTAGCATGGAAAATTTTTAAGGATGAATCAACATAATGCACATGGCATGCTGATTTGGTACTGTGAAAAGATCAGTATATAACAGAGAGAGAGAGAAGAGAGAGAGAGAGGAGAGGGCTAAGTTAGCATGGAAAATTTTTAAGGATGAATCAACATAATGCCACATGGCATGCTGATTTGGTACTGTGAAAAGATCAGTATATAACAGAGAGAGAGAGAGAGAGAGAGAGAAAGAGAGAGGCTAAGTTAGCATGGAAAATTTTTAAGGATGAATCAACATAATGCCACATGGCATGCTGATTTGGTACTGTGGATCAGTATATAACAGAGAGAGAGAGAGAGAGAGAGAGAGAGAGAGAGAGAGAGAGAGAGAGAGAGAGAGAGAGGGCTAAGTTAGCATGGAAAAATTTTGAGGATGAATCAACATAATGCCACATGGCATGCTGATTTGGTATTGTGAAAAGATCAGTATATAACAGAGAGAGAGAGAGAGAGAGAGAGAGAATGGCTAAGTTAGCATGGAAAAATTTTAAGGATGAATCAACATAATGCCACATGCCATTTTTTTCTATTGGTCGAGAAGAGTCAGGTGGTGAAGGAGAAGAGAAGAGAGGTGAGAATGTTAGGGGAGTTTGGAATAATGTGCTGAAGGAGCAAGAAAAATCTCATGAGAAAAAGAAGTGGTTTTGTGTTATTACTAAAAACTATAAATGGCACGAGAAGAGTCAGGTGGTGAAGGAGAAGAGAAGAGAGGTGAGAATGTTAGGGGAGTTTGGAATAATGTGCTGAAGGAGCAAGAAAATTCTCATGAGAAAAAGAAGTGGTTTTGTGTTATTACTAAAAACTATAAATGGCACGAGAAGAGTCAGGCGGTGAAGGAGAAGAGAAGAGAGGTGAGAATGTTAGGGGAGTTTGGAATAATGTTCTGAAGGAGCAAGAAAATTCTCATGAGAAAAAGAAGTGGTTTTGTGTTATTACTAAAAACTATAAATGGCACAAGAAGAGTCAGGTGGTGAAGGAGAAGAGAAGAGAGGTGAGAATGTTAGGGGAGTTTGGAATAATGTGCTGAAGGAGCAAGAAAATTCTCATGCGAAAAAGAAGTGGTTTTGTGTTATTACTAAAAACTATAAATGGCACGAGAAGAGTCAGGTGGTGAAGGAGAAGAGAAGAGAGATGAGAATGTTAAGGGAGTTTGGAATAATGTGCTGAAGGAGCAAGAAAAATCTCATGAGAAAAAGAAGTGGTTTTGTGTTATTACTAAAAACTATAAATGGCACGAGAAGAGTCAGGTGGTGAAGGAGAAGAGAAGAGAGATGAGAATGTTAGGGGAGTTTGGAATAATGTGCTGAAGGAGCAAGAAATCTCATGAGAAAAAGAAGTGGTTTTGTGTTATTACTAAAAACTATAAATGGCACAAGAAGAGTCAGGTGGTGAAGGAGAAGAGAAGAGAGATGAGAATGTTAGGGGAGTTTGGAATAATGTGCTGAAGGAGCAAGAAAAATCTCATGAGAAAAAGAAGTGGTTTTGTGTTATTACTAAAAACTATAAATGGCACGAGAAGAGTCAGGTGGTGAAGGAGAAGAGAAGAGAGATGAGAATGTTAGGGGAGTTTGGAATAATGTGCTGAAGGAGCAAGAAAAATCTCATGAGAAAAAGAAGTGGTTTTGTGTTATTACTAAAAACTATAAATGGCACGAGAAGAGTCAGGTGGTGAAGGAGAAGAGAAGAGAGGTGAGAATGTTAGAGGAGTTTGGAATAATGTGCTGAAGGAGCAAGAAAATCTCATGAGAAAAAGAAGTGGTTTTGTGTTATTACTAAAAACTATAAATGGCACGAGACAAGATGTCCCCAGGCACCCCAGGTTGGTTTTTAGACTCCAAACAACAAGGAATTATCAGTATTGGCTCAGCAACCAGATTCGAACCTCTCCACATAGCACAGAAGATGAGATAAGTATGCAATCATTTCTATATCAATACGTCATCACTCCATTCCGGCATGAGATGGTAGCCATCTTTATTTTAGAGGGACAATTTGTTTTTATATAGAACAAAGTAAATACCTTTTACTCAAATTTGCTTGAAATATTTGCTTGAAAAAAAATTATCTTGATTCTATTTCTCTGAATGTTTGAGATGAGGCTTGATGATTAGTATTATCTGTGTTATTCGGACTATTGTCCTCATCTTCATTGCTATCTGTACAACGTCCAATTGGAAACATGGCCTAGTGGATAAGGTAGTTCAATCCTGATCAAGGCAGCAGTAACATAGAATAATAATTAACACAGCTTAACACCTCAACCCCAGCTATGGTTAGCGGAATGAGAACAGGATACCTCAGTGGACTGAATAAAGGGTTAGGTTCAAAGTTCCGTGATGGCTCCTGATTACGACAAGAAAGTTCCCAAGTCCGAAAAGAAGGTTCCTGAGTCCGAAAAGAAATACCTGAAGAAGGCTGGAGGGCATATCAGCCGAAACGTTGTACAGATAACAATGAAGATGAAGACAATAGTCCGAATAACGCAGATAATACTTATCTTGATTCTGTTCTCATAATATTTCCATCTTGCTGGATTTCAAAAATGTTGAAAATATGAATTAAACTTTTTGCTGCTACCAATCATGTCAAGCCTTAGCACCTATATGATTTTCCCAACCCTATGATCCTTATGGCAAGCCCCAACCTCTTTTTTATCATATGGGTGCTAGAAGGCGGTGAGTGAGGGTCTACATGTCTTGGGAATGACGTTAAACTCTATCTGATGGTGAGGTTCCACTTTTGGAGGTTTGGGGAATGTGGAGCACCCCTTCATCACCATTGCTCCCTGGTCCACTCTGACCCGGAGTGGTAGTACCTGTTAGGGTCCCATCTATGGGTTAAATAGAAAAATGTATTTATAAAAAATTATTATCCATTTAAGAATTGATTTATTTCAAAACTTTATCGGCATTAAATGACCCACTGAGGTTGATATTCTGTAAAACAGAATATCACCAAACCAAATCATAGTTCAAAGTGCATAATCAAGATGGGTACTTAAGTCACACGACTAGATTACATACATTAGTTTTATTCAACCCTGTGTGTCATAGAGATGTTTTTTTAGGCACAGCATGCACAAATCTTTGCCAAATCACATTACCAGTGCCAAGTGTATCCTCTATATATACTTTCCAGGATAGCAGTAACTTATGAAAAGGAACTGTAGACTTGATGCTGAAAGAGTAATCCATTGGGTTTAGTTTCTGTAACCTCAGAGATTTTTCTCCTAATTCCTTTCATTGGTATTTAAAGAGAATCTAAAACCATAAGAGGAATCTAAATGCTGTCTTGAGACTCGCCAAATGAGTTGACAATGAAGTCAAATGCTCGGTGCTGTGTGTCCATCTTGGGACGCACAGCAATGAGAAACAAGGGGCTAAATGATTTGGATTATTCCTTACATATCCATTCAAAATTATGTTAAAAGATTTTTTTTTAAAGCAAAATAGATTTTTTTTTAGAATGTTTTTAAATTGATGTAAAATCTGCATTGATGTAAAATCTGCATTGTCTGGAATCTAGCAAAAATTATTTAAATCTCGCAGAATTGTTTGTTTTGAGGCTATTCAAAATGGTGGCAAACCAAACAAAGTGCTCCAGGCTTGAATAGAGGTCTGTCATCAAGTTTTTAGTAGCTGAGAAGTGCAAACCATGTGAAATTTACAGAAGAATATGTAGTGTGTGTTTGGATAAACATGTTTTGGTCAAAAAATGTTTATAAATAAGCTGGACTATATGACCTTTAGGCACCTCTTTTGCGATTTCGACTCGTGGGGACACTTTTCTCATTTACACCGTCAAAATCTGATTGTTTTTTAGGGATTAGGGTTAGGGGTTAGGGTTAGGGTTTAATTTTATAATTAAAAAAAAATCTAAAAATCATCTGTTAACAATTAACTGCATTTTGATGGTATAAATGGAAAAAATGTCCCCAAGAATTAAGATCGCAAAAGGGGTGCCTAAAGGTCATATGGTCCAATAAGCTAAACATATGTTTGCCTCTACAAAACTGAGTTAAAAACATAATCTTTCAATAAATAAGCAGAGTGTTTTTGAAAAAAGCAAAATTATATTTTCTTTTCAGATTTTTTTCTATAAATGTAAAAAGTTTATAGCAATAATTATTCTAATTTCACAAAAATATATTGTTTTGAGGTTATGCAAAATAGCAGTAAATCAAAGAAAGTGCTCCAGGCTTGAACAGAGGTCTGTCAGTAAAATTTTCTCTGACTGAGAAGTGCAAACCATGTGAAAATTATACAAGAATATGTGATGTTTACCAAGGAGCATGTTTTAGTAAAAAAAAAAAGAAAGATGTTTACAAATCGGGTAAACATGGGTTTGCCACTACAAGTCTAAGTTGAAAACACAGTCCACAGGAGTGGAAACACAATGGCTCTTCAGAGGTCAGTAAAGAAGGTCAGGCTGACAGTCTTCTGGGACAACACTATTGATTTCTATTATTTAGATTATTTAAACTATTATCCTCATCTCCCAGCCTGTACTCTCTACTGAGACAACGTCGTCATCTCCCAGCCTGTACTTTCCAGCCTGTACTCTCTACTGAGGCATCATCTCTGATGGTTGGGTCATGTATGTCGGATGGATGATGGACAAATCCCGAAAGACATTCTTTATGCAGAGCTTACGTCTGGTAAAAGACAGATTGGTCGCCTCCTGCTGCGGTTCAAGGATGTCTGCAAAAATGATCTCAGGTGCTTTGGCATTGTCCCTTCCAGCAGGGAAAATTTGGTTCAAGACCGCCTTGTGGCGGCAGAATCTCCATAGAGGACTGTACATGTCAGAAGTCACCCTGACACAACATTGTGAAGCTAAGAGGTCCATAAGAAAGCAACGGCAACAAAGCATCGGAACATCATCATCTACAGGGACAACCTACAAATGCAAAATCTGTGGTCGAGAATGTTTCTCAAACATCGGACTTCATAGTCACAGGAAGCACTGCAACTTCAGGGGCACACAAAAACTTTATCATAGTCTTTCTAGACTGAATTGCCAATGACATGACACATATATATATCCTCATCTTTATTGTTATCTGCATAATGTTTCAGCTGATGTGCCCTCTGTCCTTTTTTCAGATATTTCTTGTCGGAACCTTCTTGAACTCAGAAACCCTTCCTCTAACTTGGGAATCTTCTCTTTGAACTCAGGAGCCTTCATGGAACTTCAAACCTAACCATTTATTCAATCCGTCTAGCCCAAGAAAAGACTAAAGTGGAATATGCAAGTCATGGACTGCTCCGCCACCGGGTTCTATCCTTAAGCATCACGGGTCACCACCCACGGCCAACAGGGGAGTCTTACCCCTCTGCAGAGGTGCAGTCGGTGCATTCTAACACCCCAGCTGACAGGGCGGGCAGCCTAATGATAACTGTCACTTAGAACTATATTACACCCAACACCTA